>BJKM01000013.1:0-557500 GCA_015082035.1 Chaenogobius annularis | reverse complement strand
CCCTCCTTTATTTCCTTTAAGTTGCCTTTTAAGCAGGTTTTTATAGGTTTGTTGTGCATTTAGTGTCCTCACAACAGATCGTGCATGTCATTGTTGCCTTACAGCAGAAGTCACAAACTGTTACTAAAACAAAAGAGCAATGGATAAAATGTCTCTATTTTGTTTTATTTTATTTTGGTGCACAATGCAATTTTTCTGGCAGAAAGTCTGCCACCTGCCTGTCTCCATGGAGATGTTCAGAGAAGTTATTGCTTTGCCTAGAATATTGTTGTTGTGTTACTTTTAATGGCAGTTGGCAGCCAACTGAAAAGGTGCATTTACTGCCACCTACTGTAGGTGTGTACGTCTTCAAAGTATGTGTTTTACTCTAAATTGTTTAAAAAAAAATAAAGAGAGCGAAGGAGAGAGAGAATATATATCTTTATCTGAATAGAATATATATCTGTATATATCTTTGGTGTTTTTTGTGTCTAAAAATACCTCAAAAAACATGCATTCTTGTAAGTGGTCAATAATTTGAATGCCATACTGCGGAGCATTCCAGGCAAAGCAATAACATGTCTATGGAGAAAAGCAGAAAAGTGAAAGTGCATCTTTAATATGAACCAATCAGAAATGCTAATATTAATGACATAAGCCAAATCATGTTATTTTAAATCATTTTGACTCTAACCAAAGGATATGTAATGTCCATTTAGATAAAACAATACATTATATTACAATAATGTAATGTCAGAATGTACATAGATGGTAAGACGTGAGCTGTAGACACCGAAGGCCCTTTTTTACTGACCTAAATGATTGAAGATTGAAGCATGGATATAGCACTTACTATTATTTCAATCAAAAACAAAAAGGTAGGTGTTATTTCAAGGTCACAGTTTAAGTGCTTTTTCTTACACACTGAATTGTAAAATTGCAGATTGTAAATGACAGGCCTTACTGTAGCATGTGGATCCAAGGGGCTTTTTCTAATCTTTTTAAACCTGCTTTTGTAACAGCTGCTAAACAGAAGTTATATTTTTATCCCATCTTCTGTAATCATGCATTTTAGGCGAAACATAATTATTTTATTTTGTGTATTATCTGTCTTAACATTGGGCTATTTTATGTGCAAGCCCAGTCATTAAACTATATGAGAAATTAGTTGAGTATGTTTTGGTTAACTATGCGCGAGAAGAGAGTGAGAGTGACTTGAGGAGATGCATTCTTCTTATGATTAATCGATATTTCTTCTGTACAAGTGGCCTGACAAGTGGCCTGAAAACCAGCCTGATCAATGACAAAGAGCCATGTTATTGCTACTTTACTTCAGTTTTAAAAGGAGCACTATGTAACTTTTCTGGTGGAGAGCTCGCTACCTGCTTTTGCATTTATTCAGGAAAATAAGCAACTAATGTCATACTAACGAACATTACAGGCAAAGCATTCACATCTCCATGGAGACGAGCATGTGACGCACCCTCCACCAGAGAAGTTACATCGCGCATCCTTGAGTTTTCGGTCTTCTCTTCTCACATAAAGCCAATCGAAGCCAAAGTGCGCGGTCAACAAAGGTGAACTGGCCTGCGATAGTGTTATTAACGCCATCCGTGTTTTTATATCGCTTACTACACTATTCAGGCATAACGTTATGACCACCTCTTGACTGCAAGTTTTTCACTCCACGTTTACATGGAGATGGGACACATTTCCTCATGGGTACAATAAAGTGTACTAATGCCTATACTTTATACATTTCATTAAAACACAGTGAAAGTGATTATATTTAAGATTTAACTACAGTTTTGGCGATGTTTTGTAATTGTACTTCCTGGTTGGACATGATGTGACATTGTTAGAGGTAATTATACAACTGCTACCTAGCAACCATATTGTAGACGAGGGACAAAACACCTTTATTTTGTTAAATGATTGTTTAAACTGTCAGGAAATTGTCAGTTGCGTGTAAAGTGTCCCTGCATTTTCGATGAAATGATTCAAGCAATTCAAGAGAAGAGAAAGATGCATATGTTTAAAAGTACATTTATCCTTGCTCATTTTTCCAGCTTCAAACACATGAATTTAGAGAGAAATGTTTACTTTTTTCCTAATACTGTATTCCAATTACTAAAGTTGCCAGGTCATCGGAACAGCCTCTGGTTGTAATGTTATGCCTGATTGGTGTCGATCGTAAACCGACTGTATGACTGTGGATTTGATAGATCTGAACAATGTAAACAAGACGGCAGAAAAAGGAATTTTTGTTGACCGTTGCTCACCTAGGGGATTTTCTTTTTAAACCTTAACATTCTGAATGAAACACTTTTGCTTGTAGCCTAAAGGATCAGTGGACTTAAATTATGTAAATTGAGTAAATTTGTGGGATGTCCATATTTCTTATTAAAGGGTTTTATACAAATGTTTTCGAGTGTAGCTTTGGGATTTATAATTTGCAATCATCAATGTTTCTTTTAATATTGCTTTATTATTTTTGTTTGAATAATTAATTTGTATGTTTGAGAATATTTTTGTTTAATCTCTTGATACAGTGTAATGTATTCATGTGGGTCTGGGATTATGGCTGTTCTGGATTGTTATGGGGTAAAATAAATAAAAAAGGTAGATTGGATAAAATAAAGTCTCCCTACTGTTTTTTTTTTTTTAGGATTAGCTATATTTTACAGGTAGAGAAGTTGTTACAACTAATGTAAAAAGTACTTGTATGTTTATTTTTAAATCATTCTTTTCCAGATATAACGGACACAATTTAGAAAAAACGAAACACATTTTACAGTTAAAATATTTTCATCCTTAACAGGTATTATTGATTACATTATGAATTTCTTCAAAGAGAAATCTAGGCCACGTCTTGGTTTATTTTACCCTGTCCAATTACCTTTCCAGCTCCAGAAACATGAGTCTTTTGGCCACACTCTCTTCACCATATTTGGTCAGCAGATCCTGTCGTACTTCAGAGTCTGTGCAGCTCAAGCGCCGGTCGTCAGTCCGAGTCCAGGCCGGTCCAGAGAACGAGGACGGGTTCTGAAGGATCTCGTAGGCCAAAACAACGTCTCCACTGGCCTTCAACAGGGCTTTGGTGACACTGACCAAATCCTGAAGACGTGCAATGGGACAACGTTAAAAATAATGATAAATGTGGCCTTAAACTGGTAAGAGAAACATGACGTTCAGAAAACTGATGAGTGGTCAAGATAGTTTGGATGATTTAAGTTAATAATAATTTGTTTTTTCTTTGCCGCGCAATATTATCAGCGACAAGCGCAATTATTTTATTTATTTTATTTCTAGAAGAATTATTAGAACATTTACAAACATTTGCAGCATAAAAATAAATAATACAAACAAAACTTGTGAACTCTACATAGGGTTGTATATAGCTACACAAACAGGCTCTGAAAACGCAACGTGATCCTTGTATAAGTTTGCAGTTCTTATTCTAGTTTTCTCAAAAAAAAATACAAAAGAAATAAAAATAAACATTAAATATTAATAATAAAATATATATATATATATATATATATATATATATATATTTTTTTATTTATTTTTTTTTAATTTATTTATATAATCTCCAGTCCAGTCCATGTGTGTCTAGCTCTCACCTGATTGGTTTGTTTCATGAACTCTTTGAGTAGCTGGACGTCCTCCTCCAGCTGATCCTGGGTCAGTGATGGGACGTCTGTGTGTCCGTTCGTCCGGACAGCAGCGGAGGTACTGGGGCCAACGAGAGACTGCGGGTCGTCCTCTGGCTCCTGGGATTCACTTTCAAATATAAACAGATGAGCCTTGGACGGCGCCTGCTCGAGTAGAGGAGGATTGCCCCTTGTGGTTGGCTCTGGTACGGCAAGATCAGCGGTGCTGCCGTCATCGGGGGCAGTGGTCGTCGTTACAGCAGTGGCAGTCGTAGTTGTGGTTGG
Source organism: Chaenogobius annularis (assembly GCA_015082035.1). NCBI lineage: Eukaryota > Metazoa > Chordata > Actinopteri > Gobiiformes > Gobiidae > Chaenogobius > Chaenogobius annularis. The sequence goes on along the minus strand of BJKM01000013.1, from coordinate 553,580 downwards.
TTGGGGATTTTGTTCCGATTGTGCGGTGCCACCTTCTTTTTCTTGATTTTCCGGAGTTGCAGTAGACGGATCCGCAGCAGCGTTTGAAGAACCTAAAACTGCCTCTATGGACGTGCTTGGGCCTGGTGTTTCACACTGAAGATCAGAGTCCGACTGAGAAAAAGGGGAACATAAAATCAAACTGAAATTATTGTACTAAGAAAAAAAAGATGTGGATAATATAATTAATAAATGGAAAATCCAACATTCCATTGAATATAGTTTGAAAATTGTAGTTGCATTTTCAATATTTCTGTTAATTACCTATTCATAAAAAAAAAATCTTTTAAATGGGATCTTTCTCTGGAATTTTTCTTTTGTGAAACACTGGACCAAATAACAACTTCTTTAGTTATTTGGATCCCATTATCTACTTTTCCCAAGGTAATTGTGACAAATACAAAATTTTTAAAAACACGGGTATCAAAAGTGATGTCAAATGTGAATGGCTCTGTTACTATTATTGCGATACTCAAATATAATCAATTCTTAGGTGCATGATTTTCCAAAGAAATAATACATCACTGTCGTCTTCAAATTCTTTCGTGGCCATCTCCAGAATGCCGAAGTTTCCTTTTCGCTGCTTTCTTCTCTGTGGGTTGAGGTGCTGGACAATTTCTTTCATCTAAAAAAAATAAAAAATAAAATAAAATAAATACATATCTAAATTATAAATGAAGTTAAACAAATCAATCTAAAAGGTAAACATTTTCCTTGTTGAATCTCAATATTACACCTGTTTGCGTTATTTCCAGTGAATCCGTTTGTTCCCTCTCCTCTTGGATTTGTTCGGCTACACTGGACTCAGATTTTCTCCGGACCTTTTTTGGTGGAGCTTCTGTTGGATCTCTTTTGGGGCTAGAAACTGGTTTGGATTTGCTTGAAAGTTGGGGCCGCTTGAACAGACTTCCGGGAGATGTTCCTGACCTGAGCTTTTTAACATACGGGATGTTTTCAAGCTCGACTTGCTGTCTTGTTACTGGACGGTTAACTAAATTTGGAGATGTTTTATCATTTGAGTTCAGGGCGAGGTTTGCTGTAGCTTCTGTTGGTCCATCTTTTTGTGCAGGCTGCTGTTGTTCTTGGGTCTCGTCGATTTCAGATCCCATTGAATCATCGTCTAGGCATTCGGCCGGTTGTACATCTGTGTGTTCTTCTTTGGAATCGGAGGACTGGGAAACCTGTCGAAATAAATAATACATTTTCTGGTCTATAGCGCTGTACAATTGGATTTATGTGGCTTTCAAGACACTCAAAGCGCTTTTTATGGTGTCATTCATTCATGCCATACTCCGCAGCCCTGGGGTGGACTGGCTTCAGAGATCATTCGAGACTGGACATTCTTAAGGTGATGTAAATACAGTATCATGACAATCCATCAGAAATGTGCTAATACACTGCCTATGTATATGTTTTGGTTGAGGTTGAAGTGCTGCTCAAAACTTGGCAGAAATATCTTGTTTGGAAGATTACACTGCAAGTTCCAATTACCTGTGTTAGGTCCATCTCTGCAGAAATGTTCTCAAGATCCTCCGACTCAACTGAGATATTTTGAGGAGATGCACTTTCGTTATTTTGATTCCCGGATTCAGTTTGATCTGTATTTGGAGTTTTGTTTTTCTGAGAACAAAAACACACAAACTATAACTTCAGGGTTATCAGGCAAGTACAAAAAAAAATAAAAAATCCTTTATTTACAAGTCAAACTTATATCCTAATGAACCAAAAAACAAGGCTTTGGACAACATTTGGATGACATTTTTCAATACATTTATTTTTATAAAAGGGGGAAAATTAAACTATTTAATCGAAGGAAGTAATTTGGATATTTCGTTAAGAGTTAATAATTTTATGATGAATTCAAAAAAAAATTCAAAACCGACCGACCACAGGACAACATACCTTTTGCTTGTGCTCGGACAGTCTGCGTGCCAGCTGGACTCTGTAGCGGTATTTCATGGATTGCCAACTGTGGCTGGTGACTTGTTGTTTGGCCATCTCCTGCCACAGTTTGTTACCTCCGATCTCGCTCAAGCGTTTGCTCACATAACTCAGAATAGCATTGTCTTCCTCCGGCATGAAGGCAGATCTTCCTGTTCACACAAAGACGACATTATGTTAATTTGGTCAGGAGGACATAAAACTATATCCGCTGTGAGCTGGTATAAATTACAATGTGATAAAATAAGATGCTAGCTAGACCAAGCAAGAACTTTGATGAAAGGTTTCAATTAATACTACAAAAACTGCTTACTTGTATCCATTGATTTGATTAATAATAATAATTGTATTGATTCTTCGTAAAATTCTAATTTGTATTTAAATATTCTTAATACAATATCAGTGCTCTCCCCAGAATCTTTTAAAGGGATGGTAAATATGCCTCATATGGGGTTGAATTTTCCTCCAAGGATGGTTTAATGTACCTTCATTATTTCCAAAGGTACATACGCCCTAAACATACTATTAACACTATATAGGCCTATATAATAGGCCTATATAGTGCCTAATAATATTCTATTATGTATAGACATGCAATATAAAGCAGGGGAGAGAAAATCTGTTCATTAACTTGACTAGACCCATTCATACAGATGACTAAATATTAGAAGTTTGAGCTTATAATCACCTCACTTGAAGCTCTTTTTAACTATAATATTAGTTATTGTAATAAGACAAGCTCCATGGTAACTCTGGGAGGAGGGGCTTGAGACGTGTTGTCGGCTCGCTTGCGCCGAGGTGTGCTGCTTCCGGAACTCACTGAGAAAGTGGACAGAATAACAACTGTAGACTCTGTGTATCTGTGTAGTGATACACATGTTGTCTTTTGACCTGTGAGTCAGGTCTGGCTGAGAAAGTTTCATTTCAATGCGGCAGATCGGTTTAACGCATGTGCGCGCTCCGTGTGTCATTGTATTCTGCCACGTCGACGTTCACTTCCTTATTAAACTAATTTCTCTGTGAATATGAGTCTGATTCTAAGATAAGATCACCTTTATTTGTACCACAATGGGGAAATTACACTCCAAAGGACCGAAGTCTCCTCAGGAGGTAGAGTCGACTCTGGCTCTTCCTGTACAGTGCGTCTGTGTGATGAGTCCGGTCCAGTTTGTAGTTCAGATGAACACCCAGGTACTTGTATGAGTCCACTCTCTCAATGTCCCTTCCCTGGATGTTCACTGGTGAGGGGGCAGCAGAGTGGCGTCCACCACCATCTCCTTGGTCTTCCCGCGTTGATGAGGAGGTGGTTCTGCTGAACACCAGTCCACAAAGTCCTGCGCTAGTCCTCTGTACTCTGCATCATCGTCGTCCTCCGTGATGAGTCGATGATGGCAGAGTCATCAGAGAACTTCTGCAGGACACAGCTGTCCGTGTTGTGTCTGAGGTCTGCAGTGTAGAGGGTGAAGAGAAAGGGCGCGAGGACGCTGCCATGGGGCACCCCCACACTGCAGGTGCAAGCATTATACACACAGTCCCACAAACTGTCCACACCAGCCGTCTCCAGATTGTCAGGAGCAGCGGCTGGATGGTGTTGAAGGTGCTGGAGAGATTAAAAAAATAGGATCCTCACAGCGCTGCCAGGCTTCTCCAAGTGAGAGAGAGAGCGGTGCAGGAGGGAGATGACGGTGTCCTCCACTCCGATGCCAGGCCGGTATGCAAAATGCAGCGGGTTCATGGCTGAGCTCACAATGGAGCGGAGGTGGTCCAGGACCAGCCGCTCCAGTGTCTTCATCAGATGGAAGAAGCCTGAAGCTGTTGAGGTCTTTGGCGCGCGGTGTCTTGGGCACTGGTACCTTCCAGACCTGTGGTACCACCCTCAGCTTCAGGCTCATGTTGAAGAAATGCTCCATAACTCCACACAGCTCATCTGTGCAGGACTTAAGGAGCCTGGAGCTGATGCCGTCTGGTCCTGCTGCCTTCCTTGTTTTAATCCTCTTCAGCTCTCTCTTCACCTGTGCTGCTGTGACAGCAAGTGGTTGGCCGGGGGACTGTGTGCTGGGTGAGTCCAGGTGGAGTGGTGAGCTGAAAGGCCGAAGCAGAGGTGTGAAGAGGAACAGGTGTGGGCCATTGTCCAGCTGTGGAGGTGAGGGCATGCAGCTGTGCAGGGGGAGGGGTGGGTGATTGATCAAATCTCAGGAAGTGAGAGTTTAAGATCGTTAACTCACTTTAGATCCCCCTCCGTCTGGACAGGGGGGACTTTGAAGCCTGAAATGGTTCACAGGCTCCTCCACACTCACTGAATGTTCTCCTCTTGTAGCTGGCTTCCGCCCGCCTGATTCTCCTCATCAGCTTCTTCTGCACAGTCTTCAGCTCCTCCTTGTTCCTTGACTTGAAGGCTCTTTTCTTCTCCCTCAGCAGAGCTTTCAATTCACGGTTAATCCAAGGCTTGTTGTTTGGAAAACACAGCACCGTCCGGGAGGGTACAATGTTTTCAAAACAGAAGTTTATGTAGTTTGTCATGCACTCTGTGATGGTGTTGATGTCCTCCCCATGTGGGTCATAAAGTTCAGACAGTGGTACTAAAGCAGTCCCTCAGAGCCTCCTCGCTCTCAGCAGTCCACCTCTTCACCACACGGGGCACCACAGGCTGCCTATGCACAATGAGTTCATACACAGGCTGCAGATGTACAAGGTTGTGGTCAGAGTTACCCGGGGGGGAGGGATGAAGAATAAGCCTCCTTGGTGTTGGCAAAGAACAAGTCCAGTGTTTTCTTGTCTCTGGTGGGGCAGGTAACATATTGGGTATATGTTGGCAGAACAGATGAGGGAGAAGCGTGGTTGAAGTCATCGGAGACTAGGAAGAGAGCCTGTGGGTGCTGAGTCTGCTGGTGCATGAGAGCAGTGCTTCACAAGCATTGGCAGCGTAAGCAAAGGGGGCCACATACACTCCTATCACAATTACATGTGAAAACTCCCGTCGCAGATAATACTAAAATAATAGTAAAACACACAGCGTTGGGAAGCTTAAGATTAAGACTTGTTTATTTGAAACAGTATTTTAATGATGGCACTACATAAAATATGGGATAAAGTTAGATTTTAGGGATGGTTTATTTCCCCCCCATGTCAAATCGGATGGCGGGCCATTTGATATATCATGTTAGGGATGGCGGCCCCGTCCCCAACCCTGTATGTACATCGTGAGACCCCTGAATATGACTTTAGGCTGTTTGGAAGTCATTTGTTTGTTGCTTACTCCATAATGATGTGTCATTCATATATATTTATTTATTTTTATTTTAGTACAAAAGACAAATAAATGTAATGTGACTAAATTGAAACTAGCTGTCACCATACCTCCTGAAATGGCGGGAGAGCCGACTTTGCTCTTTGTTTTCCTTTTTGCAGAGTTGGGAGATCCTGGATTGAGTTTGTACTCTTCTATATTCAGCTTTTCTTTCTTCTCAATACAGTCCTGAATGTACTTCGTCGACACGTACCTACAAAGATAACAAACAAATAAATTACTCCTGTTCGTACAGGAGAGACTTCTCTTTCTATATCTCCCCATTTCTGCTTAAATCAATTGGCCAAATATTACATTGATCTATATTAATGCGGTTGGCTGATGCCAGTAAAAACATATAGTTTGAGGACTTTTATACAGTTTGCATGTTTTGTATTCAATATTGCACCAGTTTTAAGAAGTTGGTGGACCTTGTGAACTAAAATTTCTAGGTTAGGTTATCAGAATAAGAAGGATAATCCTCAAATAATAAACCTGCGTAGATCATCATGTTAATTTAGCCTACCCCATCTTAATACGAGAATGCTGTGATGTAATCAGTTGTGAAATTGTATTATATTGTAATAAGAAGCAAGTTATAACATCTCAGAGCAATAGTACCCAGCCTGTGGTTAAAAGAAGAGTAGGAAAGTAAAGTAATAGTACCCACCAGTGAGCAGTACTTTCTCTAATAGACGGCTTCTCCTCTGGATCTTTGAGCAGGATGATGCCCGTTTTCAGGACGTTACTCAACAGACCTCCTCCGGCTGTGATGAGTGGCAGCAGCTCTCGTTTGACAGGGCCCGGGCGCAGGTAGAAGCACAACGGCTCGCCCTGCTCGCTCACGAACAGGTTTTTTGACTGTGGGTCGACTTTACTGTTGGATGACATGGTGTTTCATGTGTCGTTTTAAGCCTACGGAATTATAAAGGAGAACAATGAAAACAAAGATTTACTTTGTACAAAACTGTCCACTCTTTTGATGTTATACATTCAACCACCAGTCCACAGTCCAGGTTTCAGCCTACCTTTGTCAATTTTTCAGTTAAGCAGGGCTACCCACATTTTTCATACAGTGACAGACAAAATCATTTGTGTGATTTCAGTCATACTTTCAGTTCATTTTATTCTGTTTTTTTTCAGGTTATTTTGTTATTTGACCAAATGTCACTGAAATATAGTTTTCCAAATAAACATATATTAAAGGTAATTTCATAATTTTAAAATTACATCTTCCAAGTCATCTCACGACGCCCATCTCAGTGCCTCGCGACCCCACCATAAAAACCACTGGAGTAAAGAAGACTTAGCTACAGACTCAGAGTTTAGTCAATTTAAAGGTGCTCGATTAAACTTTTTCTTACAGGGAATACACCACCTGCTAGTCTCCATGGAGATATTAATGCTTGGCCTGGAATTAAACGTATCTATCTCCGTGGAGACAACCAGGTAGCTCTACCACACAAAGTCACAAGTCAGATCTGTGGAAAGGCGACGCCGCTCAGAGTAAGAATGCTTGTTTTTAAGGGGATTTTTGATCAGAGAAAAACACTCCTAATAATTGAATAAATGCAAGCTAGCTATATAATTAATGTTACAATGTGGAACATTCTAGTCAAAGCAATAACATATCCATGGCAACAAACAGGAGTACCCAGCAGTTCTGTTGGATTATTGTTTGATATCCAAGGGTTTCAGAAGGATGAGACAAACATATTATACCTTTTGAATGGGGAAAAGTCGTCAAGATGTTGCATATAACAGGAAGCTGAAACCTATAGTCTGTACAATTCCAATAAAGCTTGATAGATAATATGAAATTAGTGCTTGTGTCTCATGTTCGTCCCCCCTTTGTTCAAACGCACAACTAAGAGTTGATCAAATCAGAAAACGCAGCAGTTCCCTCCATAATCTAGTAAATTAGCTATATTACCTATAGCGCACGGTTTTAACTCAATTCTACAGATTCCCGTCAACGTGTTCTCATTAATCTCGTTACTTTAGTCATGTCTACATGTCAACAGTCTGGGGATTTTTCACAGGGAAGAAACTGAAGGCTAACATGTTCTGTGGTGTTGAAGTAAAGTTAAGTCATTGTTGTCCGAACGAGTCAAAATATGATATCATTCTGAACCACCTTCCCCTAATACTAAACTAAAGCTGCAATGTTTAGTGTTGTAATGCCATTCTACGTAAACAGTATGTAGATAAATAAAGACAGAAACCTAATTAACCTGATTTCATTTGATGCAACACTTTTCGCGCCGCGGATCGGAGTCAAACCAAAACAAACCTTACTTCCGGAGTTTTTCCTCTTTGTGGTGACGTAGGCTGCTGCGTCTGGGAGTGCTGCTCAATAGCGCCACTTTCCTTTAGCGGTGAGAGCTGTGACACATTTAAACACTTTTCCCTCAGCCCAAAAAAATGTGTAATCCATAGAACAGTGTTGTAAAGCAGAAAAGGTAAGCACATCATCTTTTAGTGACAACTGGTTTATGGAGGACAAAAGAGAACTAAGAACTAAATATTTCATGTTTTTATACATTTGCATTTACATTTGTTCCTTTAGTAATTAGATCTAGTCTATTTTTAGAGGGAGATGTTAGTAATCAGATTTGTTTAACAAAGAATCTGACCAACACTGATGGACATTTAGTGCTGGGAGTGGGACTTTTCATGAATTGTAGTCATTTTAAGGATTATCTGTTGTAATTGATGTAGCAGTTAAATTTAAGGGGTAGATAGAGGAAATGACCCAGTCCCCATGGTACAAGCCTACAGTGACTATTTGAAAGTCGAAATTCAATGCTGTTAAAATATATGATTGCCAATTTCCAAGAATAGACTATAGACTACATTAAATTACAACCTTTCCAAATCAATTTGCTTGTTTTAGTGTGGGAAGAAAACTTGACTGATGATTCATGAACAGCTCGCTTATGGGTCTGACAAAGGACAAGGTGACTCATAAAAGAGGAGTGTCAACATAGCGTTATCCATCATATGTACTGCTCTTGAAACATGCACATTTATATTGCTCTTATAGGCACAGAAAGTGTCGTATGCCTAATACATGTATAATATTTGCAAAGGGAACACATACAGATTTGTATTTCTTGGAATATGCATGCAACATTTGAAACTATTTTATAACTGATTGATATACAGTATTAAAACAAACCTTCGTAACATTTCCTCTTAAAATTTCACAACACTGATCATTGTCTTAATAAATCATTGAAACAAGACCACACACGCTTTAATGAATCATCATTTTGTTTAGAGAGAAAGAGAGAAGTTCATTTTATATTATTCCAAATGGCTCTTGTCTTCAGTATGTTTCTAGTCTCATGTGACAGCTCTATGGTTTCTGGCCTCTAAAGTTTTGCCTGTGTGAAAACAGTAAGACAGTTATGTGTTTGTTCACTATCTGTAATAATTAGAGGAATGTTTGCAATGTATCCTGAGGTGTTGAAAGCGCTTCTGTGATATATCTATGTTTATTTCCTTACTTTATCTCAATCAAAATGTGTAAACCGCTGGAACTTTGGCCCCCAGGGGACTATTGTAACTTAAAACGTGTGTCCAGTAGGAGGAGCTATCGCATTTCTGAAGTAAATCCAATGTTGCCTAAAAACATCCTGAAAATTAATGAACGCAAAATAGGTGGGTGTAGTGTCAACGCAATAGCATCTCCATGAAGGAAAGTTACATAGTGTGCTTTTAAACAATGGGTTACATCATGGAACATTAGAGCCTTTAAAATGTGTTCAGAATGTTAAAAATCTGGAATGGAAGCAACCTGAGGCAAAAAATGAAGTAGACCCTTTAATATTTTTGATGATTAGGTGACAACAGATCTAAATGCTAATGGTTTTAAATCTTGAAAATAGACAACCATTTTAATTTTCAATCTAGAAATAAGATAGTTTTGTTGTTAGTTTGCTTTTTTAGGAAAAGGAATTGAAAAATACAAAATTCTAGCCTCACATTTGTATTTGAGTTTCATAAAAGGTATCATTTATGGTACAGGATGTAATATATCTGAAGATAAAATGAAAAACTATTGTGGGGTCAATATTTCTGTAAGTATTTGTCCAGTAAAAATCTGGATGTTGTCTTAATCTAAAACACTAAATGCATAAATGTATACTAATAATAAGCAAATAATGTTAAAACACGTGTGTTTAAATGTCTTTAAACCGGGCTCTGGTATCACTCACATGTATCTGATTGGTTTTCATTTGCCAAAACCACCTTGCTTTTTCATAGTTTGTGATAATCTGAGGTTAATCCCAGTTTCACCGTTAAAATAACATTATGTTTCACTCCACTTTTGCCTCCATTCTGGAATTTAGAATGCCTTTAGTTCATAACTTTTGAAAGGGTCTACAGCAGAAAATTAAACAGGGAAAAATCTCTTCAAATTCCTTTCTTTTTTCTTTTTTTACATGTTCTTCAATGTCAACCCCCTCAATCCATTACTGACTCCCCTAAATATTGTTCTCAGAGACCAGACAATTAGATCTGGACTAAGAAGAAAGATGAGGGATTATAGGTTATCACAATTCTAGGAATTAAAAAAAAAAAAAAGTAGGCTTGTCACCCACATGGAAACAATTTCATCATCTTCAGGTATGTGATGTCAGGTGACAATTAGAACAAAATGAGTCACTTGGAAACTATCGCGTCACAAAGCTAACAGGCTATGAATACAATATAATAACGTGACAGAATTTTTTTATATTATATTGTAAGTAAACAAAGGGTTTCATAATCAGACTCATTACTCATCACATTACTCACATCTCATAATCCAGTTCAGAATGTCATTGTGTAAAAATAAAACACAGGTCGATTTAACAGAATATTACAAGATGAACAACTGTAAATCTCACCACAAACGTGTCTATCTAGAAAAAATAAATAAAAATTACTTTCCAGACAACTAAATCTTCAGCAGAAAATCAACAGCACTGCATTTGCATTTTTTTCTATTCAGTTTTTTTTTTTTTTTTTTGCCACACCCAAAGGGCTATTTTAAATAACTTCAAACGAGTCTTGAGTAGTAGTTTACCACCAAATACCTTTTACTCTTGAGTCATTTCCTGGACCAACTACTTTGTCACTTTTACGTTGAAGTACTGTAACGCTTCAGTACAATTTTACCTCTCTACCAACCTCTGAATACAAGTACTGTATTTCTTATGATGTAATATATGATATGCTGAAATGCTGGAAATGTTTTGTGGTGGTTAAATCAGATGTGAATACAGGCCCAGTGAGAGCAACACATGGATTCTGTTAATCCTGACTAAGACTGAAGCTGAGCCTGCTCCTGAGATGGTGGAGAATCAAAGAACTTAACCACACCAACAGATAATAAACAGCAGTAGTAGTAGTAACAAATAATATAATAATAATTCTCGATACGGGTGTAATCATCATATGCCATATGAATAGTATGATGAAGTTAATACACTAGCCAGGCGTTGATATGTACGAGGACTGTTGTGTACAGACAAAAGTATAGATATCGTAATAGTAGAGAGTAGAAGACAGCGGGTATGCAGTCGTGTAGTATGTAGTAGTAGTGGTAACAGTAGTAGAAGCAGTAGAGGAACAAGTAGTTGTAGTAGTAGTAGTAGTGGTAGTGGTAGCAGTAGAAGAAGTACAGGTAGCTGTCGTAGTGGTAGCTGTCGTAGTAGTAGTTGTAGTAGTAGTAGTAGTAGTCGCATTAGATGTTGGAGTACATGGTATTTAAGCATCATCATCATCAAACATTTATAGACCGGTAGTCCAGAGTTAAAAACATACAACAGTATTTGAAGTAGTGTACACTTAAGTGTAATAGTAGTAGTAGTAGCTGTAGAAGTAGTGGGTGTAGTAGTAGTAGTAGTAGTAGTAGTAGTAGTAGTATTAGTCGATCAGGTGAACTCTGGAGGCCTGGGTTAGTAGACAGTTGCTCCTGTATTTCCTGCTGGATCAATCCTCAATGACCTGAAGTTCATCACATGCAGCGGCAGGTCAATGTTCTCTGATAACCTCCACTTCAGGAACAAGCTGCCACTAATATTAAATACTGAGCGTCATCTCTATCACAATCCAATTTATATGATTTTTTTATTATGTACTCGTGAGTTGGCCTTCTGAATTTGACCCATTTGTTTATAAATAATAGATGGGGTTTTTTTTTAATTTTTTGGGAGGCTTTGTGCCCTGAGAGAGAAAAAAAGAATAAGAGATTAATAAAGGGACAAAACCTTAAATAATGCACAATATCTGGTATTTTCAAAGGATAGACACAAAAGTGAGAAAAAAATAAATTATATCCATAGGAGCTGTGCACAAACACAATTGTTCAAATCATTTACTTTTGCAAACATAAAGGTTTTGCTGTTGACTTTTGCTCACAGGGAGAAAAGTCATCAAAACGTTCACTCAAGTAAGAGTTGTTACACTGTCAAATATATTACTGAAGTAGAAGGAAAAGTATACAGTATGTAAGCTTGTAGCACATAAGTTTGATTACAGGTCACCGTACTATTATCACCAATACTGGTATTACTACTTGAACGTATATATATCTAGTGATTTAATCAATTGTGATTTTCCACCGCCAACGCTCAACAAATGCACACTTCAAGGACAAGACAAAAAGTTAGAAAATATTTTATTTACAACACAAGTTATTCATACAAACGCATTTGAGTAATCCCTTTTTGTCATCATAAAATAGATTTAGCAGACACTTTATCATCTTTAAATGCTTTCGTTATGATCATCTATACAAAACATTACATTATACCTGCTACGTACGGTATGTGTATAATAGGATTCTTCACAAGGCACAAATGGCTTTAAACATGTTACAGAAATGTGCCAATCACAGTTTTAGGTGACTCAGAAATACGCTATGATCAGACAGACTTAAATAGGGAACAGATTTTCGTGATAACACTTTTGTCTGCTTCCATTCAGTGCACCGGTTTCAAAAAAGGCACATCTAGAATAACGTTTCACTATGACACTTGTAACGCAACATACAGTAGACAGAAGCTGCTTGGACAATGAGTGTGTCCAATATTCACAGTAAAGCAAAGTCATGATTTTTCACCTTTTCAGACAACCAATCAATAAAGCCCCATTTCTTTATTCGACTCCAAACCAGTAGAGAACTTTGATGTAGTGCAAATAGAACAACATGGACAAAATAGAGATTGTTTGGTGGTTATTTGTTAAGCACAGCTACTCAGGCATTCATTTTTGTAAATATTTTCTTCAAATTCACAAGTTATATTCAAAATAGCAAAATCATATTAGGGTTCTACTTTATTTTTCACAAAATACCAACCATTTGCATAGTGATTTGGCAGATGTTTTACATCAGATGCCCTCCAGGAAATATTGGGGAAGTGTCTAGCTCAAAGACACAACAACAGTATATGATTGGACTGGGCTCGAATCATAATTATTTTCACAATAGATTACTTTTATTTGACCAATACTCGCACAGGCTTTTTTCCACTGTGGTCATTTTAGCTTTTGCCAACATATACATATATAAGTATAAAACGTATTTTGGAAGTTAATGGCGACAGTCTGACAGGTAAATTATATTATTTTGTGGTCAGTGGGTAAAAATCCTTTCTGGAATGACATTTTGTTGCAATACCTTAAGTAACCACAAGCAAAAATGGCAGTGTAGGAGTATGAATCAAACTCGTGTAATACATCTGTGGTACTGTACTTGTTGTTCAAAGTTGCACGTGGAAGTCACTGATTTATTGTCTACTTTAAACCTTTTATTCAATTTACTTCAGTCAAAATGTCAGTCTGGTCTCCTCCCGTTTGGTCTCATTTTTAGAAACGCATGTCCATCGCACGTTTTAAAAGCTGCTTTCACGTTTTTGGTCTTGGTTTAGCCCTGGTTTGGTCCTGGTTTGGTCCCAGTTTAGCCCTGGTTTGGTCTCGGTTTAGCCCTGGTTAGGTCTTGGTTTGGTCCCGGTTTAGCCCTGATTTGGTCTCGTTATAACCCTGGTTTGGTCCTGGTTTAGCCCTGGTTTGGTCCTGTTTGGTCCTGGTTTCGTCCCTGTTTAGCCCTGGTTTGGTCCTGGTTTAGCCCTGGTTTGGTCCTGTTTGGTCCTGGTTTCGTCCCTGTTTAGCCCTGGTTTGGTCTCGGTTTAGCCCTGGTTTAGTCTCGGTTTAGCCCTGGTTTGGTCCTGGTTTGGTCCCGGTTTAGCCCTGGTTTAGCGCTGGTTTGGTCCCGGTTTAGCGCTGGTTTGGTCCCGGTTTAGCCCTGATATTGACTGATGATGAGTCCTGGTTTAGCCATGGTTTAGTTCAGGTGGAAGGTCAGGGTTTAGTTCCAGTTTAGACACACACTCAAAGGTACACTATGCAACTTTTCTGATGAGGTGTCTGCGCTGTTTGGAATGTTAATTAATCCATCTCCATCGAGACAAGTGACGCCTCAAGGTTGAGGTAAGATCTGTGATCTCGCTTTCAAGATATTATTTTAGCAATAAAACACTTGTAACTGAATAAATACAAGAAAAATATGTTTAATGCGGACCCCTTCACTGGAAAAGTTACGTAGTGCTCCTTTAAGAGTGGTAAGTGTGAGCGCAGCTATAGTCTCTAGTAGAGGTCCTTCATGATCTCCTGGAGCAGTGGGTGCAGACACATGTCCACCTCAGTCTGCTTGAGGAGCTGGATGAGGTGCACATGGTCAGTGACGATTTGCCGTAGGTCCGTCATCTTCTGCAGCAGTTTGGCGAACAGCTGCAGGGACTCGGGATGGTTCACTTTGAGCTGCAGCTCCAGAGAGTGCAGCACCGTCTCCTGCAGCTGTTCAATGGGCTTCACGTTCAACAGGCCTGGCCGGTCTGGAAGAAAATAATATATTGTAAGAAATATAATACTATTTGAATGCAACATTAGTCACGACACAATTGCAAATTAGCAAACTGTAATTACTTAGGTAATCTAATGTACTAAACATCTTGCTTCGAAAACCCTGAATAATGTCTCTGTATTTTTATACAAATCAGCCCCAGTCTGGTAATTGTGTTAATTTCCATGAGTTCAGAAGGGCATGATTAACAAGTGGATAAGCCAATTAGGGACATTGTCCATTCATATCAAAACAAACATGGCTGCTGAGGAGGAGAAAAGGCAAAAAACATTGTGGATTTCTGCAGAATCAATGAGCAAAGGATAAAATGCTGTTAATCTGTTCTAAATCATAGGTGACCATAAACTTATTATTATTCACATGTGTCATGCAAAAAAGCAAACCTGATTGCACAGTACTGTTTGAGTTTGACTCGAAGTGCAACGGAAGGAGTGACAAGACTCACTCTTTGTAAAGAAAGTGTGTATTCTGGACCCCAGCCAACTATACATCAGGCTTTGTTATGTGTACAACCTGCCAAACCTACAACATACAAACCTAAAATTCAAGTGATTCATATTTGAGTTATATGAGTGTTCTTTCAACATTTAATGCACCTGCATATGTTTTGAATAGACGTTTTATGGGTTGAGCTGAGTGAAAATATCTGCCAAATATATGAATCCATCTCTACATGCTCTGTGCCTTTGGTTTGAGATATACTCTGGCAATTCAATATTGATACTGAATAAAAAGTATACTGCAATAGGGCGCTGACCTTTTTTACTCTTGATTGTGATGATGTCACAGATGGGCGGCAAGAACCAGCTTTCCCATTACATCATACTATTTTCATGAGAAATATCCAAAATGTAATGCAGGTTAAAGCATGCCAAAGTAGTTTGACAATAATTATTTTAGCTGCTTCCATTTGTATTAAACATTATAAGATGATTGAATGCTGTGAAGTCATCTGAAACCCAGCAGTATAATTATGGTATCTGTACATATATAGTTCTATAATAGTCATTGTATTTATTTAGGAAAACAAACAAATCAATGTAGAGACAATTGACATTGACATTGAGTCCAAACTTTCCTGTGATGCAACCTGCAAACGTAAATGTTGTTATTTGTAGAAGATCACTTATCTCGAGCTAGGGCCTTAATCTCACCAATCATGTTAATAATCCACCTAAATGCCGGGCTTCTTTCCACCATTAGGTCAAGGCCCCACTTTTGGCTCCACTTTGGCTCCATTTTAAGATAAACATCTGTCAAAGCAGCTCTTTAATATATTTCTATTCAAAAACGTGGCGTATAAATCCATACCAATATGAACTGCATTGAGTGATCTATCAGACTGGATACACACTTTGGCTTTGATGACTATTTGAGGAAGAGATTATAGTTTATTGGTGTCAGCTGACCCTGATAGCTGAGTCAAGGCTGGTCATCGCGTGCAACAAACCTCTACATCCTATGATTGATTACGCACTCAGTGGAAGCCATGTGCCAAGAAAAAGGTCGAGCTTATCAATACAGCTACACTAAATGATGATGACTGTGTTGAGGAGAGTGATAAGATATTTAAATCATAGAAAATGTGAAAACAGGAATTGTACAGGTTTCAGCAATGCACTACTAAAGAGTTTATGTTACTGATTAAGTTCATTATTTTTTGTTGACGTAATGAGCAATTTTTACCACAGCTGCAGATAGGGATGTAAAGAGAAACATCACAATTTAACAATTATTCACGATTATTAACAGTTCAGTTAGGTTTGGGCGATATTGACAAAAATGAACATATCTTTTTTTTTTTGAGTGGGAGTTTCCCGACAACGATATTCAGACAAAATGATGTCAGTCCAACAGATCACCATATAGATTTGAAACTTACTTTTTCATTTTAATCGGCTCTTTTTGTGGCATGTGCAATTCAAATTTTGCATATCTTTAAAACAACATTAAGAATATGGCAGTCTCTTCTTCTTCTTCTGTGTCAAACTTTATGACATCAATTGTTCTGAATGATAAAGCAAATTTAAAACAATAAAACAGTCGAATAAAACTGCAAATAACTCATCTTGACATCCCGAGCTGTGTTACGAGCATTTCTTTTCTATAAAAAATATAGCAAACATTTCTCTCCATAACATACACAAACATTTATGCACTCATGTTTCCCTGAGCCGTTACGCACCTCCGCTGAGGATGATGACGGCGAGGAAGAGGGCCATGTCGCTGTCGTCCAGCTCTAACGTGTTGAACTTGACGGAGAACTCAAACTTGGGCTCCATCATCTGACAGAAGGGCTTCCTCAGACTCTTCAGGAACTCGCGCGTCATGAAGATGTGTCCGTACGAGATCAGCGTCCCGTCTTTGTTCATCAGAGGAGCCATCATGATGATCAGCACCTCGATCACGCCGTACTTCAGCAACGTCACCTGAGACAAACAAACGAAAACAAATGAAAAGCTATGTATAAGTTGCAAAGTCGCCCCAAGATATCACCTTTTCCTGCTTTCCTCGACCCTTTCTGACTAACTGTACAGGTTTATTCCAGCCTGGACCTGGTTTGTACCTGATTTGATTCTGGGTTAGCCTTGGTTCGTATTTTATTTCTTCACAAAAATCTAATACAGCAGTAGATATTTTACCATTATTGAAACAACTCTAGTGTTGAGGAGAAATCTGGCCCTCTAGTTGAGAGGAAAACACACAATTTTCTCTTTTACAAAACCCCATCTTTAATTGAGCTAATTGAAGGATTAGCAACCAAGACAATCCCAAAACGAATACTACTTAAATCGTCTCCCTCACCTGGTCGTTTAGGTCCAGGTCGATGAATCCTGGGATGCTTTTTGCGAACTCCGTCACCTCTCTCACCGCCTCGGCCGATCTGGACTGACAACTGTGGAAGAACCTCATCTCTGCTGTGTCCAAGCACATGGGCCCGATGTCACCGGGCAGAGTGCTGTAGTCGGACAGGGGGTTAACTGTCAACCCTGTGCAGAAAAAACACTTCTTTTAATGCATTTAGTTCCATGTTAGCTTGCAGCATTGTGTAACATTCAGGTGCAGTCAGGGAGTATCAGCATCCTGTTTAAAGGCGCCATTTTATAGGACTTTTAACCAGTCGAAAGATATAATATTATGACCTTGCAAGAATAGTTTTAGCATGATCTGGATTTATATTGTGTATTGTATGTGTATGTGTGTGTTGTGTGGTCGATTTTTTGGCGAAATTGAGTTTGAAATGTTTGTATTGTTACGACGAGTGAATATATTAGCAAGATACTGCGGTTAGAGTTGCACGACAGACGACCAAACAAAGTGGAGATTTATGGATGTAGTAGAAGACAGGAAGTGAACTGGTTTGAGAGAAAAGGATACAAAGGATAAGTTTAGAAATAGAAAGAAATTATGTTACTATAGTATTTACACTGACCACTAAATCCGTTTGTATTCATGGGCGTTTGTTGCTGCTGATCTTGGGTTGGTACTTTGAGGTTGATAAAATGCTCTCCCTCCAATAAAGACTTCATATCATGGATGACAAACGGCTGTAACAAGAAAAAGGCAGACAAGCAGCGTTATGTAACAGAGGTGACGTAGCGCAGGTCCTGTCCATTCAAGTCAACTACATGTAAACACTGTTTAAACTGCGGTCAAAGCAAACACAACACACCTTGGGAGAATTTATTGGCAACTTGAACAATAAATGTTAAATGAAGCTTGAATGGTAAAATAAAGACATGCACAAACGTGAAAAGGATTGCACAAGTTCTACAACAGCAGTATTTTTCCAATTGCTTTAAAAAGTGAAACTATATTTTGATATAGTTTGATATGCATTTGTTTTTGGTTATTTGTGTGTTTTTAGATGGTTTTCTGTGCAGCACTTTGGAAATGTTTCAGTTTATGAAATGTGCTATTGGTAATATTTATATATTAATTAATTGAATAATTGGTAAGTGATATTTTATGTAAAACAGTAGCTGAAAGAAATCTGTTTAGCAATATTAAATCATTCAGTAATTTCAAAATCAGAGAGAAATAACTGAAGGTGCACTTTGTGACCTAATTATCATAATAATTATAGATGGATAGATTATATTGGATAGATAGATTCCTCGGTCTTGGCATTTTTTCAGGATTCGTCTTTACATATTCCCTATCTCTTAGAATGGCGGAATGTTGGTGATATTGGAGCGTTGTGACATCATCGTCATAGCAACTGTACAGAAAACGGCCATGCATTACGCAGACCGTCATGCTTTATGATATAATCGTCATGACATCGGCATGTACAGAACATGTGCAGAAATTGCAAAAGAAGACTGCACCTACAAATCAGTGAGCACTGACTGTGAGACATATTTATACTTTATTTTGTGTTTTTATATAGACGTTTGAAAAAGTGCGTTTTGTTTTTGCATTAGGCAGTCACTCGCAATGGCTTCCTGCCATTGCCGTTTCTAGTTATTATTATTATTATTATTATTATTATTATTAATAATAATAATAATAATAATAATAATAATAATAATCATCTATGATTATTAGGACTGGTACAGTGCTTTGCATTACCTTCTTATGATTATATTTTTATTGTGAACAAGTAAAGGCACTGAGGATTCAGCTTTTTCCATTTTACGTAAATCCACTATACGCCACATATAGTTGCATAAGGGAGACCATATGTTCTCATACAGCTGAATTTTATTCTTTGAAGACGCTGTACATTTGTCTAAATTTGCGTGTTCTGTAAGTAAGGTGAGGCTTGAGTTGATTGATAGCTTCTGACTGTCTTTCCAGTTTATGATGATTAATATTAATATTTTTTGCTATTGTAAGTGATATGAGGATAAATAACTTGGGGACTTGGTTTGGTAGGTTATCTTGAGAGCCGAGGTGTCTCCAAGGAGAGCCAGTTTTAGACAAATTGGGATGTAACAGCCAATAATTTCTGACAGCCCATTCATAACCCCCAACCAATAGCGTTGAATGTGTGGACAAAGTGCATGGTAGTAATCATCTCTGATCAATGGCCAGTGTGGACAGGTGTCACTTCGGCTGAAAATCTTCTGAAAATGTTTACTTCCGGTAATGTGGGCCCTGTGAAGGGTTTATATGGAACAAGTTGAGTTGAGATGGGATGATATTCATATCTGCAACCCGTTTTTCAATTGCACAATCATTTGCAAACAGTGAATATATGAGATAACTTTTTGAGTGGTTTCAAAGATTGTATTTTTATGGCTAGTACAGGGGTACGTTACTGTTTGAATTAAACTATCTAATTGACAAATTATGCACATTCCAACGAACTATGACATTTTAGAGTGACATAAATTATCCAGAGAGATGCAAACACTCAAATTAAAAGTCGACCACACAAGAGCAAATTTCAAGGCCTGTAGTGTGAAAAATGTAAATATTCAACCAAGCATACGCCGTTTGATGTAGATTAGTAAATAACACAAGCCTCCCTCGGACGGACAGTCAAAACAAAATACACAGATACGGAGAAGCCTTGAACCGCTCTGACGTCGACTACAGGCAGCTCCTTTCAGTTAAACAATTCCACAGCACTAATGGATAATAATACAGGAAAAGGCAGGGGGAAACAAACAATTAATAAGAAATGATGTTGCGGCATGAGGCCCTTAAAGGTGCACTGTGCAACTTTTCTGGCTTACAAGGCAGACCCTGCCTTGCCCTTTACCTTAGATTTTATTGTTTTATATATTACATTAAACTTATCTATCGTAGATTTATTTCATTACAGGTATTTCTTAATTGATCAAAGATCAATACTATAAAAAACCTAAATTCTTGCTGTAAGTGGACTTGCCTCGCCACAGATCTGACCTGTAACTTGGCCTGCTGCCGTGACCTGCTAGTCTCCATGGAGATAGATATGCTTAATGCCATTCCAGGAAAAACAGCAACATCCTTCACCCGAAGTTACATAGTTCACCTTTAAGGGTAGACGGGTCGACATCAAGGTTTTTGAGTTTGAAATGTCACGTTTAAACAGTGTTTGCTCAAAGCTGTTATATTCTGTAACTGAAAAAAATATCAGGATCAGAGCGTGAAAAATAATACACATTTTGTTGGGATGGCTGCTTTCCTCCACAGAGATAAACTGGTGACACTATCAAACCAAATTACAAGTCAGTCCTGCGGAGAGGTGAGCCGGCTCAAAGTACCATTGCATATTTTTAAGGTATTTTTAGCAATAAAAGCAACTGTAATTAACAGGGAAACCAGGACTATAACTAGGACCATATAAGGTCTATATCAGGACTAAACAAGGCTCAAACCTGGACCAAACCTGGACAATTTTGAACACACCCTTAGTTTATGAGCTATCTAATACAAAATGTCACTTGTGATGAAGTTGCATTGGTCTGTGCTGTATAAAGATATCGTAAACTGGATCTCACCACGTTGTCCCCAGTTTTCCCGGAGAGGATGGCCCTGGCCTTGGCCTTGGTGAGGGGGAAGTATTTCAGATATGCGTCGTACAGATGTCGTGACAGAGCTCTGAGATCCGCTGCCTCTGGATGCAACAGCTCCACGTCTGACGAAAATTCAGCCAAAAGCTTCTCCTTCTCCGCCTGAGGCATCCGGCCAAATCGGATCGCTGGGAAAATACAGATAAACATATTCAGGATCATATACTATCAATTTTTTTTTTCTATATATCTCCCACCTCTGTCTGGACAATTGAAAACGAATCCTCTTCCACGCTAAATATATCTATTTTTATTTTCATAAGATGGTAAATATTCTAAAAAGCATTGCTACATAGAATAAATGAGTTAGTAGGTCTGGCTCCATTGGCTGTTGATTGGAGCTCCACTACATCACATCTGGTGCCAAAAACCGAAATCATTTCTGTAAATAATTGATCATTTACATGGTTACGTTATGTTAGGTTTAGGGGTTGATAATCGAGTGTTAAACCCAGCTGGATGTTTAGCTAGTGGAGCATCATCAGGGTGCTCCAGTTATAGCCTCACCCTTCTCCCAAAAGGTCTCAAGGTCAAAAGGTTTCAACTGGTTCAGCAGTTTGGTGATAAGATATAAAAAAAGAAAAAAGTATTTTCAATTCTAATCCAGGTCAGACACTTATTCAAGGAATCTGATACAAACAACAATGGTGACATGCACTAGGAGACAATATAACTGAACACACTGCAGTTTGGATGTATTTTCTTATTCTCTCTTTAAAAAATACAATAAATATGTCCAACAACTAAGATGTCCCCTCTGATGGGTCCTCCACAGACTATTTTCTATTTCAAAAAGCAAAAAACACCAAATAAATATTGTATACAATAAAATAGTTATATTGGTTTGGTGTACTTCATAGATACAGAACAGCCAAATAAAATAGGTTATTGTAGAAAAGCACAGACCAGTCTATTGAATCTTGTTTGAAAAAAGGTTACAATCAATGAATTCACTTCATTCACCACTTAAAAATCTGGACTAAACCAGGACTAGACCCAACACTAAACCTGTAGGACTAAACAAGGACTTTAACAGGACCAAATCAATTCCATATCAGGGCTAAAATGGGCTCAAATTGTGTGAACAAGTGTGAACCCTCTAACTCATTCATTATCAGATCAGATTTGAGCAGGTGCACTAGATTCACCTGACGGCCGCTCTGCTCCTGTCTTACACTGTAAAGGTGTGTCCAAAGAGGAATTACACAACCTCACCTTGCCTTTGATCATATTTTTATTAATAACCATGTCTTCCAAGTCGCTGCCAAGAAAAGGGAATTTTTTGTGGCAAGTGTGCAAATAAATAAACATTTTATCTTTGTTTCTAGCTGAATGGATTGTAAAAGAAGTAGTAAAGATAATAATTATATCAGCAGTAGAAATTGGCAACACATTATCAATTTGCAACAAAAAACATTACTAATTTGTGACATTAATAGCAGGAAAGCCCGAATAAACCCTTTTCTAAATGTAAAAAATCTAAATAAGAAAATAACTCAAACTCTAATCATCTTTAATCAAGATTAACATTTTGAGTGAATTATTTTTCTGTGCTGTGCTACAATTTTCATAAAGTATTGACTTAAAGAACTGTTTAAATAAAAAAACTATTACTATTTTATGATGGCTTCAAAACATGATTAGGCTAGACATGCCGTTAATTTATAACAATGGGAAATACTTGTAAAAAGCCAACAAACTCGTGTTGTGAAATGGTTAAATAGTTGAGTAGGAGTAAGAAGTCATTAATTCTCCTTTTCACGGAGGCCTGTAGCAGCAGCGGCGGCGTTGTGCATGTTTAACTGTAGCGTGAGTGCGATTGTGCAAGAGCAGACACAGAGATAAATGTACACCTTAAACAAATGAATGAAACTGGCAACGCTTCAATAGCAATGACACAGCACCTCAGACTGTACCGGTCCAAGTACCACACAACTGTCAATCATTTACGCAAGCAAAAAGAAATGATGGCATTTTATAAGCGAGTTTGTAACACATTAAGATATTTTAACTTTGAATGCTTAGTGTCTGGTAGAAAGTTATTAGTACTCAGTTACATTTACTTGAGTTGTGAAGGAATTGCACTTTTCAGTCTAGTGTTCTGACACAATACTTTTAATTACTTTAGATTTAGTTTTAGCATTAGTAATCTAACTTGATTAAAATATTTGGTTACTCTTCTACAAGCTTTTGGCAAACAACATTAAAGACAACATAAAAAATTATTTAATGATATTAGGATTGTTATCCCTTCTCATTTACACTGCAAATGTACACCTTCTTAAAACTAGAAAAATATACTTGTTTTAGGAAAAAAAATATAGTGAATTATCTGCCAATGCAGTACATTTATTTTACTTATCAAGAACTTTTGACATAAGCTTAAAAGACTTAATTGAATACATCTTGGTGAGATTTATGAAATTTGCAGTGTGATCACTCAATGATCAATATTGTGATTTAAAATGTCCAAATTATAACAATGATTCACATGGGGTGAGAGATTATTTCTATAGCAGAAAAAAGCACAGTGGCACTTCTTATACTTCTTTGTTTTTGTTTCTATTCTTTGGAAATTTCAGAACCTGAGCAATATTTAAAGTCTGTCTGACCAATTATACAAACTCAAACATCATAAATCAGGTTTTAAATACATTTTCCACCAAACTGTCAATACTCAAGTAGTAGTTTCCCCACTCACTACTTGAGAAATTGGATCACTACTTCATACTTCTACTTGAGTAACATGCATTTTTAAGTAACGTTACTCTCACTTTCGTACACATTGGCTCCTCTACCCACCTCTGCGTGTCTGGCGTTAAGTCTAAAACAATCATGTGAATCATTTACATCACAAACCCTTGAACATTTGTGTACTTGCCGTTGTATTGTCTCACCAATGAAAATATGCTTTAGAAACAATCTCACATTTAAACTGAGAGTGACCACGCCTTGACAACCAGTGCAGCCAAACTAACCAGAGATTCAGGGCTTTATCAACGAGGCAGAGCCAATCCACACCCACACACAACTGTTCAACTGAATTCAACAGGACAGAGGGTAAAGTAAACAGGTCTGTTTGAAAGTAGCATATTGAGCCCCATGTGCAGATTGCCAGAACACTCAGCTCCGACCCACATTCACACATGCTTCAGTCGCAGAACATAGCCAGGTTTGCTCAGTTCACACTTCACCTGCCATTTGTCTCTCTGTAACAATAACACTATAACAATGTGCTGCACTATTTAAATTGAATAAAATTGAATTTAACCATGGGAAACTGCCAGATCAAAAAAATGCAGGGAAATCAGTTCTGGTTTTATTCACACTTGTCGCTTGAAATGCTTAGTACATTCCAAAATCAGGCAGCATGTATTGCATTTACTTGGTATTACGCGGCATCATCCAAAGACATAATCTATTCACATTTGAAAAACGGTGTACATTTTAGCACATTGTTATTAAATTGGACGAATCATGTGTCACCACTGTTTTCTGTTTTCTCAGACCGAACACCAGAGTCAGCTCCAAAGTTCAGAACATCTTTTGGATAGTCCAGTTTCTCCTCTAATGGCCCCAGTCAGTGGAACTCTCTTCCCACTGACCTAAAACTGCGAACCGAGCCGAGTTGCACACATGATCATTCTGAGTGAAATGCAGGTTGTTGCTGTTGAGACTGTTTAGTTAAA
Organism: Chaenogobius annularis; assembly: GCA_015082035.1. Taxonomy (NCBI): domain Eukaryota; kingdom Metazoa; phylum Chordata; class Actinopteri; order Gobiiformes; family Gobiidae; genus Chaenogobius; species Chaenogobius annularis. The sequence goes on along the minus strand of BJKM01000013.1, from coordinate 529,199 downwards.
AATCAATCAATCAATCCATCCAGTTAAAAGCCCTACTCGGAACCAGTGTTGCTAATTATATGTCCATTAAAACTGTGATCAGATTACTGCACATTTATCTATGTTTGTTGCAGTTTCATGCGGTAAGAGCAATCAAGGCAAGCAGTGATTGACCAATAAAATATAAAATTACCGTATGTCACAACTATATATATAAACTGTTCTAAAATATATTCAAATAAGCCTGTTTTCCCTTCACTTCACGTTGCTGAAGCTTGGCTGAAGTTACGGTGTCTTTTAGTGGCCACTACAGGTCACTAGGCATTACTGTGCAGGAAGCTCGATTCTTCTTCTCCTACAGTGGCTGTCTGTGCCCGTGTTCAGACCCCTTTTAGGCGATCTTTTAGAGACAAGTCTTTGTTTGAAGCTAAGGCTATGTTCACGTTTTCAATGACTAGATGTTAGTTAGAAATACAGGCAGTAATTTAACAACAAAGAACGCTAATTTGTGAATGAATTGGTCAGTGAAGTGAGGTTATTTTATCCATTTAGCACTAGGAAAAGGTATGGGAGTTTCTCAGTAGGTTCTCAGTGTTCGCCCTTCACGTGAGAGAACTGGGGTAAAAGCCCACACTTGCATAATAGAATTTGTTGTTTTTTTCACTTTTGTTTATCCACTAGGTCTGCTTGTCCATCCATAAAAGTCACTGCACGCTACTGGTTTGTGTTGTATGTCTATATGTGTGTATAGTGTATATAACTTTTGTGAAGAAGAAGAAGAAGGAAGAAGAAGAAGAAAAGAAGAAGAAGAAGAAGAAGAAGAAGAAGAAGAAGAAGAAGAAGAAAGAAGAAGAAGAAGAAGAAGAAGAAGAAGAAGAACAATACATGTGTTCTCAGAAAAAAACCTGTTAAAATGCATTTATTTTACATCGTGTAAGGACGGAAAATATGTATTTCTGAAGTGAAGAAGCTACTTGGAGGAGTGGCGAAGAATATTCACATAAAAACCTTTGTCCAGTTGACAGAATTAAATGTTCTTTTGCGATGACACCAACTGTACCTGGACGAATGAAGAATTACACATACTTTCATGTGTACATTTATGTCAATTTAACAGATAATTCTTGCACCGCTGCACCACCATAAAGACCAAAAACATAAAAAAGATGTGAAAGTTGCTTACATTTTTCAGTTTTGGTAAGTCCATAAACAGTATACAAAGAGTAAGTGTCTTTTTGTGCCTTTCGTACGCGACAGCCGAAGGCACTTAAGACTGAAAACCATAGTATGTGGTTTTGTACCATACTCATTATATTTTTTGATAAACTGGTGAGGTGTTACACTTTGACCTGTCTTTTGTCTCATTGGTAACTGAAACGTGGCCAAAGGTTATGACGTTGACCACCACAGAAGAACAAACGGCAGTGGTATATTTCTGAACATAGACTCTCTGAACGTCTTCAAAACATGCTGAGGGAAGGTAATGTGCCAGTTTCACAGAACTCTGCACTTAAGACGCGACTTTATTTTTAGTGGGTGCACGGTAGATTCATGTCTAAAGGGCAGGTATTAGAAACAAGGTCAAACTACGCTTTTTTGTTACCATCGATGTACAATATGTAATTTGAATTTGAATCCAACTTGTTTTGATATAAAGGGAAAATAGCTAAATACTGCTACAACGCAGATTCTATGAAAGACCAGCTATATCAGTTCCTTTAATGTTAATACGTATATTAGCTTTTAGAACCATTCGTCATTATTAAATGCCTAGGCTACAGGAACATAGTAGGACTAATGCTCACCTAGGCATTAGCGGCCCCAGGGGCCGAATCAGGCCCTCGGCCTGTTTTAATCCGGCCCACCTCCCCCCTTTGATCATATGTGTTTTACACTTAGTGTCTTTTATTTTTAACTGTCTTGGCCCTGTAACATGTGTCTGCACTTGTGTCCTTAATAAAGATGACATGAAATGAATGAATAATAGATTCAGTAGTCAGTCTTTTACAGAAAAGTGCTTATAACGATACGAATTTTTTACACCAATGATCGCGGGCCGTCCCTCCGCCACTCGCCTGGATTCCAATATGGCCCTCGGAGGAAAAATAACTGCCCACCCCTGGCCTAATGTAATGTATGTATTGTAAGCGTCTGGTAGGGTACAATATGTTTTGTTTTTATATTGTGAAACCAAACCTTGTATATGAACTTGGGATCAAATTTTTTCTGGTGCGGGATAAAACATTATTTAATGCAGCTCTAGTATCGAGAGATTATAAATATTAGAATATTATATTCTAACTGGTAAAAAATAAAACAATACACATTTTTAGCGCCATTGTAATTAAAGCAGGCTTTCACAGACTGGCTTTCATTGGTTTGTGCATAAACCATGAAATGGCACAATGCAGAGCCTCATTTCTCTGCAAATACACAGCCTGTGAGTGCTCCTCTTCCTCTCTTCTCCTCTCAGCTGAGTAGAGCTGGTCAGACACCGGTCAGTGAGACAGAGCTTCATTCACGGAGAAGACACATTCATGTTACTCCTGGGTCACCGTGGATCGCACTTCCACCCCGGTGCTTTCTGCACTGCCCTGACTCATACTGTTGCACTCATATTTCATGTACCTCGAAAATCGTGAGGAAGAGGCGATAATGCACATGCAATATATTCTTCAGCAGAATTATTATATAGTTTGAGTTCATCAAAAGATTTTACTAATTTTTGGTCTTAGTAATCGTGAATAATTGTTAAATTGTTGTTTTTTCTCACAATAATTGTAATGCTAAAATTTTAGATTGTGACATGAACTTTCAAAGAAAGTTATATTTTTTCATGGCGAAGTACCAGATATAAATTCAATTCAGTTTTGCTTTACATTTGAATAGTGTGTCATATAATGCATTGTTAAAAACATTGTTGCTATTATTCTCAACCTCCCAACTGTTGTGTATTCTTGCATATCTGGCATGGTTAATAAGGTAACGTACCATTGTGTGACATGCCGACGTTGAGACACTTCTGAAAGCGGCAGTACTGACACTTGTTCCGGGATTTCTTGTGAATGCGACAGTGAAGGTCACAGTGATCGTAAACCAGCTTTAGCCGAATTGTGCGTCTGAAGAAACCCTGAAAAAAACAAATCACAAAGGAAAGTAAAATATTATTTATGTCACAAAGGTTTATCAGATGTGTTTTTCACAGGTCCCAACTCGTTGTGATAAATGTCTCCCAAACAAGAGTATAAAATGATTTTATGGTCCACTCAATGTTTTGTGTGACACTTGAACTTCAACCAAGACATTTACAAGTACATTTTAGCACATTTCTAATGCATTGTTAGACTAATGTATCTAACTAATGTAATATCGACTGTATGTAATATTGAGACATTCAACAACGTCTTTATGTGATTTTGTGTGAACATTTTACAAAAGTTAAGATGTTTTTACAGATTACAGAATGTGTTATACTTTGAGTTTATGCCAACATTTTGGTAAACAATTAGTTGTATGAATAACTGGTCCTATTGTATACTGTTAATTACTGACTGAATGCTCCCAAAACTACTCATGTTATAATTGATTCCTCTATCGCGATAACAATAGTCAGATGATATTATGTAAATCTAACAGAAATCTATTAATACATGCCTTTAAATGCATTAGTTGAGGTTTATTCATCAGACGAATGGGAAATGTCCGTAAAATGAATCACAAAAGTGCAAAAGTATCATAATTTAATCAGCTCTTCTTGAAGTATTATTTTCACTATAAAAGATATACTCGATACATTCACAATATTATCTATCCCCTAGTTGCATAATATGCAGTTTTTGGGTATTTTTGAGGAAGTTATTAAAATAGTAAATGTCTGCTTTGGGTGTATCTGAAGTGGCATTACAAAGCTTAATCTTATCTTCCAAATGTCCACGTCCTACGCTGAGCTCTTTCACTGAAGATAAATGAGACATAACACAACACGGTCAAATGATAAAATGCGCTTGGTATTTTCTTACAAAACAAAAGTGGGTGGTTGTGTTTGTTAAATTGATTTCCACAATTCACACGTGGTCCATTTATAATCCGTGTTTATTTTGGGAGTCAGGAAGTGAAAAGGGGGGGACACAGCTCCACCTTAATAAAGAATGTTTTCTGTTTTGAAACAATTAAATGTTTGCTCGTTTGGCTGACCCGCTCTTCTGGTGCCAATTCCCCAGAGACCAGTAAGAACAATGAGCCCTCAGCCTCTCGGTCGGCCCCAGCGCAGTCGTGCGTTCAAAATAAGCACTTAACTGCGATTTATGAACCTTGTCTATCAACGTTTCATTGAACTTCAAGGCAATTACCAGCTCTCAACGTGCTAAACTCTGGTTAGTACATTAACAAAGGCGACCTGAGCTAATTTGGTCTCACGTGGGTGCAAAGGGTTATCATAGATGCTACATTCACACTTTACTGCACACAGCTGTACAACAACTGACCCTTGTGTTACAGATAACCTTATGCCATGTGCAAGCTACCTTTTTCATATGTGTTTTGACTGCTTGTAAATATATAACCTAAGGGAAATGATTTATATTTACTTTTGTTTAAGTTTGGAATATTTAGCTCCTTTTTGAATTTTTTTTTGCCATCATCACTCACTATCACTATCATCATAACTGTTTGTTATAAAGAACTCTACCGTGTGCCTTTCTGTATGTTGTTATTTCCGAAATAACTGTGTTACATAAAGACAAACTCAAAACCAACTTTGCAATAATCTCTCTTACTATATCATTATTACTGCTTAAAAAAGACTTAAAAAGCCCAATATGTGAAATGATAAAGCAAGCCTTACTCACTTTAACATTTTATTAAACACCAATATTGGGACTAAACTCAGAACTACACTTAGACTAGACCTGGACTAAACCCAGACTAGAACAGGACCAAACCAAGTCTACATCAGGACTAAACTGGGCTCAAATCAGAATCGAGTTTGAATGCATTTTGTGACCCAAATAACGGAAAGTACTTTTTGGATAAGACCAATAATATGTGGATAGTGAAACGTATTTACACCAAAGAAACCAACAACAGACAGTCGACACGTAATATAACTGTACGTGTGACTGAGGGAGAAAAGAAGTGATCATTTAATTCTGTAATGCACACATTTTACAAAAAAGGTGATTCTTAGCTCAAAGAGAAATATTAAAAAAGTGAGTTTACTTTACTTCCCACAGGCCGTCGCTATGTGGTTCCCTTGTCTAAAACAAATCGTCTTCTACATGTGAATTCTATGTCATGATGTTGATGCAGTGTCCTTCGTTTGAGTGCTATTTATTGACCTCAGAGCTTCTCTTTGTTCAGAACTGAGTGTTGAAAGTTTGCTTGTCTGATTTGTTACAGCTCGAACTAATACTTGATTTTCTTGTATTTCTTGTATTTCTTGTCAACCATATCTAAATACATAAAACTGTGTAAATGTGCCATGCTTTGTCCAGCTCACAGGAGCAGGTAAAGATAATATCCAAATAATATCACACAAGTAGAAGCACAAAGTAGTGCTCCAAGAAAATACTCCAGTAAGAGTAAGAAAGTATTTGGGGAAACTATTGCTCAAGTAAGAGAAACTTTAAGAATAACTGTCTGAACTTAACATCTGATTTATGATTTGAAGTTTATGTAAGTGGAAGGACAAAACATGAAATAATGCACAACATCTGGTTTTTCAAAGGATGGAGACAAAAATGAGAAAAACAAAATCATACCCGAAGCAGCGGTGCAAGAAATATAAATGTTCAAATCATTTCATATTATAAAGCTGTGGTCACTTGTTAGATTTACCCACAGTGGGAAGAGGAACCAGCACTTTTACTCAAGTAAGAGACTGTTACGACTGTTATAAAAATATTACTCAAGAAGGAGTACAAGTACAATCTCTTGAAAAAGTAAATGTAACTGAGCAATACCACCTCTGCAGCTCATTATGAAGAACACAGACTTTTTGAATCGAGCTTGTTGCCCATTTCTTTGGATAAATCTGCTCTATTTTTATGGAGGGCACATGATGAACTCTGCACAAACAGATCGTCTATGGCTCAATATTTCAGAGAAATTTGAACTAGACTCAGACTTCCCCCAAACGCAGGGTTCAGACAGAGGTTCAATGGAAAATACACTGAACTTGTGGCCAGACAACATGAAAAGGGCCCAACACTGCGCCAAAAATGTACATATGAAGTGCCTCTTCTATGAATGAGACAAAAGGAAACAATGTGCCCTGCGGCGTGTATAGTCAGACGCCCACATCAACTTCCTGACAATAAATGGGCACAATACTGTATAGTCAACATAAAAAAAACACTCTGTCATTTGTTAATTGGTACAAGCAGTGTGTGATTTGTTTTGTTTTTTTAAATAAAGGGGATGGGGGATTTGGGGGGTTCTGGGAAATTACTGCTATACAACAATAGTCATTTCCTGGATTTTGGTGAGTTTTGGATGCACCGACTACTACTGACTTTGTATAATCAACCACTGTATATAAAGGTAACTTAAATAAGTGTCTCATCATGATTTATTATTCTATTTATTATGTTGATATGTTATTATGTTTGATTTGACCAAATATCGCATTGTTTCTTCTGATAACAAACTCTGACTGCGCCACATTTTATGAATCTCTTGCATATTCGACCTCACAGTTTGTAGCACGCATCATTTCTAACACGAACAATGAATATTTGCTTTATTTATGTGTATTTAACCAGGAAGTCCCATTGTAGTTTCAACCCCCTGACTATGTGCTTTTTACAATATTTGATGAGGTGAAGCTAAACAGATGCCACTTAGTATCAAATAAAACTGTTTCTTGTAGTGTTCTTTGTGTCATTTGGATGCAATTCCTGCTCTGACTGAATCACAAAACTTAATAAAAGCATGTTGTGGGGTCTGTGTATAGTTCATAAAACGATTATTCGATGTCTAAATTAGATCGATTGGTCACAGTCCCTGACCTTGCAGCCCTCGCAGGCGTGGACTCCATAGTGAAAGCCTGAAGCTCGGTCTCCACACACTCTGCACTCGATGTTCAAAGACGTGGTGGTCGTTGTCGTTGTGTCGTCCTGGAGTTTGGAGAACACCGGACTTTCCGTGTGCTGAGGGGGAGATTCAGGCTCCAACTTTATTAGATCTGAAAAGACAAAATAAAACGCTGAGTCGATATCTTTGAATTTATGTTTTTTTTCCCTTTTTGTAAATGTATTTTCCAGTCCGCTCTTGTTTCATGGTTCAAGATTCAGATGATGATTTATAGACTGGGTTAAAGCTGAATACCCCATTGTGAAAGTCGGATTGAAAAACCGTCTGTTGCTTAAATTCCGTGTCCTGTAAAAATAGGTTGATGCCAACTTTTTTTATTATACTTTTGGAACACAACAAGTGAAGTATGCAAGGGCAAGTGTTTCAAGGGAACATTATTTATCTTCTGAAACACACAATTCTCTTTGCTCACATGCTTTATCAATGCAAGTGTCCAAAGCGATTCTTACATGGATTTTCAGACACTGTAATATTTTTGCTGTTGAAACACAGAGCTGAACACACAGTGCTTTTCCAGATGCACAAAGTCACAGTTCATTTCAATTCATGCCGTTTTCAATACTTCTTACGACACTCGCACGTCACAATTGAACATAGGAAAGGTGCGAGAACTGTCTGGCACAAGGACACAATTTCCTTTTCCCAAACCGCCCTTACTCGCTCGCCCTTGGCCCTTCCACTCGATATTGTAAAGTGATTGTGCCGTACGAGGAGGAAGGGTCGGTTTGGGAAAAGTAAGCTGGGATTTAACTCAAAACCATTGAGGCACTGTCACCTGCTGTACCCTGATGGATCCTGGTTTTTGAGAAAGTTTGTTCATTTCAATTTTCCTCATATATTATGATTAAAAAATAAAGCAACAACAACTAAAGATATAGTAATATTATACAAATGTATACAGTCATCATCATATATAATGTCAATGCCATTTCGAGACTGCTTGTGACCTCTGTCATTGCCGGAGTGGGCCCCTGTTGCCCAGATAGACTATTTTACTTATTAATACTTGCTCAAAGTCTATGGAAATGTTTTGCTTTTAAACTGTCAATAAACGTGAGCGCTGACTTTAGTATTTAAAACGCCAAACTTTGAGGTTAAAGAGCTAAAACAATCATTTGTGTTTCTCTTTCTAAGAATAAACTGTGACATAGACGTTGGTATAAATGCACTAATGATAACACTACTTGAGGCTGCACAGGATAAAATGAAAATATCTGTATCAACATCAGTCATGCTGAATTGTATTGGCAATTTTCACTGTAAAATTAAAACATATTTTCAATATTTGTATGAACCCATTTGGTAATTTGGAATTCCACCAAATATATTTGAAAATGTGACATTTCATTGTCATGTGTACTTTTTTACTGTTGTGTGCACCTGCGGATGGAAAGTGGTAACGCTCATCTTTTCTTTTGTCAGATTAATGCATTTGTACATGGTCCCTGACAAATAAAGCTTCAACTATACAGTCAAAGACCGCCGTACTTACTGTGCGTGCTAAATGTGTCCATGTCGCTCCTGTAGCTGTGCATGCCGCTGTAGTCCAGGCTGCTCAGGCGCTCTTCGGTGTGCGGCGGTGGGCTGAGGTCATAGGCCCCGGCGGAAGAGACCAGCGGAGGAGACACGGAGGAGGCCAGGGAAGAGCTGGAGATGGAGGAGTAGTCGAGCGTGGACATGTGCTTCATCTCCAGGGCGTGGGAGCTGCAGTCCAACTCAGAGAGATCCACGGGACTCAAGCCAAACGCAGAGGGCCAGGTCAGGAAGTGCTGAGTGTCCACCATGATGTCTCGCACTGTGGAGAGAGAGAGAAAACGCTCGGAGTGTGTGGGCTTGTTATGAGAAAACAACTCACCAGACAGGAACCGTTTGGAAGATAAGGATGGAGTTAGGATGCTTTCTGGATACGCATGAGTGAGAATATGGCAAAAACATTTAAGACCCAAAATCTGAAACTTGAGCATGTAAAATATATCTTTAATGTGAAGTTAAAGATACTATTCATTCTTGTCCATTAGCTGCACTGTACATAAACATAGTCAGAGCCTTTTATTAGCCTTGTATTTTTGATGTTTCACCTTCTGTTCTTGAACTGTGCTTTGTAACACTAGAATGTCCACTATTGTGGGACGAATACAGGTTCTCTTATCTTATCTTTACACAGCAAGAATTATCAACTTAAAACAAGCTCAGATAGTTGTTCTTCTAGTTTCTTTTTGTGCTTTAGTTATGTATGTATTAATGAACACTAATGGATTTGATCGCCAATGGTAATTTAACGACCAAAAATTGTTCCAAAATTAAACATTTTTTAACAAGTGTAGATAGAATTGGGAAGTGAGTTAAATATTGCAAAGTATGGCTTTCACAGAGCTGTGTTTGTTTTTAGGTTGAAAGGTCGGAATACCTGTCCCACAAAAGCCCACATATTTATAGCACATTGGGTTGTATTTGGTTGTACAATTTGTCACAGAGGAGGAACAGTCAGAACAAGACGATCTCTTCTTCTTCTTCTTCTGCTGTTGTTGTTTTTGTTAGGGTGCCAAGATCAGGGATTATAAACTCAGGACTGTCAGAATGGAAAACTGTCTGTAGCCAAGGCTATCAACAGCAGCGGAAATGTTATTTTGATAATTTGCAGTGGCCAAGTAAGATCTCAGATAAGACAGACAGTTATAATTCAAACATTAAAGATGTTAAAGACAAAAATTTGTACTGGCTGGGTGTAAAGAAAAAAAAAGAAAAATCAATGCTCAGATATTAATTGATACTAAAACTAATACTGGAACCAGATACACATTTGAAAAAAATCATAAACAGGATAAAATTGGCGCTTTCCTGATGTGGTCTTAATCAGAAATAGTACAAGAACACACGATTATATTAGAATACTGTAGTTTTTAGTGGAAAAGTTCTATTATTAAGATATATATACATTTTTGTTATATTGTGTTCTATTGTCATTGTGGTATCAATGTATCAAGCCTTTTTCTGAGTATAAAAGTAGAGTATGTTCTATAAAAGCTTTAAATTCAAGCTAAAAGAAAATGTCCAAAACGGATGGCCACAGTTAGCAATGTTGTATTTGAACACTGGAACTATTTTAAGATTTACACACGGCGGAGTTACACATTGAGGGGAGTTATCAGCAGAAAATGGCCAAAGTCCAGTCGTTGCAAAAAGTCACTTGAGTTCACACACCAATCACTGCTACAATCGGGTCGTACCAGGTAAGGCCTTTCAAACGGCACGCAACCAAAGAGTCAACTCAGTTTATGCAAAATGATGGCACTAATGTCACACTGTAACAATCTGTTCAGGCTAAAATACCGTGCTGATAAAATAATGTCAAGAGTGACTTTTAATTAATGTGAATGTGTGAAATAAATGCTATGTATAGATACGTTTTAGGCCAGAATGTGGGGCAACCCAGTCAAAATATTAGCATGTGGACGGACCTCCCACAATTAAAGTTACGCAGTGTACCTTTAAGTTTGTATGAAGAACGAATTAAATTAAACAATAGAGCAGTGGAAATGGCAAGTGTAAATTTAAGTGCTGTGTTTCTTAAACTTCCAATCACTCGACGGTCTCAACAGAAAATGTCAATCTTTATATTTTTACTCGCAAGAACGGTCAATGTCGTCAGTTTCTTTTTCTCATTTGGCAAGAAATACAAATCTGGGCTTTTTCTAGACATTTCCGATATGAAACAATGTTGCTCTTAAAAATAGGAAGTAGGACATTTGTGCTCTTAGGCTGACCCAAAGAAATCTGACTGGCAAAGTTAACACACTTTCTCGAAATACACCTTCCTCAATCAACCCCTGATTACAAAGAACCAATACAAAGGATGGAATTAATTATGCAACGGGTTAGGTCCAAAATAGCGGCGCTCGCATGGCACAGTGGAAGGTTTAAAAATGGCTGCAATTACTTGGCAAAACATCCTCTCGTTTCAATCGCCTGGCGTTTCCGCTGCTTGTTGTGGAATGTGGCCGCAGAAATCCGAAGGGACGCACTTAAAAATCACGCTGATGCCACCATTGTTTAAAGACGCGGGTGAGAGAGGCACAGATACGTTTGACAGAGTGTCCTCGGGCTATACTTCCCTTTACCTGGAAATACTGCAACTATTAATATCTGCTGTGATTTGTTGGCAGAAGTCCAGGAGATACCGATTTTAAAATAGTTGGAGCATTTGAGAGGTTTTTTTTTTACCATTTGTGCGCGTAGAAGCCCGCAGTTTGAGAGATTCGTCCACTGAGTACGGCTGAGTATCGATCAGTTACCAGAAATTTAATTGAGATGGAGATACATCAAATTTCTAATCGTCAATAGCAAACTTGGGGATTTTTAATTGAAAGGTCCACAGCCAATGTTCTGTCGGTAAATGCGTGCGGTTTGGAGCCGAGTTCAGACTTCGGAGGAAGAAATTAGGAGTGAAATGGCAATGATTAAAAGTCTGCATTAACATTAAAAGCACTTTTTATTTGTTTATGATCACACCAGATAAAACTGTATCGTAAATTGCGATCGATCAATATGAAAAAAAAGTCATTGTGATTCATTTTTATTATCACGTGCACATTGGACTCTGAAACAAATCCACAAAAAGATGAGTATAATTCGGCTTTATAAAGGCAGTTAATTCTACCTGTCAACAAGAACGTGCTGGGTTCGATTCCCTGACGCTCTTGTGGCTCGCGTGTGGCTGTGTACGAGGTTAAAGGTGCAGTAGTTTTTCCTACCACAAAAAACATGCACAGTAAAAGTCTACTCCAGAACCAAGACTCAAACAGAGACCAAGAATCGCAGCGTGACTTTCCGTGTTCAATTTATGTTCGATAAACATAGTATAAGTTAAAGACAGTGGAAGTTACTACTGTGTATTAGGATTGTGGAAAGTATAATAAGATACTGTGAGTGCTTGGGCAAGTATCAATACTAAAACACATAACAAACAAGACAAAATGGGAACGCTCTTGAGCTTTATCAGAGCTAGTATAAGACCACATGGTAACATAAAGAAAGTACTAATATTTTGTGTTGAAAATGATAATCTATTGTCTAAAAAGAGAGCATTTTTGATCAGCATTGTGGCATCCAGTTTTGAGCCTTTCCTTCGTGACTAACTACATTAGCCAACCATTTTCACATTCAGTGTAGGCTGCAGGACTAACTAGACCTGCCTGTTTGCCGTTGGCCGTTGTCATTGTGCGTGATGGAGGATCTGTCAGATAATAAAACCTACTCCACACTGCGCATGGACACAAGCTCTGACATGTGGAAACCGGAGAACTCCTCTGGACTCACTCAAATAACGTTGAAGGAAAACACATGCACAATAAACACTCACTCAACACGCAGATCTTTATCCAGTGGTGGACAGAAGTGAAAGTACTGTACTTAAGTGACATATTTAAGTTTTTACAGTGGATACTTTTTACATTTACTTCACAACATTTGAGAGCAATATATGTCTGTGGACTGAAAAGTAGAAAGTCATTTTCATGTTTTTTTTTTTAGTTAGTTTAAGCTTGTTCATGGGGAAATGTGTACATATATATTTAATAGAAACATTAAGAAACTTTTGAATTTGAATTTTTGCTGTTGATCTGCACAATTCCTTCTTAAAATCACTATATTTATTCAGATTCAGATTACTTTATTTATACCTCTAGGGGTAATTAATTTATGCAGCATCAGACAATAAAAACAGCTTGGGTGGAGCCCATTCATTATTACAAAGGATGATATGAAAAAATAACAATATTGAGAACCTCTATGGTCACTAAGAATTGAACAATCTAATAGCTGTCGGAGTAAAAGATTTGGAGCAACGGTTAGTTTTACTAAACGGTAAAACATAACTTTAACACGTGAAACGGTGCACAAATCTGTGTGAAATACTTTTTACTCTTCAAGTAGATTTTTTAATGTGATACTTCTACCTGAGAAATGTTTGTATGCTCACGAAATAAAGTACTTCTTCCACCAATGTGTTTATCCCATATATATTATGCATTATTATGATTTGTTAAAAGCAATTTTGGATGCTTAAACCTAATATTTCTATGGCATAACTGTTGATTTTTTTTTTTTTTTTTTCATAAGAACAACCAAAATAAACGTTATTCGTTCATTCATAATTGTCTTAAAAATACTTAAGTGTGTTGAAAATACGTATAGGTTATGTTTTTATATTATGTATAGGCCTGTCACAATAATTACTGTATCGACTTATCGTTTCATTAATGAGGGTCAATATTTATCGTGGATATGTTGTTATCTTTCTGTACTACAGTAAACTATCATTCTGCTTTTTATTTATTTATTGTACCTGCTTTATATCATTGTTTATTATCATCTATATTTTCTTGAGCAATATATAGCACTTTATTATCATGACATATCTAGTTATTTTCAGAATATAGATTATTTAAAGTCAATTCCCATGTTTCAATTTACAGAGAGGCCCTACACAGTTTAAATGTGTCAAATCACTTTTAACTGTTGTGGTTTTTTTTTAATGAAAGCTGTCAGTTACAGAGCAGCTCCGGGCCCTAAACATGTGTTCACACTTGAAAAGGACGAGATCTGACACCCAGCAGCAGATTCTGACTTTGTTACAGGATTAAAACAGTCAGCACGTCAGTGATGTGTGTGTTCTCAAATATGCTACTCTAGATCTCCAAACGCTGGGTTCAAGACGGGTTTGGGGCAATTAGGGAATATTAAATTTGATTGTGTTATTTAAGCGTCAAGCTGTGGAGTTGATTAATTCAAAACACTGCTGACAGTAGAGACATACAGTACAAGCTTCATTTTTCAATTTCTTTCTTTCTTTGCAATGGAAATAATGTTGCTTTGGCGGAGATATTCCAGTTTGGGCTGGGCGATATTAACAAAACTGGATATAACCTAAATAATGGATATTACAATTTTAGTATCCCGATAACAATATTCAGATGATATTATGTCAATCCAACAGAAATGTGTTAAACTAATAAGTTTAAAAACGTTTTATTTATCAGACAACTGTGGAATGTCAAAAATGTATTAATTCATTAAAATTAATTGTTTTATTTATTTTTAATCAGCTGTTTTTATAGCATTTTTTAATCTATACATTATATTATATTAAAATCTCCATGGAGACAAGCCGGTGACTAGGCAACATTACAGGTCAGATCTGTGGACAGCTGACCCCTGCTAACAGTGCAGTTCAAAGTTCTTAAAGGTATTTTCTGGGGGAAATAAAACTATAATTTAACAAATGCAAGATAGATAGGTTTAATGCAATGCTGCGGAACATTCCAGGCAAAGCAATAACATTTGGAAACGTTTCATAGTGCACCTTTTAAGTTGCTGAATCACTTTTTGAATGTGCTTATAATCCATTCAGACAATATTCAATGTTTCCTTAAGATTTGTTAACTCTATTTAGGATCAAAACCAGTTATTTTTATTACTATATATTAAAGTTGCTGACAAACTGTGTGCTAAAAAATAACTAAAATAACCCTGTGTATTGCAAGAATGACCTCTGAACTTGCAGCCACACCAAAACAATATTCATGTTTTTAAAGCAGCAAATATAAATGGTCCATTTTCAGATTTCTGTTTTGCTTCAACTTTAAATAAAGGCACATCAGTCATACAAACAAAACATGTGTGAAAAGTGCACTTCAGCTCGTTTTATCATTGTTTGGGAGGGTGTTGCAGCCTCCTACACACCACGAGTCACAAGAAAAAGTATTCAAGACGAGAGAAGAGTCAACACTGGCACTGGATCAGTATAGTCAGTAATGCTGAGGACAAAAGAGAACTTGCCCTGCTACATTCAACGCATTAGCACTCTTATCTGCTGTGTTTGGATAAAAATACAACTGCGCTGAGAGGGCGATTGCAGCTCCGCCAAAGTCAAACTACTCCATTACTCACGTACAGTACAAGCAACTTTACAATCTCGACATGTGACTGCGGCGAATAATGTTGTTATTATGTGGCAATCAGAGAGCTGCTGACAGAGGCACGGCAAGTGAACTTTTATGCTTTGCTTGATGTAGGGAGTTTATTAAAGTTTTGTTTATTTTCTTGTATACAGTATTCAAAAGGTGCAGTGTGTATACGGTGAGTCTTCCCTATTTACCCAGAACAGCCCCACTTTTAAGCCCTGTGTCCCATGTCCCAGCAGTTTGTATCCAAAACCATTGACATGTCCCAGTTAATACCAACAGCCACTAGTAAAGAGGGGAATATACTGTGACTTCTTTGGCCAAAATAGAGAAAACCTGGCTCCGTCTAACAATACAGTGATGAAAGGGGCAGATATATGTTATCTCCCCCCTTAATATCTTATGTTATCTGTCCCCTTTTCAACTTGTACTTAACATTGATATTTTAAAACACAGTCAAATAAACATTTGCTCGTTCTTGATTCTTTGACTTCTTTGTCAAGATCATTCCATAAATTTACTCCTTTCACAGAGAGAATAAATATCAAAAACCAGTCACTGCAACAGCTTAAATAAACTCTATTATTCACCTTCTAAAATTACATTTCACTCTATAGTAGCCGACAGTCTCCTTTGATCAAACAAAGGAGGTAGTGACTATGAATCAAAATGCTCTGTCTGACTTCCTGTCTCAGTCTCTCTTCAGGAAACTGGCCCTGCTTTCACCTGCTGTGAAGACGACATGCCAGGAATAAAAGCATGTATCTAGTAAGTTGTGATTATAGGTGTCCGAATATACAGTAAGTAATTAAGAATGCAACTATTTCTGATTTGTGTAACGTATACCGTAAAACATTGTACAAAGGGGGAAATCTTATTCCTCATATTGATCAACCACAATGTTTGATTCAATTTTATCTTTGTCTTATTAAAACACAAATAAAATGGCTTTCAATGTTAGTTTTATGAACGTAAGTAATACAGACTTCACCACCATTGCCATTTAAGTCTTCAAAATAGTAAAATGTCATGCACCAAAGTTTGATCCACATGCTTTTGCTGATAGAGAATTGACGGTGGACCTCTCCATTAAAATGACCCAAGCTTCTCAATGACGGCTGGAATATTGTCATTGATTGCACATTTCACAATTTCTTTTTGCTCATAATTGTGAAAAAAATATCTTTACAATATCTTAAGTCTGGGAGCAGGTCACACCTCGCATGCCTCTTTCTGTCCCTATTTATTTCACCTGCTCCTTTCTTGTCTTGTCGTTTGCATGTGTACACATTTCTCTAGGGAGAAGTCGATCGCCCCCTCTGAGGCACACAACCGACCTGTGCATATCAGCCCATCTAACAGCTGTCTGCAGATATAGTCTGGTGATATATAATGTCTACCCTTTTGATTGTAATAAATGATTATTGCTTATTGTCCCATCTCTACTGACAATATAACTTATTCTGATTCTGAATAAATTCATATCCTCACCATATTCTGAGGTTGTGTTTCTTGCTACTAAATTTGTCATGGCATCTCTATTGACCGAAGTATAGTAGCACCTACACATCCTGCTCTTGCGCATCATGTGGGCGGAGCAGCGGGGGCGGGGTGTGATAAGATGGGAGAGCAGTGGAAAAGACAGTGTCACCCAAGGGTCCGGACTGCCCTCACCCAAACCCCAGCGTCCCACGTGTCTGAGGAGCAGGTACAGGCCTCAGTCAGCTCACCTCAAACCTGGTACAGTGGGAGGAAAAAAACCACAATCTCTGTCACGGTGGCAGAGCTCTGAGTAAGACTGAACCAGGCAAGAGATTTTGTTTGATTTACTCTTGATCTACTTTTTTTTCTCTGTAGTTTAAGTCACAAAGCTCGGAAAAAAAACTACAGAAAGACAAAAGGTCTATCAGGTCAAACTTGGGTCAAATTCACTCTCTAAACCCTACAGACTTTTCCACAGTTAAGCTCAAATGATTCACAATATCCAGACAAATTTGGAAGTCAAGATCTTCCTATGTTCTTCCTGCGTAATAAAAGAAACTTAACTTAGACTGTAGAGTGGTCGCAATACTAATATTTCAAACTTGATTTCAATACTAAGGAAAATATTCCGTTCTCGATACCAATTTCGATATCACAATGATAATTCAAAAAAAATGTAAGAGTCAAAAATGTAAGTTCAAAAATTGGTTCTACTAATTTCGATAAAGCTTATTATTATTATTATTATTTTTTTTTCAATTTCTGTAGCTCACGTGTGGCCACTCCCGGTGCATTTAAGATGGCCACAGCACAGTGGACAAAATACTAAAAAAAAAGACGTGCCAATTGAACTCTAGAGCGCCTCCCAGAGTGGTCTGAATAATGTTCTTAGCATTATTCAGCGTCCTCTCTTTGTTCAGCTGGCTCAGAGGTTTCTGAGGTCTCCCCACAATAAATGTTTCTGTTCTGCAGGTCATGTGATTGTGCCATGCAGTCACATGGAAAGTTAGCTCTACTATGGATTTGTACACAGAGACTATCATTTGTGACCTGAACCCAATGCTGCTGAGCTTTCTTAGGCGTCACTGACAACACACTCGCAGCATTCAGCTGATATTATTTACATTGCTTGTGACCCGTGTGGGCTTTGTTAGACAGGACAGTGCAGCGTGTCATGGGGTGAAGAGTGGGGAGGGACATTTGGCTAATCATCTCAAACTCTCAAATTCCAAGGCAGGCATGTTGCTCTGAACGTGCGCCCCAAACCCTCCATACCACTGCACTTGTGGATTGGATTACATTTTTTCCAATACTTTTCGACTGACCATTTACACTGTATGGAATACAACTGCATATTGTCAAATGTCTGGTTCATTGCCCAGTAGGAACCCCGGTCAAAATACAATCATAAAGTTTTGATAGCTGTAAAAAGATGCTATAAAAATCTTGAGAACTGAGCTCAGAGCCCCTTGTCTTGATTGAAAGCCGACAAACTCTGACCACAAGCCAAACCACAAACTTAACAACAGCTAAACACCAGCGGTTCTCAACACTTTAACTTAGACTATGCACCACCTTAGAAAATGTCCCTCCTCCCAGCAACCACTGTTATTTTAGAACAAGGGCCGATGTCTTTATACAGTCTTAAACACTGCTGCTGTCAATAGTCAAACTGAAGATACTGATATGAATAACTGCATGTGGAGGGACATTTCAGTCAGTAAGAACCATGATTCTCTGCAAACGAATTCAACATTGTGTTACTTCAACAATTCATTAGGTGAGTTATGTCTAACCATTGATTAAAACATAATCACAATTGTTCGATAAACTTTATATATATAAAACTTTTTTTATAATATATATATATATATATATATATATATATATATATATATATATATATATATATATATATATATATATTTATTTTTTTCTTCTCAAATGTCACTTCAGTTTGTCTTTCGATCTCTGACAAGTTCCAAATAGATGTCTTACAAACAGACAGTTAAAGTGAATCTTTTATTACTACTTACCCTCAAAAGTTATAGTTAAAAGCCTGCTCCCGACATATCTAATAAAATGTCACCTTTTTCATGTTGATGTACTTTTAGGACTATAATGCTCAGCAAGGTATAAGTTAATGCAAACACAAATGCAATTTTTATCCAATTGCAAATATTTGATTGTATTAAAACCTTTGATAAATTACAAATAATATCTACTATAAGAGCTTGCAGCTGTTTTCTTAAGTTATATGCATCTTATTGGTACTCATGAAAAATATATTAATCTGTCAAAAATTGCAGTTACATGTCGTGCCTAATCATTCAGACTTAGAATTACGATTGAATCTCAGACAGCACGCAAATAAACTGAGCGAATGTGAGACTTCAATAACTTTCTTAAGCCTTGTTATAACAAGGACGTTGAGTTACAATTAATGTTAGAAGAAATGTCATAAATACACAATTATTCACAATTTCTGACGCCATGACCAAACTACAGTGAAATGTTCCTTCATTCCCACTGTTCAACATTAACATTCTTCAATTATGTACCAGCTTTATAAAATCAAACTTTCTGCATAATCAAGTAAAGTTAATCTGACACACATAAAAAGGCACTTAACACTCAAATGTAAATTTCTGGATTATGCTATAGATTAAATGACTTAATTTAGCTTCTGAAGGGGTCACAATGACTTATTTTTTAGTTCTTCTGATTATATTGCGTGATCTGAATAATCACAACAATAATTATATTTTTAAAAAGTAATCGGTCAAAAAATACGACCATAAGATATGTTGCTATACCATTCAGTCCTAGACAAATGAATCTCAGTATCAAACACATTAAGAATACATATGGCTTCAGTCTTACCCTGCGTGTCCCTGAGGCGTGAGTGTGGACCTGAACTCACTGAGTGTCAGGAGGGGAGTTAGTGTTGTCATGCTTTTCCTCAGGAAGTGATGACCATAGAAATGGGAACTGGACTTTCTTTGACAGAGTCTGGGCTCAGCAGAAGTTCAGACAGCTAACTATCATGTGGCCTGCTTGTGGGTGGGGGTGTGATTCCTCATTTCAACTATCATGTCTGTTCACAGTGTTGACATGCTGGTAAAGAAATTATTATTTGCACAAAAATGTGGAGAAATACGTTTCATCATCCGATAACTTGACGTGTATACAGGTAATTAGGAAAAATAATTAGACTGAAGAAAGCCCTAAGCAGTTCCAGAGCCAAATCTGAATAAACAGAAAAACAATACTAGCATTTAATCACACAATTGTTTGGGTTACCTTGCCCGGACTTCCATTATTTTTCTATTTATTGATTCAGCAAGCAAACATGTTGCTGTCAACACAAAATAACATTGAACATATTCAACATAATTTTAAATATTTAAGCTATTATGATTATGCCTATTAATGAACCTCTTTCAACACGTTTAAAACATAAACATATTTTTCATGTAAATTCAGCTGTAAGTAAGAAAATTGTGCTTCAGTAACATACAAAATCTGGGTGTATTAACAAAAAGTACGATATGTAGTTCTGAATTGAAGTAGTTCCAAGCTTTCTTTTTGAAGAGAATAACATTGAAAAAGAATATGCTCTTAGTAATAATAAACAATTCTTGTATTTAGGTTAGCATCTATCTCCCTATAAGACACACTAAAGTTACACCACATAGTAGCCATAATATTCCTGAGGAAAAACCTTGAGCACTTGCAGGACCAGTGTGGATGGTCTTCTATGGCAGTGTAGTCAAATTTCAATCTTTAAGAACATGGATTTGTAGGATTTTTGATATAAATGAAAAGAAACTAAAAGAAAGTATAATAATAATAATTGACAATATACCTAACTATTTATTTGCTTAGTGCCCGAGTAAGGGGGTCCTCCAGGGGTGAGTCAAAGCTTAGAGAGTACACGAGTCAAAAAAGGTTGAACTGAATCTAAACTCAACAAAACACAACAGAATTGTGAAAGTGTGTCCAAAACCTGGAAACATTTATTTATCAAGTTAAAGGGATTGTACCCAAATGTATATTTTTTTAAAATACATTTTTTGCCCCAGTACAGAGATATAAAACCAACTCTTAGGGTAAAATTAAGACGGCTGTGTGCTGTGTGCATCTAATTATAAAGCAGTTTTATCATGTGCGAACCAGTAAGTAACGCATGGTGTGCTGTTAGCATGCTAGTTGTTGCCAGCAGTAGCTTAACGCCTTTAGTCTTGTAAAACTCATCGTGGTGATTAATTAGGATGCTAGGAATGCGTTTAGATGGCTGCAAACTGATCAAAATAAACTAGTTCTGTTTTTCACATTTGTAACACAGTAAAAATCTGGTACAGCTCCTTTAAGAGCACACTGTTGAGATTAAATGAGAGATGGAGAAATGAAAAGCAGATTTGAGGAAAATAAACAAAGAAACCCATGTGTTTAAAGTGAATATTAGAGTGTAGAATTCACTTTAAACTTGCAACTACATTAAATACACTTATTACTTTCAGCTCTGGTTTAGTCCTGGTTTACTCTACCATCAAAAGTACAGCTTACTATCATGTGTGGGAGGGGAGATTGCTCATTTCATACTTATATTCAGTGTTTGATCATATCCTGCTCACCACTCTTCTTCTGGCCTGTCTGTGTTGTTTGGTGTGTGCATTTTGTGCTCGTGTGAGGTGGCAGACTTTCGGCGCAGATGACTTCCTGTTGCTTCACAGCGCTGTTGCCCTGGTTGCACTTCTGCTCCTCAGTTCAGTTCAGAGTCAAAGGGGCTTGGGCACGTTCACTTCTGCCTCCTCTGCCCCCGCTAATGATTCACTTGACACTCTAATATCGTGTACTCAGAGATCAGGAAATGTTAACACTTTCTGGGATTTTTCACTGATACTTATCTGCCATCTGACTTCACATTCTGTAACCTGAATTTCTGGTAATACAAAACAGTACATTTAGATCTTTCCATTAAGATCACATGACAAATATCAGTCTATACTAAGACACAAATTAAATATGTTAAAGGAGACATATTACGTAAAAGAGACTTTTATGAGCTTTTAACAATGTTACATGGTGTTCCCTCATCAATAACTTATGGAATTTGTGGAATTTGTGGAAGTGTGGAATTTTGATGAATTGATTGATTCATGCCTTTTTTTGTAATAACCCTGTACTGTCTTGCATTTGAGAATTGAGTGCTCAGAAAATGTTTGTTTTCACCAACTTGCTCTCACTGCTCACAGCTCTGTTCTTACTTGCAAAAACATTTTCCAAACATAGACATGTAAATGACAATCTGCCGCTTGCTACAGTGAAATGTCACTATAAAGAGGCGGAGCTCATCGGTTCCACAATTTTGAACAGGAAGTCAATTGCCCTGTCAATATTGCAAAATTGCAATTATGAGCTACCGTATGTATGTTATAGCTCAAAATGAAACGCCCCCAAAGAAAAACATTCATATTAAACCATCATATCATTCCAAGTATTTGTTTAACACAGCCATACATATTATATACTGTAAATTCTGTCTTTCACATCAGACAAAGTTAAACTTTTGTGGTTGTTGTGGTGGTCCCAGAAATGTTCTGCAGTAAGGCAATAAACATGATCTAATCAGCATTTATTTAATTTGTATTGTTTAAAAAATAGCTTTTTTAAAAACATTCAACTGTGATTGGGATCGCCTCTCTGCAGATTTGCTCGTCTCCATGGTGATACAGTTTCAGAATTACTTTTAGTAATTTATGTTACTCAGCACACCATTTTAATTATATGAAAACATGCTAAGTTTTTGCAAATAATAACCTAAGCAGGCTCAGTATTAGCTTCATCGTCAGCCCTGTAAAAAAGGCCACAGTCGACAACTTTTAGGCTATAGAGTATTGACAACAATAAGCTGAGGATGCTGCTATGCACAGTGAAATATACAGCAATTAAAAAAGTAGCCAGGGAAAAGACATATCAGCCAAGGGATTTTGCGTGTTAAGTTTTTAGTTGCTGCATGAGTCCTGTTTTACCTAAAGATCACACCTCACATGCTGTGGTTGTCGCTGTAGCAGTTTCTAAACACCGGCTGCAATGCTGTGAAACCACCACCAATAAAGGGCTCAAGACAAAGACAATTGAAAGAGTAAATGGCTGAGAAAAAAGGTCTACTAACCACGGACGTGCTGGGAACCCCACTTCAGCTCAGGAAAAGTAGATTGAGTCCTACTTTCAACTTATAAATGTATCGGTATTAATGTGTATTTATTGTAAGCCTATTTATTTTTCGGCAACATTTGTTGTTCAATACCCTCCAAAGGCAAAGAACGACCAGCTTAAACAAGTGCAACAAAATTTTTCAATATGAACGCTCCTGAAAGCTGGGGGGTTTGGGGTTCCTCTCCCCAGACAATTTTGAACAGAACAGACATTATTCGCTGTCTGCTTATGTATTTTAGAGGCTGTGAATAAAATAGGGTGTACTTGTTTCAGCCCATATCATACATTACACAAGTATTCAGTGTCTACTTCATTAAGAAATTTGCAAAAGATAATCCTGGTCTTTGAACATTCCTGAAAAAATGACCCTCATTTAATACTGAAGCAGTTCCTGAACCCTCTGGAGCACAAACAATTGGCACGAGCCTTTGTGAAGCTGAGATTTGGACTCTGATGTCCGTTTTACTCCAAATATAAGTACAAACAAGCTCTGCACAGGGGAATTACAATTTGAAATCCTGCCTAGATTTTTTTTGTTAAATATATGAATGAGTAAAGAAGGTTTCTGTATGGATTGGCTGATTGACACTAAAATTAGCTTTTGTTGGGTTTTGACAATCCTCTTTTTAAAGCTGAAGGTAAATTCACTAAAAATGAGTTTTAAGGGGAAAAACATTATTTGTTGGTTTGGAGAACAAACTTCCCAGAATGACTGATTTAACTGGATATAAGTGGGTTACAGCTTTTTTTCTGTATGTACCGCATATCAAGCTGCTTGAGCGTTCCCTTGATTGTGGACAAAATGGAATAAATAAAGCAAAAGTCCTCCTCCCACCTTGGGACGCCCTAAGTGTGAGGGATTATATCGTCACTCACTGCGAACACAAGTAAAAGTCAGTTTCATCTTTAGTAGACACTTGCCTCAATGAGCTTCTGTTTATATTGTGAGTAAAAGTACTAAGTGCACGGAGCTCAGCAGGGCCACTGCTCACGCTCGCTCTCTCTATGAACAACGGAGGGCACCGGCCCAAAACCCTGTTTATTAGCCAGCACAACATGCTAATAACTCATCTGAATAATGTGGTCAGAACAAGCTAAGAGAAAGTTAGAGTCTATGAGGTCATATTTCCAAAAGTTTTATAATTAGTAGTTTGCCACTTAATTATAAATTGGATAATCACTATAATGAATGCTTTTGTTTAAATATGATTTGAGGTAGAATATAAAGCTGTCACGTGCTGTGGAGGAGAAAACTGCTTTTGCACTGATTAGAACTCTCATTTGACCAAAACCTGTCACTGAATGCAGGGATGTGATTGGCTGATATGCGTTAAGTGCAGAAACCCTGTCACCATTACACAGGAGGAGGAGGAGCTGCCGCACACAATCAGCAGCATGCATCATGCTTAAAACACATGGGTAACATGTGCGTTCTAAATACAAGTGATTTGTCCTCTCTGCACGCAGGGCCTGAACTGTTAAAGTTTTCTTCAGGCGTGCAGCGAAGACGCACAGGGATTGGGTGGGAAAGTTTGGTGTCGAAGGCTCGGGTCTGGACGGGACTGTGCTTGTGTCGTGGCATAAATTGCTGCCTCGCTGTTGTCCCTTCCGCACAGTGAGCCTGTGGCAGCCTTTTCCCGTGATTATGAAGCCAAAGACACACACGTGGTCTCAAATTGTCATAGTGCATTTTTTTTTACCTATTAAACTATAAGTCGATATGCTATTTATCGTGACAAGCCCAATGAACACATGTTTTGTTTTTTGTTTTTAAACACCTATAATTGAATAAATGCCAGATTGATATGCTAATTACCATAATGGGGGACATTGTGGGCAAATCTTCATGGATCTCTATGGAGACAAGCAGGTGCATGGCAGACAATCCACCTTGAATGTAGTCGTGATGCGGGACCTTCTCCATGTTTCTAAAGATGCACATATTGCTGAATGTCTCACACTCTTCACCCTCACTTTACTCACTCACTGTCCTGGCAAAAAGCAAGAAAGAGCACCTCTGTATCACCACCAGATGTCAGGAGGTGGAGGGGCGAGCGTTTTATACACTAAATACAGTATGGCTACACACTAGAGCTGAGCGATTTAGGCAAAATATAGCATTTCTTATAGTTGGATTCTGTTCAGAGCGCACATGTTAAATATGTCCAGGATTATTTTAGAGAAGACTGACAAATGAACTAATACTACTAATAATGAAAGTCTTGCATCAGTTGTGATGTGTCTTGCAATCCTCCTAACCCCTAACCCTGCTAAAAAGTACATTTAAAATAATATAGGACATTAAAATTACAATCAATTTATATTCTGGTCTTGAGTTGGCAATTCTGCATTATCTTAAGAATTTCTGCATTTCTGAAAACTGTAATGTGTTTTGGTGATTAGATATCTGAGCATCTGCACTATTTGCATGACTATAGTGAGTTATATTACATTTTATATGGTGCTATAAAAATAAGGAATTACAATACAAGACAATAATCATAATTGTCAGCAACAGTAAATAAAATATAAGCAGGGTTATGTAAGGACAAAATAATAATAGTATAGAAACTTAAAGCTAAATCATCTCTCTGGGAATGTGTCATCTTCATAATAACTCGAGGACATGAACTTTGTCCCATATCCTTTAAATAGTTATTATGAGTTAATGGTTGATGAGTCCCTCAAGCCTCAGAGCTTCCTCCCTGGATCAGAGGAAGAAGAACTCCTCATGTCAGGGTCAAACATACTGTACACACACAATTGGGAAACAATCATTTGAAGTAATAATAATAGTATAGGAATAATAGAATGGTCGTTGTAGTAGTTAATCATTTTAGTTTTAGCTTCAAAAACACCAGGAGATAGTTGAACAATTAGCAGAAGCAGTAGTAACAGTAGAAGAAGCGTAAAAATATTAGCAGAAATAAAAAGAATAAAAGTAATGCATTATACTATTAAAGTAGGGCTGAGCTCAGGTTTTACAGGTTTAAGATACCAATATTCTATCCAGTTATTTTAATAGATCCATGATTTCAACACATGAGATAGTGACATTTCCTCCTCGAAAGTCTAAACTCTGCTCTAAACCACATGCTTTTACTGACCGAGGAATGATTGTGGCCTCCTCAATCAAACAAGACCATATTAAACAAAAGGTTTATTAACGCTAAATTCACTAGTATTAAGGTAATAAAATCTGCAAATTGAGTCATTTTTACACCATGTTTTATGTATGGCATGTTTTTGGATTAGATTAGGTTACGTTTTATTGTCCCACAGGATCTGCTATATCTCTGTGGCAGCTCCAAATGACATCAAAGACGAGGCAATCTCATCACATAAGCAAATAGATGTGCAAATAACATTGTAAAATAATGGCCAAAGTTCAAGTTGACGAATTTAAAGATGCTTTATGTAACCTTTCTCGTATCCATTGGAGACTACGGTGCCAGGTCATGCTTCTACCTGCCCAGGTTCATAATCCATTTCAAAAGTGCTTTTCACAACTTCCAGAGAGCGGAGCTTCCAGTGAAAGTAACGCTAACAGCAACTAGCACGCTAACAGCACACTTCCTACTTTGGGGAGGATGAAAACTCTTTATAATTAAGAGCCGACAGCACACAGTGTACTTATTTTGACCCCAAAAAGTGCTTTTACAATATACATCTGTACTCTACTTTATCATTCAGAAGAAATGTCATAAACTTAATAAACATATCAGACATGAAGGCAAGATAAATAAGGATTTCACAGTTGTTTTGTTATGGTGAATAATTACTAAATCGTGATCTTCTCACAATATTTGTAACACTTTTTTTTATTGTGACATACACCAAAGTTGATCTAATAAGTGCTCATTAAATGTTGAATATCCATCTACTTTTGATCCTCTTTTCTGTAAGTTGGACTATCTAGATTCTAGTATTCTTGAGTGATGCTCTGAGTTCACCCCAGATTGACAAGGGGGTAGCAGAAGGAAAAGGGAGAGGTGGGTTGAGTTTCCTCGAAGAGCAGAGGAAAACGCAGGAGTATTGAGCCGTCGAACAATAACAACAAAACAATCATGTGACTCCCATTGACAGAACATACTGGAAATGAGCGCCTCTCCAACGGGAAGAGGACATGCAAGACGCAGCCATTTATACAGGAGTTCAAACAGGAGCGAGCCAACAATGAACTAAATAATGCAATTGTTCAAACGCCTTTAACCCCCAACTCACCTCGTACATTTACTGTCAATCACAGCTTAAAATAAGTTTGACGGACACTTTAGATGCTTTGAAGACTCGAGGACAATGGCATGTTGGAAAGGCAAGCATCTGAAATAGAGGTGTCCTTAAATGTTTTTGGTTTCATGGAGATGTTGCTTAGACTAGAATTTTCCACAGTATGAAACTGATTTATTTCCCTAAAGACTAAGCAGTTCTCAGGGTTCAAGGCCAAATTGCGGGTCAGATTTGTGGAAAGGCAAATTTGCTCACTGTAAGAATAAGTTTTTTTTTTGTGCAACTAAAACACCTGAAAGGAAATACGTTTAATGCGACACTGTGGAACATTCCAGACAAAGTCATCACATCTCCAATTAGACGAGCAGCAAGTGGCATACCCTCTACCAGAAAAGTTACACAGTACACTTTTAAATGGAACATACTACAATTCTCAGTCAAAATGTTTCCAGTCAAAAGGCAGTATAGACACCTCTATATTGTGCGATAACATGTGGTTGATAAGAAAAAATATTTGGTATATTTGAAATGTAATCTAAAAATACAGTGAACTAACTTGTGACTGGAGGATCAGTAAGTGAATAGTTTCTTTAAAAAACTTGGCCAAGCACCACTCAGCAACTTTGGTTTGTGGCTTTTGTTGTTTACGAAGTGGTGGAATTTCCCAACGTTAAAGTTTCAAATCAATACCGCACCGCCATCAGCCTCCTATTGACCTTACAGTAAATTTCATTTATATTACATTTCCTATTATCATTGATGAAATAGAGTTCTTGATGGCGTGTTGTGATGTCGGGGTTTTGCTTCTGTCACCACACAGTGTACGTGATGAGTCAAAGTGAAGGCCTCTTTAACAGACAAAAGGAGCTTCCACATTTTTCTGCCAGAGAAAAATGGTGAAAGGGAAATTATTACTGTCTTCAGTGATATGGGTCAAAGGTCAATGGAGGTTTTGCTATTTTTAATTTGTGTGTTAAAAATAAAGACCTTTTCTCAATATAACTGTAGGTCAAATGAAATTAAAAAGTCATAAGCGTTGTGTGGTTCACAGATATTTAAAACATGTTTATTCTCTACATTTCAAGACATGCATTTTTAAAAGTTAGCAATACTTTGATAGTAACAGATATTAGATAAATGGAGGAAAAAAAACATCGGATTTAATTTGGAAATGGATACATTTGACAGACTTTGGACCAAATGAGACGTGACTTTGTTTTTCGTTTGATGTTTGGTTTTGCTTGTGTTCTTTTCATGTAGGTTTTGTTCTCTAGTTGCATTCTGTATTGTTCTGTGTTGTGTGTTTTATATTCATGAAAAAAAAGTTAGCAATTCTTTCAGCACTTTGAATCAAACGGACAAAAACGATGACTACGGTTCATTGTAAAATCGTTTTATCCCCATGAACTCCTACACGCCACACACCTGTATTTACATGTTTATTATCGACAACCCATTCACATTTACAGAGTTTGTTCAATCTTTAGTTTAAATAGAAACTACTTTTGTCGCACTTTGTCAACACTGTCAACACATGCATTTATCTCCTGGACACAACAATGAAAACTCAATGAGACGCCTCACAAACCCAACCTACAATACGAGCGAATCGAAAACACGGCTTAGGCATTTTCCTCTATGCTCCGTTTAACTCGTGTGTGGTTTGTTAAAGGTGGATTCAAAAGAGCTTCAGAAAGTAACCACGACCGCCCGAACATCATCGGCCACCCACGGATAGCAAAACAGGTCGATCGGTCAAAGAAAATGTAAATAAAACATAAAGATCTGAATGTCTAAAATAAAAATAAAAAATCAGATATTGTTTTATATTCTGTATCATTTCTATGTGAATATATTCTATTTTACAATATATAAGGATAACTAATAGATTTTAGATGTTAAAAGTACATTTGTTTCCATTATTTGGGATACATTTGTCAAAGCTTTCAAATAAGCCGGCAGTATTCATCTGTCGTCACAGGCACATATCAGGCGGTTGTTTGGCATTTTTCATATTCTAGCTGACCATGTTTTTATACTTTTTATGTTTTTATGATGGGAGATAAGAGTAATTTATGGCTTTTGATTGTCTGTCACCTTGAGTCAAACGTGACTGTGAGG
This sequence comes from Chaenogobius annularis, assembly GCA_015082035.1. Classification (NCBI taxonomy): domain Eukaryota; kingdom Metazoa; phylum Chordata; class Actinopteri; order Gobiiformes; family Gobiidae; genus Chaenogobius; species Chaenogobius annularis. Next base: position 500,112 of record BJKM01000013.1, on the reverse strand, counting down.
TAACATAAACACACAGCGCTGGAATGTGGCGCGGACCAGAGTCCACGGCTCCATTCACTCCGGTCCAGGCCCATTTACGGAGACACAACTCAAATGCAAATATCGACAACCGTGTGACAGGCCCAGACGTGAGCTCAGATTTGAAACTCCAAATATGGCCAAATAATAAATAACATGACTTTATGAGTGATGGTGTAACGCGTAGTATAAAACATACATTCTGATTGATGACCCTGATAACATCACTTTAAAGTCCTTTGTCTGTCTCATACGATATGGCTCATGTCTGTGTTGGACCAATAAAATGCTTGGAAAATTTTCACTTGTTGAATATTTTTGTGTTACAGTAAAAAAATATACTGAGAAGGCAACTATTTTTAATGATGGTAAAAAAAAAAAAAAACACTTGAAAACCATCAAACGTAATTTCTAAATGGTATTTTATTTTTATTACAAATTGGTGTTTTGGGTTGAATAATTTATGAACGATTGAAATGTTTTGTCATAAAAGGTGACGATAGATCCAGATTTACTGATTCAAAGTATTATAAGACTATAAAGAAAGCTTCTATAACCTAAAGCGGTGGGCACTGTAGGCAAAAGTATAGTTACTTAGTAAAACATATCAGTCAAGTAGAAGTAAAAAGTGGTGACCCAAATAATTACCCAAGATAGAGTTGTTACTTTAGCTCAAATATAAAGCTAGATTTACGTTCTAGATTTTAGACAAAACCCAAATTAAATGTGTCATCAATTCTGGCATTTCCACACACCAAAAAAATCCAATCTACAATTAAGACCTCTCTATTTTGAACTTGGCTAAGAAAAGCTACAGTTTGTACAATACGAAAGTGATACTATAAATCTGTACTTAAGTAAAAGTGTCGGTGTAATCCCTCATTCGTCCAGGAGTGTTCCATTGCAGAAAAAGATTCCGTTGTAGTCATCTGGACTCTGTTTTAGAACGTTTTGCTTTTCTAAAACAGAGTCCAGATGACTACAACTGAATCTTTTTCTACAATTAAGTAAAAGTCCAAACAATAGTTACATGTATTCAATTACAAGTACTTCTGTCAAATTTAAGCACAAGTAGAAAGTTACTAGTTACTTTTAGTAGCAAAACTTGATGCATTAACCAGTTTAAAGCTTTTTAAGACAAAATCCACCAAATCTCTGAGCCCTGGTAAATCAGAGCAGGCGATGCGAAGCAGGTTTGTGTGTTTGTCGTGTAGAAAAGAGAAGATACAGCAGTACTTTTGGACAATTCAGACTTGTGCTGTACTCTCAGTAACTCCTATTATTCCAAATATAGTAATAATTATATGGCAAGGATTGTAGGCAACTCCAGTACACGCACAAGTTGTATGTTTAAAAATCCAGGTTTACTCAAACAGTAGGCTTAATTTAACCCCAAACAACTACTCAATTACAGTTACCTGAGTTTTTGTAGTTGGTAACGTTCCACTTTTGTGTTTGTTTTATTGTTGTAGCCTAGTAGTAACACATTTTACACATGCAAGCATACAGTAGGCCTATGGCGCTGTTAGTGTGTGATGTAAACGCGCATATGTTGGCGCAATCAGTGCGTGTCCTTCGGATCTGCTGAGTCACGGCTGAAACGTCCACTGCTCTTAAACTAAAACCAAACTGATATTGTGCAACATCCACACGAAACAACTCACGTAATCACCTCGAATGCAACAAAACTCGCACGCATACTTGAAATAATGTTGTGGTTTTTTTTGTTTTTTTAAATAGGCTTTGAATAACTTTGAAGACGACACGTTTTCCCCGCTTACCTGAAAAGCCGCAGCGCTGATGGCTTGGATCCACGCCTGGTGTTTGCATGGCAGACACAACAGTCACACTGTGGCCCTGCACCTGACTGCGTGCCAGTTGTCAGAGTCGACGCACGCCCCCTTGGCCGCAATCACACCACCACTCCTCGTTCAAGAGCTTTTCCAATCCAAGCTTTTTTTTTTTTTTTTTTAAATGACGCAATTCAAACAAACGCACGCTTTTGGTACAGGCAACTTCAGTTCACTTAACCCCGGCAATCACGACTCCGACTGACTCCTGAATCCGACTTAAACTATGAATAACAGCGCAACAAACAAAAATGCAAATCCCACTGTGATTTCAAATGTTTCCAGTGTCTGTAAAACCCAGTCATCGTAAATCTTACCTGAGCGCGCCGTGCCAAAAACCCCGCTGGTGCGTCCGCGTTTTGGGTTCCCACTCCGCCAGAAGCCAATTTACCGGTCCGTGTTGAGACGTGAAAGGTAAGTTTTTTGCGCTGCGTGTCGTCCTGTGTGAAGCGTGCGTGTGTGTGTGTGGGTGTGTGTGTGTGTGTGTGTGTGTGTGTGTGTTTCCTCGCCGCTCGGGCTGTTTGTCTGCATCTCCTCCCTCCACAGAGCCGCGGGATCCTGAGGACACGCACCGTCCGGAGGCGTCAGGTTTCCCCCCGGTTCATCTGCCGGGCTCCAAAAGTATACTCCACGCTGCATGGTGCGTGGTGGAGTCTAAGTGAGGCCAGAAAGTTCAAATTGTAAGTCTTATTCTCTGCACATCTTGATTTTGAAGGCGAGTTTCTTAAGTAAATGTACATTTACGGGAGCAAAAAAAATTAAACAATCAAAAAATAAAATAAAATAGGCATACTCATTCAAAAATCCACTTAAAACTTGAGTGACTGCTTTAAAAAATTGTCTACTTTAAGAGTAAACCGTTTTTAACACTAATTTTGAGAACTATTAAAGTGTTAAATGTTGTAGTTTTGGTAAAGAATTGTGTTGATCTTTGGACAACAAAGGTCAAATCGAATCAATGTCTTTTTTGTATTTTTCCGAATGATTTTTATGTAAAGGCTATAGCTTTACAGCTTTAATTCCTAACTTTTAGGCAGAATGTCACAATGAACCTGCTCCAAATTAACCCTCGAAACCAAATCCAGAGTACTTTCTACTTTTCAGTCCAGTTCCAAACTGTACTGGGGAAGAAAGTAAAGATACCTGCTCTCAAATGTTGTGAAGTAAAAAAGTATCGTAAAACTCCTTAAGTAAATTACAGATACCTGAAGATTTTTCTGAAGTACAGTACTTTTACATTTATCCACCACTGTTTTATTCAAAGCAATTTTGCCGACAGAACAAGACAATTTAGATCTTAATAAAGATGATGTAACATGTGGGGGCAACAACACTTAGCTTTTTATTTAGCAAGAAATTACAATTATGAAGTACATTTAAAGTTGCAGATGCAGGTGAAGTTGTATTTTGATAATCGTAATTATAATCTGGATTACACAGATCTTTTTTTATAACAAAAACATAGTCATAGTGGCATTATTACATCAAAACGTCACAGAAGAATGATAATATGGCACAGACCTGCTAAACAGGACAGGTTCTGGTTAGTACTTGGAAAGGTAGACCGCTGGAACTACAAGTACCACAGTGGGGCGTTAAAGGAAATGTCTTTGTGTCCTTAGGCAAGACACTTCACCCACATTGAAGCTCTTTGATTGCCCTGAAAGGTGGGAAGCGCCATATAAATACACTGTAATAATAACAACTCACTTTGTAAATATTCTCTAGAAATCTTCAGTCATCATATTTCAAACTTAATTTTGGTTAAAAAGGTATTCGAAAAGTGTTTGTAAACAATAGAAATGATCGATTGACTGCTATAATAATCGTTAGTGACAACCCTAACGGAGATGTCATTGTTTGGCCTGTCCCAAAGGTTGACCATAAGCTAGAAACGTTTTCAAAGGTAGTTATATGGACAGTGTTATGGAAATCAAGATGTTTTGACTGCCATCTGAAACCTTTTCTACTGTGGACCACTCCTGAGCAAATGAGGGAGTACACCTACTCAACGTGACTATGAAATTACTTTGTGGTCACGTGACATCTCCACAGATCTGGGGTGTCATTCATAAAACTTTACGCAGAATTACGATTATAAGTGTACGTTTATTTATAGCCAGATAAAACACAAACACAATCATACTTAAAGCAGAACATTTTCACCTTATTTAATGTTTTTAAGTTATAAAGTCCCTGTGATGGTTAAATATGTATTGTTAAGTACCCATCGTTGCCCTCTGCTGTCTGTGGGCGGAAAACCAGCCTTGCATCATTTCCCGACACTAACCACTGACTGAAAGACAACTCTCCTGAGAAACCCTGGCTCTTTTTTTTTTATGTTTGACCATGTGAAATGTTTTTGTATGTGATTACGCTGTCTTATTATGAAAATAAATGTGCAAATAAATAAATACAAGTTTTTGCACCAGGGAGCAGTGGGGGGAGTTCTGACTCGCCCTTCAGAAAACCCACACATGCAAAGTCCAGAGTTCTAGGATCGGATCTCACATTTTCAGGTTAAGTTGTCTTTCTAGAGATCACAAACTTAACGCAGAAAGACATTAAACATTTTGAACTTATTCACCCTAAGTTGTGCAGGCATTGTCTTACAAATAGAATATAAATGTTATTTTAATATCTCATCTTATTATGGTATAATTATTATATTGTTATGGCTTATTTATACACGAACATTTTATTGTGGAAAATAAAATGTTACAGTTTAGAGGAATCGGTCGACATTGGTGGATATTTCAAAAAGACTCACTGGCAAATAAAGCAAACCTTTTCACTATCATTTTCAGTTGTAACGCAATGCAAATATTTGCAGACGATTCTACACTTCAGACATAAATCAACATTAAATGACCTCAAATAACCCGAACGTGTAGAAACCACTGCAGACAAAACTCTCATATGACCTTAAACTGAAGTGAAAAAGTGAGCAACAGAAGCTCATGTGACGCCCGGCGCCAACAGAACAGACACATCTGAAATAGTTCCAAATAACATTTAAATTATGAAGTAATAAGTTCCTGTTTTAAAGAGTCATTGACCCACGGTTTGACCCTAACAAAAGTCACCGTTTGTATTATTAAATGAAAGTGAAGAATGCAAACGATGAAACATTTATTTTTTTCCATTCTACATAAAAAGAATGAAAAAAAATGAAATAAAATAAAATCTTTTTTTTTGTTTTTTTGCTAGTTCCAAAGCAAATAATCTACAGTTAGGTCAAGGTCAAGTTTATTTATATTGCACAATTAAAACAACCCATGGCACCCTAAGAAATTAGGAAAAAATATGACAAAAAAATAAAATATAAAAACACAAAAACACAAAGCTGGGTATCAAGATGAAAAAACAGCTCAACTTGAATTAAAAGTATAAAAAATGAATTCAAAAAGTATAATAAATGAATAAAATGTATGATATGTATGTTCATTTAACGTAAGATATTTAAATTTAAAAGATGCCAGAATATTTTTTTTAAATTAATGTAGTATTATTATTATTATTATTATTATTATTATTATTATTATTATTATTATTATTATTATTATTATTATTATTATTATTATTATTATTATTATTATTATTATTCAGTCAAACAATCCAAGTTAAATTGCAACTGTATAAAAGGCTTTAACTACACAAACTGTTTGGTCCTTGTTGAGCTCAGTTTAGTCCCAATGTAGACCAAGTTCTAGTCTTGGCGTTGATCTTGGTTTATTGCCAGGTTTTTAAAAGTAGAAAAGATTCTCTCTGTTTAGTCTTGATTTGGATGTGTTTCTGCTTGTGTGGTGGTGTGTTGTGTGTGTGTGTGTGTCGTGTGTTGTGATTACAGCCGCGCTTACAGGTTGTCGATTTATACTTGTCATTTCATAAACTTGCGTGGTCTCGTGAAATTGACTGATTTCATTTTGTGTTAAAGCTGACACCATTCTGGCGAGAACGTTCTCTGTCCAGAATTCACCATGAAGTAAACATTGTAACTTGGAAATATTAAAATGCACTGAGATTGTTTTGAATCTTAAGCATTTTTTGCAGAGGTGGCTACGAGTAGCCAAAAAATTTACTCAAGTAAGGGTAAAAAAGTATTTAGTATTAGAGGAATAATTCTGTACACTTGTATTTAAAAATATGATTTGATTATTGTATTACAGACAAGCATGCAAATAATGCACCCGATTCTGCTATTTCCCAAGACAGACACAAAAAAAATTATTGAAAGAGAAGTTTCATTAGTTTAGTTGTATTTGTATTTTGTCAGGGAGCATACAAAAGAGTTATTTTTCTAGTAGTTAAAGGAACTACAAGTGCACATACACACTTTGTCACTATACAACATACAGTGGTAACCAACACTTTTACTCAGTAAGAGTATTGTTACTCAACAAATATTATTCAAGTAGGATAAAAGTATGGTCTTAAAAACTGCTCTGAAAAGTTACAATTTTCTTCACAAACTAAGTAAATGTATAGATTTTAACTTTTCCACACCTCTGCTTTTGGTTCCTGTATGGAATTAGAATGACGCGACCCCACTTAAAGCCAACACTATACTTCACTAAAATGACTATGTTTTACTTAAATGCCTGCAGACAACGACGGACACATTTCATTATACATTTAACTACCTTTTGTGAGTGGTGTCATACGCTTGAAGATCATACATATACTTTAAAACATTATAAGCTACTTCATACCATTTCAGCCAAAAGAGCCCATTTTCATGTAATGTGCTGACTTTGATCTATGTAAACTCTTAGTGACTCGACTCCATTTTTCAATCATACTTATTTACACTTATTTCCTTTTTCTTTGTGCTTAAAATCCTCCTCACGCTCATTTCTTAAAAAAATATAGTTCAGGAGAGACTTGTGCTTTGCAACAACATGAAGCCATCAATTTCTACTTTTTAGACAGTTCAGTACCAGAGTTTTGTTTAGTTGGACGCACTTGTTATTTTCATTCTAAATAGTTCATCATTGGAATACTTTCCTCCAATAATTATTGTGTTGACGAAGTGAAACGGCGCTAACTAAACACATCTTTAATGATAAAAATAAAGGTTGTTTGATATTTTGTGACAGACTAATAATGATCTTCTTGTACTGTTATTTTCAGGATGGACCCTCGGTGAGTGCTGAATTACTGTTGGGTACATGTACGCAACATCCCTGACAGATGAAGTATTCAAACAAAAATCTAATCCTACACTCATAATATCTTGTTTTTTCTTATTTGATTACAATACACGACAGCAAAATCGTAATTTTAGCAAGTTTTCTAATTAGTTCAGCCTTTGTGTTAAGTTACTTAGAGGCAGAAGACCAATGTAGGGGTGTGTTAATACATTTAGTATGAATTTAATATTAATTTTGTAGTTTCAAGTAAACTTTGATTTTTTAAATGGGAAATTATTAAGTCTGTATGTTTTACCTTTGGTTTGCGTTTATCAAGACAGAATAAAATTGAATCAAAAATAGTGATCAATCATTACGAGGTGAAGATACATTTCATGTCATCCCCAAGACTACTTTGTTTCTTGCTTTGAGTGTCAAAACAACATTATATAAGTTTGATGTATTATTTATTAGACCTTTCCATGTATGCGCTGGTTATTCATCTTTAATTGCATTCAGATTTTTTGCACTGTCAAGGCATTATTCAGAACACATTGTTTTATTTCAAATTGAATGATTGTGTTTACTATTATTAATTTGCATTGTTGTGTGAATGGTGATGGTTAAAAATATATAGCAGGTCTATAAACATGTTCCACGCTTATTCACATGACAAGGTGACGTGTTTGAGCTAAAAATATCTGAATATGTAGTGCTCATGGTGGCTGTATCCTATGGAGGGTTTTGTGTGCCAAAATCAAACGTTTAAATGCACAATTAATTAATCAATATACTAATCAATTAATTAATTATATATGTCACACTATATTCATTGAATGTGCAATGAATTAATTAAACGTCAATAAATAAGTTAAAGAAACACTTAAAGCTTAATATTGAAAATATCTATTAATTCATTTCATGATGTTGGTGCAAACATTAAAAGAACCTGTCAGACTCATTCGTCAAACTCGGAGGGCGGCCTCTGACCGAGTCCATTTCTCTACAGAGGGGCCACTGCTATTACTGTGATGTGAACGACCCTAAAGCTCCGTGACACGTGCCCAGTGCAGCACAAATTGGACCAGAAAAGCACAAACATGACAGAGCAGCGGATACAGCAGAAGCAGAGCCGCAGAGCGGTGCAGGCTCCGGGTATGACGTGGGGCCCGGGAGAAAGCACTCTCACCAGGCTACCATCTCTCTCTGTACAGCCGAGGTTTGGTGGTCACCATGAAATCATGAATTAACTCAATCAGTCTTTTCAATGTTAAGCTTTAAATGTTTCTTTAAATTAATCAATTGACCATTTAATTAATTAATTGAGCATAAATTAATTAATTGCACAAGTTGTGGCCGTAGGCTTTATTGACAGGAGAGTGGTGTGAAATAAGGGATGAGAGAGGAGGGAGGACATGCAGTAAATGTCAGAGTCGGGAATCGAACTCATGACACTGCGGCCGGCTGCACATGGATGTGCCTGGCATGTGTGCCGTAACCACTCAACCACCGGGCAGCACTGATGGTACATTTAATAACTTAATACATTTCATTTGATTTAATAATGACATATAATGAATGAACATTTAATAATTTAATTTTGGCATACAAAATCCTCCATAGTACACAGAATATCACTTCAATGTTCAGCAGTACCACACACTATTGAACAGCTGCTTGACAGCCTTGTTTGACAAATATATGGCGCCACCTGTTGTTTGCTTTTTTCAAGCGTAGCCTCAACATGAACTGGCCAACTAAACAGGCTTCTTTGTGGATAGTGCAGTTATAAAGGAGTGGGTGATATTGACCAAAATGAACGCTCCAGTTTTTTACTCTCTTGATAATATTCAGATAGATATTATGTCAATTCAATAGAAATGTGTATTTATTGATTCAAATTCCCCACAAAACCCTAAGTATTTTCTATTGTTGATAAGCTTTTTGGGAGCATTTTCTTTTATCATAAACGATACACTTGTTTGCATGTGTTCAAAACATCATTCACAATATTAGCGGTATCTCTTTTTCGATAATTTGCCGACCATTATGACATTTTTATTGTGGAGGATACTTTGCATACTCAAATGCAGAAATGTTTGTACAATCCACTGATGGAGCCACATGTTTATTAACTTTCATCTGTACAGAAAAATAATGTTATTGGTCACTAGATCATGCAAAGCGGAATTGCGTTACAAATAAAAACACACTACTGAACAAACAATAGTACAATAAATATAGCGCTCAAAAAATAAATGAATACATGAATAAATTGATAGTTTACAAAAAATAAACTCCTGAGATGACACATACATACAATACAATATGCTTCCATGTAGTAGCGACGTCATGAGCTGGTGTTGACCTGCCCAGGTGTTGTCAAGGTTACTCTTTACGCACTCGAAAAATGAAATGTGCGCTTCAAATATACGAATTGTCTCATGTCTCGTTGATTTAAAGGTGCATTATGTAGTGTAGGTGGCTATGTAGCTGCTTGTCTCCGTGAAGATGTCATAACTTATGCCTGGAATGTTCCACAGTATGGCATTAAACTCAATGGCGAGTATTGGAGCGATAGATCAGTTTAATGACATACTGCGGAACATTCAAGGCAAGCTAAACAAGAACCTGCTGCAAAACGAGTCAGACCGGATCGTGTTTAAATGCACTATCCATGGAAACAAGTACGTTTCAACTACAAAAGTTACAGGTGTAGCGTTTGATCGAACTATATAAAATGATTAGATTGGACAATGCGACATTATACATGAATTTAAAGTCAACATTTCATTATTTTGAGTGTAGCAAGTCCACAAAACGCAAAGACACAGCATTTTAATAGTATGGTAAACCTGGAGTCGGGAGTGACCACTGCAAAGGAACCTTAAAGGGAATGTACAGAAAGGGTTTGGTGTCCAACAGATGCACAGCTTTAATGACCATATTTATATTGATATTAGGGTTAGGCGCTCAACAGTCATGTAGAGAAGATGTTATTGCACTAACTCAATGTCTCAATGTCTTTTTGACGAGCATAGTCAACATACACAATACTGCTGATAGATCTACACAGAGGGAAAACAAGAAAGCACCACTCACAGCGACAGACATGAGTTCACAAATGCATTCACGTACTCACGGCCTTTTGTTCGAGCAACAATCCGGACAGGATTAGACACAAGAGCTGGCAAGACGTACACAATCATTTTATGAATAGACTAGACTTTCTAAAACACACACACACACACACACACACACCAAAACAGCACCAATTTAGATTAGATATTCTTCTCCGGAGGGACAGAAATGCGGTAAAGCTAGCTGCTATTGTAATGTGTACACTTATGTTGCAATGAAAAGATCTAAATTGTTTTTTGTTTTTTTAATTTTTATTTAGTGATATAGGCCAGGGCAGCAGGATTTGGGAAATAAATCAAATTGCAAGTAATGTAATTAGATTGACGATGTATGTTTAAAAAGTAGCATTTTGTTCAGAATGCACATTGTAAAAAAATAAAAAAAAAATAATAATAATGATAATAATACTAAATTACTCCTATCCATTTAATGTTTTCTAAAAGGTCTAAAACTGCAGGTGCTACAATATGTTTCTATAAAAGACAGGTAATATTTTGTTCTTTCTGTGGTTTAAATAATTGCAGCCTGTGCAATTTGATAATTGCTCCAACTCAAATTGTGCAGAGCTCGTGCAGGTTTAGATAAGGCTGCTAAATTACTGCTATGACAGGTTAAGTAGTCCACGTCGTGTTCCTAAACTTAGCCAAATCTTAACCTTGTTCCTAATACCTAACTCCTAACCATAATCATACATAATAACTGTTCCTAAACTCCATGACTTTGAAAGACCAATAACAGCGGACCGTCCCTCGTGGGGCATACTATGTAGACCCTCCACCAGGCTTCATAATCACGTGTAGGTGTTTTCGAATTCTTGAAGGTGAAGATGCCATAGTCTCAGACAAGAGCGGGGTTTCTCTATTGATTATGTGGTATTCTTGTTAGAAATATCCAAAAACCATATCCGCCCAAGCTGAACTTGATGATTAGTAACTGCTGGGGCCTTTAAATTGGTATATCACAACAAAAATCTACACATTCACCTCTTTGATTTCTTATATAATTCCAGTTTGTGTCAGCTTTACGCAAGACTGACAACCCTGAGAACAAAGAGGCACAAATACAATAATATCTAGCATCTTAAAATAATGTTTGTACGTATGGCCAGCTCGAGACTGCAGTTCGCAGTAGATGAATGCACGTGGCAACAAGCCCAGGTCTGCACAGCTAACACCGCAGCTGTGTATCGAAAAACATGTATACGATAAGGCTACAACATCTAGCGAGCGAGACAACGCAGGGCCAAAACTCAACATTGATAGAACTTTCCTTTGCTCCAAAAGTCACATCGAGCCCCTCAACGGAGCCATGCAAACAGTGACAAACACACACACACACACCCACGCGCACACACCCACACACACACACACACAAACGTCCGACACTAGGGGGCAAGATTTGGTCAGCCCAGTGGTCAACAGCAGAGATAGACACGGATTTGTACAAGCAGTTTTCTTAGTTACAACACTTTCAATACTTGTTATAGATGAGTATATTTATATTTTTATGTAAACTTTCCCACTGAATGGAGTGACTGACAAAACCTGGATGGTGCTACTGGCTTTTCAACAACTGGCTTATCTCCATTAGTTTCATATGTGTATTGTAAAATCCATCTATAGACATAAATCTGTTAAATATCTAAATATCTTTATATTTCATAATGAGTTCTGTTAAAAATAAACGTTTATATTTTTACTATACACTTTCACACTTAAAGGCATATTATGCAGCAATTTGTTGTTAATTTAGACCTTTTGATTAAATCCAAACACACATCTTCATTCACAAAAATCAGTTTAGATTCATCAATTAAATGGTGTACTGTGATCTACACGGAAATGGTAATGCTATAATGTTTTTGTCAGGCTTCTTAAGGCAGGCAATGCTACCCACTCTGCCACAAGTCTGCACATTATGCCTTTAAGTGGCCAAGCGTAATTGCAGTATCATTCTTAGGACGTCCTACCCAGAAACCCCTGTCACTCACAGAGGAGCTGAACATTTAAACCATGAAGATGAGCGGGACAGAGGGAGTACAGTACAGTCAACACACAGCAGGGGGCGTAATCTCAGACTGGTTCACATTTAGAGTCTATCAAGTCATCCCCGGCCAATGGAAAAGAGCCAGAGTGAAAAGGAGCTTGCACTGGTTTAGTCAGAGAAAAGGCTGGCGAAGGACTTCCGTAGGTTGCGGATGGTCTCGGCCTTGACTTCCTCCTGGCCCTCGCCGCCGGTGGAGCCCGAAACGCTGCGGAAGAACGAGGAGTCACTGATGGCGTTGAAGGCGTTGGTAAGAGACTGCGATTTACTGCAGGAACAGGAGAAAAATCACAACGGTTATAACAGATTAGAACTACACAACCAGGGCTGATACTAGCTTTGGGGGATTTCTAAGCAAAATGCGGTAAAGGGGGGAGTGATTTATAACACCTTAGATCCATGGGCGTGCCTCAATCAGTTAAACTAGAGAAGCAGAAAACATGAAATCAAATAAATTATAATTTCACAATGTAAAGCAAAAAATACAGGTAGTTATCTTAAAGAAGACATATTATGCTTTTTTTCCCTGTGTTTTAAAGCTGGGGTACCTAGAGATAAAATACTTTATGATTAGATGCAAACAGCAAACAGCACAGTCATCTTTTATACGTGTGACATGTGGATGTTTTCATTTCTGTATTTCTCTGGACAATAACGTTTTTGTATTCGTATTTGTGTTTTGTCAGGGGGGAATATATTTATTTCACTTACAAGAATAAAGTTGCGTACCTATACCATACTTATGTAGGTTGTTATTTACTCATAGTGCATTTCAAGCAGCAGATTTTTATGTATTTTTATTGTTAAAAAACGCTATTTAACGTTTTTTTTTTTTTTTTTTTTTACCCTACTTGTACTCCCATGTCGGATTTTTTTTAAAAAATAATCATAAATTCAGAGCAGGGGGCAGAATAAGGGGGACGGACCCATGCCTCAAATGCAGGATAATACAGGATTACTCAAACATGCATGAATCAGTCAATCTAATCATCAATCAAATCAATCAAAACTACAACAGAAAAATTAAGACACTGTCATATGTTTAAAACCCATAATATGTCCCTTTAAAGTAGTTTAGTAGGATTTCTGTATTCCTAGACAGGTAAACGTATTCAATCAATAAATTGTAGTGATAAAATTTTGACCAAACACTGACTGACACTGACTGACACTGACTTCAAAACGACACGACAAAAACATGATGTGAAAGTTGTCAATGTTAACATACAGATTTTAATCAGACATACATCACCGCGCTTACTTGAGCAGAGGATGGCTCTCTGCTGCGGCTGTTCTTCCGCCGTCCTCCACCAGAGGCGCTGCCGCTGCCTCGCCTTCAGCAGCGACAGGCTCCGGGTTTTCAGGGGGCGACGCTGGCTCTGGCTGGGCTTTGGCAGGAGACTGGACACTGGGTGGGACTGGCTTGCTGGGCATGCAGAGGGAGTTCTTGGTGGGCTCAGAGACGGGTGCAGCGGTCGCGGGCGGGCATGCGGGTTTAGACAAGGCTCTGGGAGGAGGGGGAGTCTGGGGCTTTGGCTGGAGCTGGGGCTTGGAATTCCTGCGCATGGGCGGGATGGGCTTGGCCGGCGGAGTAGGTTTGGGGGGCAGCTCTTTGGGTTTCCCTGGCGCGGCTGAAGGTGAGCCCTGAGGCTGCGGTTTGGGCTGCTCAGTGGTTGGAGGAGATGCGGCGGCGGCGGCGGGCTCCTCTGGTTTAGGGGCTTCTGCGGCTGCCGGGGCGGGTTTTGGGGGCGTGGTGGTGGCGGCGGCAGGTTTGACGGGTGTTGTAGTGGCATGTTTGACGGGGGCGGCAGATTTGGGGGGCGATGCTGGAGCCGTTTTGGCCGGGGACGATGGTGAGGGTTTGGCAGAGGCAAAAGTGGGAGGTTCTGGGGCAGGTCGTGTGACAGACGGGGCCCTGGTCATTGGGGGAGGCCTCGGAACAGGGGGTTTGGTGACTGAGGCTGCTTTCTGGACCGGAGCGGGTTTCTGGGGCTGCGATGGTTTCTGAGCTGCGGCCGGAGCAGGTTTAGGGACAGACTTTGGTTCAGGTGCTCTCTTAGACTCAGAGGACTGGTCTACACTTTGGGACTTGACTGGCGCACCTAAAAAGCAGTAAAACAATTAATATTATTTATAGGCATAAGGGAGACTTTGTGTTTCAGTAAGTAAGCAGTAAAGACAGGCAAAAGACAATCATCAAAAGCAGTACATGATGCACAATTTATTCTCCGTGCCAATTCACAAAGAAAGGGTTTGCATTAACTGTGATACTGGCTATTCACAATCACAAAGATCCTCATGGGAAGAATTCTCAGAGAAAGTCTTTTAGATATTCTGATTATGTCAAGACAAGGCACAAAGAAGTTTCCCTCTGTAGAGATTAGTTTCTGCTCGGTGTGAAACATATTGAAATGTAACAGACGTTCTTTTAAACTAATGATAGACATATAATTTACCTTCCCAGTAACAAAGGATCCTGGAAATTGGAAAATAGATCCCTTAAGAAATCTATGAGGCAGTTTTTTTTATGTTTGAAGTACAAAGACCAGCAGGGGGCAGCAGACCCACAGTTACTGTCACGCCTATCATGCCTAGTGTTAGTTGCTTTGTGCACAAAAGTTACATTAAACAGAGAAGCTGAATATTTAAAAGAAACAGCGCAAATCAGTTAGAAGAATTCAAAAGATCCAAACAGGCAGACGTGCAGAAACATTAACATGCAAAGAACAGAGGAAATGAGGATGAGTTTTCATACAAAGATTAGAGCCTTTTAATACATTTGTTACTTTTACTTCCCATTTTTGCACATACAAGATTTGTTTTCTATAGTGTTCTCCAACAGAAAAGAGCAAAGCTAAATTCACACAGTGTGAGTGTCCTCAGCTCACCCTGCCGATTCGGGGGCTCTGCACAGCACAGAGTAGGGTCACGGTGCAACCACAAAACTGAGTCATTTAATTACATATAACATGAAAAAGACAAGCCTCTTTTACATTGAACCCGTTTGTTACTGGCACATGCAAAGTGTGTTCCAAACAAGCATATTTTTGGGATAAATGTTTCACTACACTACAATCAAGGCAGAGTAAAAAGGAATCGTATGAAAACCCATCCGGTGACGTCAAACAGCTAGATTGTGAGTCTTACGTTTAGAAAGTTTTTCATTAAGTATCCTAACGATTGCTTGAACTCACAACGCACAAAAACCATAGAAAAAAAGGATTTGTACAAAAACATAATAAAAAATAAAACGTGACAGTTGATATTTGCATGGTTACAAACCTAACCAAGTCTGAGGTTTGAATCCAGGCAAGTTACATAAGGTCATGCCCACACAGTAAAACAATTGTTCATTTCACACATACAAAGACCACAAACAACTTACAGGACCAGTACTATGAAGATGGAGGGTTTGCATGGAAAATTATCAGAAGTTAACCAGTTTTGTGAATAGTAAAAAGGACCCTAAATGACCCTCTTAAACCAATTTTCAGAGTACAAGGCCCAGATGCAATAAGTATGTATGCTTTAGCAGATGGAAATTGAAACTAATTTTTGTTTGTTTACTAATTAGGCATTAAGAATAGTACCTGTGTGACTCAATCTCATTATTAATTCATTCATTTCCCTTCTCAGTTATCCATTGTAAGGCCACAAGAGGCAGGAGTCGCTCTATTAGGCACAACACTCCCTGGACAATAACAGTTTTTTTCTCCATGACCGTGTCCAACTGCAGGCACATCTTCTTTCACAATATCCTGAGCGTACGCATTTCTAAGCGACGCAAAAATACTACCGTAATCACAACAAAGAGGGCATGCAATTACCACATTCATGCAAAATTAATCCATGAGATATTAAGAAAATAAATCATGCGCACACAGTCACTGGCGGACAACTAACAATGGCTTTGATCATTTCCAGGGAGTTGGTTTCGGTTTTGCAGGCACAAAAAGTAGGTTTAATTTAGCCCTGCGCACAAACATCGCCATGGGAACAAGTACAGTACACTGACTCCAGTTACAATTGAACACTGAATAGTTCACAAGTTACAGTAAATTAGCACAGATGAAAAGCAATGTAAACTGGCAGTGATGTCTCAATGAAGTTTAGCAGAAGTTAGTTCTTTAAAAGTCCTATATTATGCATTGTTTTTGGACTAATTACCTTTAGTCTTCTGTGTTTTACAACAAAAACAAACGTGTAGTCTATATTATGTAAGGTTAAGCTATTTTCCGAGGTGTTCTGTTTGGTATAAAAATCTCATCAAAGGACACAAAGCTCCACTGCTGGTGCACGTAAAGCAATTATCTAATGTCAAAATAGTAACGCTAACATCACAGTTGCTTAGCTGCATAGTGAAGGAAATCTGTTCGCTGAAATAAAACTTGTTAAGATGACTTTAGATAAAGCTAACTACTGGAATAGTCAAACATGGTTAAAAGCGTTGTTTTTCATAATATAGGACCTTTAAATATTGATAAAATCTCTTTTAAAATGTGATTTTTGGCTCCACTTTTATCACAGGAATGTATGACACAGCTCTCGGCAGATTGTGTAAAGTTTTCAGTGCAGCGCAGGGCTCAGACCTTGAGGCTGGGGGCGCTGTGCTGGGGTCCTGTTGGGATCTGCCAGTCCTTCTTTGGGGGGAGCACTCTGGAGTTTGGAAGGAAAGAGAAACAAGACCACAATTTTAGTCAAGCTGTGAGAAAGTGACGGGAGGTTTAGAATGTAACACTAACTTGTGATGAATGCCTATCAAAACAGTCTGAAGTGTTCTATAATAATCCAAAAGTTATTTATAAAGTACTGTAAAACCAAGACCAAACTCTTCACCAAAACAGAGAAAAGAAGGAAACTAAATTGTTGTTGAGTAGTTAAAGGTGCACTACATAACATTTCTGGAGGAGGGTTCACCCCCTTCTTTTTTTTGCCTGGAATGACTGTGGCTCAGAGCAGCTCTGCTTGTGTTCAAGTCTCTCCATGGCCTAGCACCAAAGTACATCTCGGAGATGTTAGCGCCATATGAACCATTTTGGACTCTGAGGACCTCAGGGACCGGTCTCCTGCTGGTGCCCAGAGTCAGGACTAAACATGGGGTCAGCCTTACAGTTTTAAACAGCTGAAATCTGGAACAGTCTCCCTGAAGATGTGAGACAGTCCTCTACTCTGACAATGTTCAAA
Source organism: Chaenogobius annularis (assembly GCA_015082035.1). Taxonomy (NCBI): domain Eukaryota; kingdom Metazoa; phylum Chordata; class Actinopteri; order Gobiiformes; family Gobiidae; genus Chaenogobius; species Chaenogobius annularis. The sequence continues at coordinate 482,744 of BJKM01000013.1, read as the reverse complement.
TCCAGGCTCAAAACAGTTCTGTTTAGGTGTGCATTTGACTGAAAGGATTTTAGCTGCACTTTTCTCTTTTAAAAGTACATTGTATAATGCAGGGGTGGGCAGTTATTTTTCCATTTATTTTTCCTCGAGGGCCATATTGGAATCCAGGCGAGTGGCGGAGGGCCGGCCCGCGATCATTGGTGTAAAAAATTCTTATCATTATAAGCACTTTTCTGTAAAAATACTGGCTACTGAATCTATTATTCATTCATTTCATGTCATCTTTATTAAGGACACAAGTGCAGACACATGTTACAGCGTAAGACAGTTAAAAATAAAAGAAACTAAGAGTAAAACACATATGATCCCTGTGGGGAGGAGGGCCGGATTAAAACAGGCCGAGGCCTGATCCGGCCCTGGGGCCGCAAATGCCCCGGTGTGGTATATATGGCTATTTAAATCGGTTTGTCGGTGTAATCCCTCCTTCATCCAGGAGTATTCCATTGTAGAAAAAGATTCAGTTGTAGTCATCTGGATGACAACTGGATGACAACTGGATGACAACAAGACGTTTTGACTCTCATCCAAGAGTCATTCTCAATCTGCGAATCGAGTCTGGGAACTCAAATATTTATACGAGAGTAAGCCCTTGCCACCGGGCGGAACCTCCTGATAATATCCTGTCCTGATTGTTCTGTTTTAAGTTTCCCCTGACACCAATCTTTGTGACCCTAACAGCCCTGTGATGGGCCAGAGAAATCCTATTGTTATCTGACTGCAGCCCCCCCCATCACTGATGAGTACCTCATTCACATTTGAGGACTGATGCCGCCCCAAGACTTCAAAAGGATTGTATACTCCCTGTAAACGGAACCTTAAACATTCTCATATCTGTTTCAAGAGGGATTCTCTTTTTTAACAAAAATGGCCTCCTTATCTCCTTTGTCAAACCATCTCATCTCCTGCTTAGAATCTTCACCTCACTCAATGTTTGTTACGGCCAAAATCACAACAGGAGTTGCCTCTAAGCCATAACAGACTACACTTAAACAATGTGACAGGCCATATACATTTTATACGATGGATAAATATAAGCACATGTGCACAGCCTTCCAAAATGTGCTATTGCGTTTGCCTCCTATTGTATAAACTCTAAGACCTACCTGCTGGGGCTGCACAGTAGTTGGCTTTTGGCCCTGAGGCGAGCGAGCAGGAGAGCGCGAGGCAGAGGCTTTGGCTACGAGTGCCTGGTTCATCTTCATCATAACAACCTCAGAAATGAGCTGCCGGTCTTCGGACTGGTGGTCCCCGATCAGCTGCATGGAGGAGCCCACCACCTGGAGGAAATGGAACAAATATTATTCGACACAGGTCATTTGAAATAAATTATACTTTTACTAGTCAAGAATTTACACAAAAACTATTGGCCAACAAGTGGTAATACGGCGAGATCACAGGCCAAACTTATTTTTTGTCTCTCTCAAATAGAAGCTTTCATGTGGAAATAACAACATTGTCCAATCTGCACCTAAAGTTTTTTTTAAAGATTAAAGATGAATTTATTCCACTTGCTTTCACACATTGTAAAATCAAAGGTCGTTTCCCCAAATGCATTTTTCTTGGATTTTGATGGATCATATACAAGGATTTGTTAATATTGAATTCTAAGCTTTATTCGTAAAATTTTTTGGCACATTTTGAATTTATACACTGCGATCTAGTTTAGACAAATACTAAATAAGAAATCTAAAATCGCCTCTGTGAAAGTTTTTGTATCTAATAAAATTAAGCAAGAAATTTAAACTCGGCAGAGATTTATATGTGACAAATATGTGACATTTGGCCATTTTTACACATAAAATATAATTTTTATATAAAAACATTACATGATGAAAACTTACATTTATATGAGTAAACTGCAGAAGAAGTTTCAAATTAATATGTCTACATTTAAAATTGAAACTCTGCTTTTCTCCTCCCACACTCCATAGCCGCCTTCGTCATTTGAGTGATTGACAGGCAAATTTAACAAATCACAGTGAATAGTGAAGAAGTTCTTCAATATAACCCCAATGAGTTTGCTTGAAAAATGTCATTTGTGACCAAATCTCTAAGAATTGTATTACTATTATCTATTCAGTTTTTGTTTATTCACCCAAAAAGACCAACTAGGCCAAGTATATTTGGTTCATCTAGATCTTCTTCTGGTCTCTGCCACTTTACACACCTTTACACGCCCCTTTTAGCATTTAAACTGCCCAACACACTGCCATGTTGTATATTTATAGAAGAAATGGCCAAATGTTTTTTTCCCAAAACCATATGTCAACTAAATTTGTAGTTGTAATTTGGGCCCAATATTGATTTGCTGGTTGTTGGGTGGTAGTTCTGCCCTTCCTGCCAGTTTAAAACAGTGAGCAAAGAGACACGGCCCCTCTTTAGCGCTTTTAACAGTCCAACAAACTCTGGCATGTTGTCTATCTGCAGCAATCTTGCCCATTGAGTCTAATTAGTCTGAAAGCTTCGGTTTGTGTCCAATATTATTTTTCACTGACACAGAATACAAAACAAGTCCATTACTTAATACTTTTAGAAGGTAAGAGCTGACCATAAAGTGTGTATTCTGCATCTATAAAATCATTATCTGGGCTTATACTTTAGACACATTAGCGTTTGTAGAATCTTATGTAACTTTTCTGGTAGAGCGTCTGCCACCTGCTGGCATTGTTCCACAATATGGCATCATTTTTTCTATTTCCATGTAGACATGTTACAGGTCCAATCTGTGGACAGGCGAGCCCACTCTCAGTAGAAATGGATGTGTTTCAAGTATTTTTACCTGTAATTAAAGCAAGCGTATGTAACTTTCTGGAGGTAGTACATCCACTGCATGACTCCAGGGAAACAGACAGTTAAAACCATACTTCGGAACATTTTCCATGGAGTTAGAAACGTTTTATGTTATTCTGTTGAATATTATAGCCAATAGAACAACATTTCCATAGAAACAAGCAGGAGAAGGCTCCTCCAGGCCAAGTACGAGTCAGGTTTGTGGAGATGCAAGCCTGCTCACAGTTAGGACGCATGTTTATATAAGATTTTATGTGCAAATAACAGATTCTAAATTTAAAAAACATGCTTTTGTTTTAGTCTGTTTTGTCTGAAATGTTACATACTGAGGCTTTAAATGAGTGCAAGATTGATACATTGATATCTCATATTGTGGAACATTCCAAACAAACCACTAATTGTGCACTTTGTACATTTTCTTGTGGGTGGGGTACAGAGTTTGCTTGTCTCCATGGAGATGTTATCACTTTGGCAGGAATATTCCACAGTATGACAATATTTATTCAATTACAAGTGATTTTATTGCCACAGATCTGACTTGTAACTTGGTCTGTTTGGGGATAGATAAGTTTAATGCCATACTGTGGTCGAACATTCCAAACATGGCAACAACATCTTTATGGAGACCAAACGTGACCACTCCATCTCCCAGAAATGTTACACAGTGCTTCTTTTCTTAACAACCCGCTGTTACTCAGCAGCAAAGCCATCACACATGAAGTTCAATATTGACCTTACTGGATTTTTTTTGCAGCGTACATCTCATAGTCAATATTGCTGCCTGGTTACTGACAACGCAGCCCTTCTCCAGTTAGCGATCTTTGCTAATGAGATATTCTGCCTCTTCAGCCTCTGCTTACTCTGGACAACTTTGATGAAAAGATTATTCTCTTCTCTGTGCTATCTTTCCTGAGGCTGTTTGTCGAACTCCGTAATTAGGTCAGGTTCAATAAAGTTGTTCCCAGCTGAGTCATCTGGTCAGTGTAAATCAGGGCACCCAAGCTAAATTTAAGACATGAGACCCTATTAGCAATGTAGAACTCACTTTCATAGACTGACAGACTCCAGAGGGCAACATACCATACATAACATATGTTTTTAAACTGGTGGCAAATTAGCAAAACTAAAACATATCGGCTTTTTCTTATTTTTTTTAATATTTTTTTTTACATCAAATCCACAAAGGAAAAGGGTATTTTACACTCTTTAAGATGTTAACTATTGAACATTTTGTACAATACTGGAGACATGTATCAATACTGGAAAAAAACCCAACATAAATATAGTGCGTGTTTAAGACCACAGAGTCATTTGATTGAAATGTACATTATATTGCCTTGAAATTGTGTTTTTTTTTTTATGATGATAGTGATATAGAAATCTGTATTGAGTATAGAATTGACTCTAATTCCCATCCTCCAAGTTAAAAAGGGAAACATTTTACCTCAGTGATGTAGTCGTTGCCATCTTTCCCGCAGATGGCTTTGACAGCGCAGATGTCCAAACCTCCAAAGATCTCAGAACAGGTGTCCACCCACAGCTTATACCTGGTGCAGAGAGTAAAATGAAGAAAATGTGTTTAAAACTTATCTTAGCTTAACCTTATCCATACTTGACTGAATTTTATTTTAACCATATCCCAACTTGACAGATCATATTTAGGTGTCAATTATAACTTTATCCACGTCTCAGGATTTTTTTCAAAGCAATAATCACATCAAGCACCACCACGGAAACACTTTAGATTTTTAGATTTCAAGAATGTAAGGAACAAAATGAGCCAAAATGTTCATTACCTCATATCCAATGGTCTGATCAACAGTTCACATAGTAGTATTTGTATTAGTATATACACATTAGTATTATTATAAAACAAACGCATTACAAAAATTGTGGTTTTTGGTTAAATCCTAAGCAGTGTTGTTCCACTAACTGTACCCCACAGTTTGAGAACCACAGCACTATGTAGTCTTATACAGTGTCCATCTATAATTTCCCGTAGGTTAATCAATTCAACTCAAAACATGCTCTCTGACTAAGGAGACAAATGACAGGAGACAAGCGTGACGTTGTGCGAGCGTGAGTGAAATGCTGCTCACTTGTCAGTCATGGCCACTTGTTCCAACATGGCAGATCCAGTGTTGCTCTTCCAGTTTCCAGAGATAGATGTTCTCCTAAAACATGACCAAACATCAATCAAACACACAAAAACATAAAGGCACACTATACAACTTTTCGTTAGCGCCTTTCTTGACACTCAAGGACGCGTTACAATGTATTGAAAGAAATAAACGCGGGACGGCACAAGCTCACATTTTAGGTTGTTTTCACTCTGCCACTGTTCGGTCAACGTAAAGGAGCTTTCTCTTCCGATTGTCCGAGTGTGAACAGGGCAATCGCAGTCTGGATTCTGTATTCTGGAGCGAGGCAAGTGTGGCGTGAAAGCCGACCTAAACGTGGGCAAAAGCACTTGGAATTTTATCATAAAGCTCTTGGCCCACGGACGTTTGCAGGAATACTCAAAAAACGAAAAAAGATATCCAAAATCCCCTCAGTAAATTGCATCTAATATGTGTTAGGGTTAATGACTTCAAATGGTGTTTCAAATTTATATCTTTAAATGTAAAATGTTATTCACCTGCAGTGTCTCACCTCAAGGGAGTTTGATTTCATAAAGCTTGTCACGTCCAAGAGGAATGGGGATCGATTAAACAACGTGAATGAAGGTAAATTAGAGCTCACACTGTTGTTTGGTGTCAATAACTGTGTATAATCCTAAAATTGTGGCGTTTTTTCTCACAATAATCTTAACAACAACATCTCATTGTGACATCCCTGTAGCTGGAAAAACAACATTCATTCATTGGAAAGGGATTGGTTGAGATGCAAAGGCAGTAGTTTGTGCTTAGACATGGGACATTAGGCAGCAATAACATGTTTTTCTGAGCTCAAACGTACATGTATGCTTTGTAGTCAGCGCCAATTTTCTGCACTCGGATGTCGTATTTGGCGTCTACAAATGGCTCGGTGGTGCAGTAGGTCTGAGTGATGGCCACCACGCTCGCGATGTCCTGGAAGTCACTGACGTTGTCCACTTTGACCTGGAAAAACAACCAATTTGGACATAATTAGTTGTGGCTTGTGATATGGTCAGGTTCTGGTGCGAGTCTGTTACCTTAAAAGCCTTGGATTGCAGGAATATACAAGCTGGATTCTCCCGCACACATACAACATGGCACTATATGTGAAATACGCGCTGACACATAAATATATGACGCCATGTGCTTGTCTCCATGGAGGTGTTACATTACCTGGAATGTATGGCAATGAATGGCTCTGTCTTGTTATTCATTCAATTACAGGTGTTTTTATTGCTCAACAACAGATTTAAGAACATGATTTCTTACAGTGAACGTGAATCTGAAGCTACACGTGTTGTTCCCCTTAATATGAACGAACTATCGAGCCCAGCGAGGAGGTTCAGGGTATAATAAAGACAAGCATCCATTCATAACGGTATAAGTGAAGCGATTAAACAATGACAAATGGTAAAGAATGTTTGCATGGGAAGAGAGGGAGCGAATGTATTGGAGTTCTGGCTCTTCTTTTGTCTATATCTTTTGTTGTTATTAAGAAGAAGTTACTCAGTGCCCTTTTATTGGCTCCTTCCTCCCGGCCTAAATGCGCACATCTGTAGGAAATACCACAGTGACGTAATTGTGACTAAACAACAAAAATTGATTTTAGACAACGATTTAAATGTTCCTTCTGGTTCTAGTTATTTTGTAGCATAATCAGATGTAAGCACTGCAGACTTCTTCATCTCACTATTGTATCCAGTAACTTGATTTGTCTGAAGATAAAATTACCCAAGTGAAGTGAGACAACAGGCCCATAAGCAGCCTCTTGTATCAGATTTAGCCATCCACAATGTCGATCGATAAGGGCTGGCGGAATAAGCGCTGCACTCGGATTTCAGCCCCAAAATATTAACAAGGCTGCGGATCGATGCGCGGGGAACGAGACAAACAGCGCGAACAGGGGCTGAAAGACGGCAAAAGACGGACGCGACGAGCATGGGAGGAGGTCAAGCCAGGCTATCCTTTTGAGGCTTAAAACCATTGAGGACTTTCTCGGAACACTTCCCAAAGGCAGCGTGTCACTTTTTATGAAGGTCAATATCAGGGGAGTCGTCCAAGCTGAGTCTATAAGAGCCGGACGGGTATAAAAGGGGCTAATAGGCCAATCCTAGCCACCACTGTTGCGAACAGACTGCTATTCGCACATCCATTTGCTTAGGAAAAAAGGGACTAGGGGCTTTTTAAGGACAGGCAATGTTTGCAAAGGCACCAAATGTAATGGTTTCATTTTGGCTTTCCTATTTTGACCAAACTTTGTCCTACGTTATCAGGTTGGTATTTTTTATGTGTGTAAAACGTTACAATGAGATCAAGCCTTGGAGTACCTTTCCCATTCCAGAGTGAGCATGTCCGATTTTCACCACCACAGGGAAACTTGGAGTTGTAATCTGGAAAAACAAAAGAGCAGAGAAAAGAATATTCATGGGTTATTGTACAGCACCAGACATTTGTTCAGAGATTTTCAGTTGTCCAGGACAGTCATCACCGTGACGCAAAGGGTCATCCAAAATTATTATTATCAATATTTTACACGCGTCTATATTTTGTATTGTTTTTATCTTTCCCTCCCTTTTTTATTTAATATTGTAAATACAAAATTGCTAAAACCTTGTTGAATTGGGGACAAAGTATTTCCCGATGACTTGGGATCCAGAATACACACTTGCACACAATGCTTTACGAAGTTGTGTATGGTCACCGGTTTCATCTTGGGTGTGATTGACAAGCGGATTAGCCAATCAGGGGCACACATAGTCCGAGCATATAAAAAAAAAACCATGGCTGCTTGCGAGAAAAAAATTAAGGAAATTATATCACATGGACTGAAAAAAACTGCAGATTTCAGCAGAATGAAGTGACAGAAGTTTGATTTTGTTCTACATTTTAAACGACCAATGAGCTCCTTCGATTTGTATGTATCATTGAAATAAACAAATCTGATTGCACAATTCTGTTTGAATTTGGCTCCAGGCCGATAACCAGACTGATATCACTTTGATTTTTTTTCAAAAATAAAGAGATAGATAATTCTTGACTTGCCAGGCATACGTATTTTGTTACTGTGTGCTTAGCCTAGCATTTACTTGACAGATACATCTTCATTTAATTCAATGATTTGCTCTTATTTAACATTATTGCTAACACATATATTATTGTATTGTATTGTAAGAATATTGTGCTAGGGAGGCTATAAGTACAATACAAACTTCCAATAGTTCAGATCAAGGTATTTTTGAACCACATCTTTCAGCTTTCCTTTTTGCATCGATACTACTGCCCCCTGTTGGAGATTCTCTCTCCCTGCACAGCTGTTCCAAGGACACCTCCAGCGCTGTCCTTGTTGACATTTCTTTGTAGACAGCCCTTTCATTAACTTGTCCATCTTAAGTTCTAAAACACACTACAAAGCACGCATTGTCAGACCCGAATGGACAGTGCTGCTACAACGTCTTTTTCTCCCTGTTTTTCAAGTTTATTCATACATGCTTGTTGTTTGAGCAATGTATTTCAGACATTACAAGCTAATAGTCCAAAAGAACAGATATAAAGTAAATTTCTTCCTATATGGCAAAGAGACAGGCTTAACACCTTAAACGTTAGTGTGATAATTGAGGGCAGAAATGAGGCGGAGGAGTGTTGTTTCGTGTGAGTTTTGAGGAGGCTGTGCTTAAATAGTTGAATGCATAAGAGGCTCCCTGTGTGCGACCCTCTCAGCATTCAAGACCACAGCGAGGCATCCATCCTTTGTGAGTGTCTGTGAGCCAGCGTCAAGGGGAAGAAGCAGCTCCGAACTCCACTCCTCCATCTTCAACTCGCAGATACTATAGAACCATATGAAAACGTTCGAATCCACGACTACGCAGAGCTCTCCGAACCCCCCCCCCCACACGCTGTCTGTCGCTGCTGGCCTATTTATCCTGTGGTGGACCAGAGGAGCAGAGATAGTGGAGCGCTGACAGGCAGGCGGACTCGTGGCCATGTCCCAGCAGCGGAGTGCGTGTGTGGGGCTCGCGGTGATTCTTTTTCTGGGGGTGTTGTCGGTGGAGGATGTGGAGAGCTGCAGCTGCCAGCCGGCCCACCCGCAACAGCTCTTCTGCAGCGCCGAGATCGGTGAGTCCAAAATACTGACGGCACGTTACACACGAGGCCGAGTGTCCCCAACGCAGAGGAGAGCAAGGGCAGACGAGAATTGAATTGCTCTGATTAATGTGGTCATTTAGTACTTCATGCGGTCAGTAACATTACTATGGAAAGATGTTAACTCGACTTGGCAAAAACAATATTATGAAAAATCTACTTCTGCTTGCCTAAATCTATTTTCTAATATGTTTTAATTATTAGTTTTACAATTGTACCTGTTTTCCTGTATTTCTTATATTTCACTTTTTGGTAGATTTGTAAAAAAAATATATATATTGTTGGCGTAATAGTTAAGCCACTGCAATTATATAACTTAAGGTGCGTTCACACTTGCAGACACTATAAACTTGGGACTAAACCAGGACTAAACCCAAAACTAAACCTGGACTAGATCAGGACTAAACAAAGACAATAACAACACCAAACCAAGTCCAAATCAGGACTAAAATGAGCTCAGTTTATGACCAAATAATGAAAAGTGGGAACACGCCCCCTTATACAAGCCGGGCTTATTCAATTCTGTTTAATTGTGTGTTATTTTGACGCACTTTGATAATAATGGCAATAATGTGGTTTGTGAATTCTTCTGAAACAAACAGAACAAAACAGAGGCGGGCTGAACACTGTGGCCTACTTTCCATGTGAGTCTCTCGTGTCCCTCGTCCTTTGGTCCTGGTCTGGTTCAAGTCCAAGACCAACACTCAGACCGACCCCGGCCTGGACTCTGACTGTGAGCGAGGGAGAGGGGCGCATGAAAACACAGGGGAGAGCAGGGATACAAGTGCCGTAGTAGTTTGGGTTCTTTTTGAAGAGCTTGGGTTCATGAGCCTTCAGTTTAAATTAAACACGAGAGGTGAGATTGCCATGGTAGAATTTGCCTTCAAACTGTTAAATTGCAGAGGTTTTGGCCTTTTTTATGGTTGATATCTCTGTAATTGAGACGCGCCAAAAAAAGAACACAAGAAAACGGCACAAAGTCGAGTTTTCTTAATGCGCAAGACATTTTATCCTCAATATCCACATCCTTCAGAACGAAATCTATGATTCTGCAGATGTCTTTGCTGTTTCTTCTTCCCAGTTTACTCGTAAGCCGCCATGTTTGTTTTGATGCTGATAGACCATGTGTTTTTTTCTGCAGGATAAGACAACGTATCCACCCAGACAATACATTTTTGAATAGGAAAAGTTTAATGTGACAAGTTTATAGACCCAAGTTCGTCGATTGTGGATTTTATTTCTGATGTTTTCTCTCCAAAATAGCTAATTTGCCCAGTAAAAGCTCCTGTTCTTCATCTGAAATTATAACATACCATTCCAGAAAGGGAACACAACATAAAGTGAACAAGTGGACAACATAAATAGCTGCTTAAAGGGCCTGGTTTAGAAAGCAGATCTGGGTTAATGGGGACACTGGTGAGTTAGGCCTCTGTTGTAGGTCACAGCTGTATTTAGAGAATGTGTGGAGCACATGAAGAGGGGTTCGCTGTCGGGAGCAGCTATACTCTCCCTTAACGGCAAATGAAGAGACAAACAAACAAAGTGAAAATGTATGTGGTTATAAATGATTCTTGTGGGGGAAAACTTATTGCTGCTATTCTGTATATTGACTGGAAGTATTTACACATACAGTCTAGTTTTTGTTTTTTAAATGATTATTATTATTTATTTCAATTGTGTGTTATTTACGCTGACATAAATTGTCATCACAATCAAAAGGAGCCGAGAGAAGAAGAAAAAAAAAAATAGTATAAATATCAACATACAAACAACATGGTTTACTTAAGATGTGGCACAGAGTTGCACAGACCAGTGGGTAGATCTAGTCTGGGCAAAAGGACTCGTTTTAAAAGTAGTTCAACGTAATAAAATACAAGTAAGTCATGGGTAATAGTCATGGACCATTGTTTGTAAATCTTCTAAAAATGTGTCCAATATTTGTGCAGTTGGACAACTCTCCAAGCCTATTTTGAGAAAACTGTCTCCAACTTAGGATACGAGTACTGTATTGTATTCTGATAATGAAATAAGCATACACGTATCGAATGTAACTTAATGTTGGACAAGTGACTTATAAATATAGCAGGTCACAACAGTTTGACAATGAAATGACGTCTAGCACCACAAGGTAACAACCTGGTGTCTAGAAACATCAAATTCATGTTTTTTTTATTTGTTTTTAACACTTCACTCCCCAAAAGATCTATTTTATTTACATTTACACATCCTTTGGGTTAGTCCTGCTTTGTCAGAACTACTGTAGCGACAATGTAGTCCAACTTTAGACCTGGAATAGTCCGATAAAGGACATGGTTTGAGATTTGGTAGCCCTCGAAAAGCCAAATCTTTTCTCAGGCGGCCCTTGGTGCGAAAAGTTTTTTGAGCCACTTGTTTTGACATGATCGTTCTAATCGGAGTAGGTCATTCATTGGTTTTCTCAGCCTGTAAACGTAGCGAGTGTCCCTGGTCATGACCTGTGTTTGACCTGACTGTGCTGTTGAAGGAGGTGTGTTCTTTGTTGAAGCCGTACATCAGTGATAGTGATCGGGACAGATTCTCAGCCTTCTCAGTATTTGTGTGTGTCTTGGACCAGAGCCAAGCCGTGCCACCACAGCTACTCCATCCTCTCCTCTCGCCCCTCACTCTCTCCCAAACTCATTTCCATGTGTATAGGCCCGGTCTAATGGTCTGCATACTAACAATATCCGTGTAAAAGGCCGCTGACAGTCCACATTGTGAGCATGACAAGGGGCGACGATTCATCTGAGAGGGGGGAGTTACTTACTACATCAGTTCTCATGGTACAGCTCTGTAATATTTTTCTGTTTCAGAAAAAAATATAATCACTTACTAATTGATTGTAAAACTAGTATCAAAACTGGATACTCATTGGAAGAAGTATCAACACATGAAAAAGACACCAAAATATACACATTATTGTACCTTTTTAATAAATCTATTATTATTCATTGTCGACAAATAAATGTTCGCCTATCTTTTTTAGTGTGTATTCTGACACTATTGTGCAGTCAGTAGAAGTATGGACATCATAAACTACAAAAGGTGATTTTTACGGATTACAAACAGAGACAAACACAACCATGGACCAAATTCATTCTTCACTTTCCTAACACATTCATAGCATCCCAATTCTTCATGGGGGGGAGTTTATAATCATATTTCACAACTTTTAGGGAGTCAAACTCACACAAACAGTGGTACCTCTGGATTTGTGATGAATAAAATGTCTTCATTAGATGCATTCTGCGCACAAGGGTCTGATTTTGTCACCAAGAGCTTATCTTTACAAAATATTGTATTTGGACAAAACTAATATACCAGGGGGAAAAAACAAATATAAAGGAGGGCCGAGGAGGACCACAAAACATCATTATAACATGTATTATAAATATCCTCTTTCTCGCAACAGAAAATGCACAAAAAGCCCTGGCCAATTACTTCCACACAGCCTCCAGAATCCTCAATAAAACAGCACATTTGTTAAATGGTGTTGTGTGATCTGCCTGAGATCCTTATTCTTCAACTTAAACAAGAGCAACTGAATGATGAGAGTGAAGAGAGGGCACTTCACCAGAACCATTGGGGCAGAGTGTTTTTCAGTTATATCACACACGATATCTGCACAATATATCTTGTACTCCTGCTTCTTTATGTCTTATGTTGTTTTTAAGCGGTGGTGAGCCGAAGATGCATTTCTACCACGCTAGATAATAAAGCTATAGTCTATATTCTATTCAACACTAAGATTCAGTCACAAATATCTGTTTTTCTTTATTCTTTTTTCTTCAACTGGATGATTTGATTAAAATCTTCACCTGAAATCCAAACAAAGGTGCTGGCTGTGGTACTGAATTTGCCTGGAAAATCCTGAATGATATCTCTGCATTTTCATCAGTCTGGTCACTGCGTTCATCTCCCTGAGTTCAGATGGGCATGATTGACAAGTGGATTAGCCAATTAGGGACACGCATGGGCCGTCAGTATCAAAACAAACACGGTGCTTACAAGGAAAAAAGAAAGGAAAAACAGATCACAGGGACTTTAAGATATCGCAGATGTCTGTAATTTTCCTCAAAAACATCATGCTCACAGTCCTTTTGTTTATGCATAAAGCCAGTGAAAGATGTATAACTAGTGTTTACAGGATAGACAATTCAAGGTATACTCAAGTTTATTGTGACGGAAGAGAACTGGTGAAAATGTTCAGGGTGATGGGGTTAACTCGAGGACCTGAAGAAAAGCCACCCAACGCTGTGTTCCTTTCTAGAAGATTATAATTCATCTATACATTATGCTCATGTCGTATACAGGCCAGGAGTGCTCTTTTCAGTTAGAAATGGTCATACTATTGACTTTATCAATGTACTGTAGATCTAATTCTTTCTCTGAGATCTCTAACTTCAGGCAGCGGATAACGGTGAAGTAGTGTCTGCCTCCTTTGACATTTCACAATGCAATTTCCTTGGACTAACAGTGGATCCATGAGCACTGAAGCACAACTCAGCACTAGAAAACTAGAAAACAAACTTCCTATGAGAATTTGTTTGTCGTCTACTCTCTCCAACGCCGAGATAGGAGGGTCTTTTCGTCAGGCCACGCAACACTGCTCCTGTCCTGCTCGCTCAAATGTGTGGAAAATGTGTTGTTTGGCAAAGAGAGGAGGCTTTGGACAACATTTATTTTCTTTTTACTGAAGTTTTCAAGAGCAAAGAAATACAGTGACAATGCAATATTGAGATGTATACAAGAAATAAGTACACTTCTGAGTTGTATAGTTTTGGCTTTTGTTTTTAAGGATACTTGTTATAAAAAGAGATCATATAAATATAGAGCAAAAAAACTAACTTCAGCCACCAGGGGTCAATGTAAGAAAAGATCTTTTGAATGTTTTTCTTTCTGTTTTGTGTCTTAATGGATGAGAATGGCTACTGCAGCCATGATGACGGGAGCTCCACATCCACTTTGGTTTAATACTCAGATATTGGTCCCTAATCCAAACCCTTATCCAGGCCTATTTAACACAAACTTTACAGAAAGCCCCTGGGCTGGACATGTGCACAACGAGCCCCATCCTTTGACACAATTTGGGGATGCAAAAAAAAAAAGGTCCAACATTATGCTGCTATATTACATTTTTGTGGAGAATCTAATACAGAAAACTTGACCTACATTGCTTTGCAAAATGGCCAAGCCAGTACTGAACAGAATTAAACTACGACTAGACTTGTATCAACCAGGTCTGACCCAAGTCTACCCCAGAATTAGAAAAAACGACTAAACCAGAAATAAAAGAAGAAAATACATTTTAAATATTTGGAAGATGGGCTGGATCAGACCGTTTGGAGGGCCGGATGGGAATAGGCCTGCTCTAACGTTACCCCACTTAAACCATGCAGCTATCATTAATAAAGTGTTCCCAGCTTTAACAATTAGTTTTTGGGTGCTGGATGTGACGAAGTTGAGCTCCATTCTGCAGCCAATGGACCAAATCTCCACTCCACACTGCGGCTGCAGCTAGACTCTTCCAATGGATGGCGCATTTACACCTGAACTAAAATGTATGTCCTGGGACTTTATATATTGAATCATTACCACACAGTCTCTAAAGCCTTTGAGGAGGTCCGATTCAAGTATTCAGTGTAATTGCTTCCTTCAATCAAAAACCAGTGTTAAATAGTTGTGTTTGAACTGTGTGTCACTCTCCGCCGCCCCCTGGAGTACTTCAATGGTAGACTGCATATTTAATATGATTCTCTACAGCTCAGTGCCATGTTATAGAAATGACATGTTTGATGTTATTATGACTAACACTATTGTTTGCTGTAAGTGTGATGGAGTCCTAATAACTGCGTTGTGCTAAAATATCCATTGGGGTCTGACACATACAGTGGTTTTCTTTTAGATAAAGTTCAAGTTTTAGTCTGTTCAATAACTTCTGTGTGGATGTGTAACTATGCACTGTGACAAAAGGACAACTAGTATAAACAAATCGACAAAAAAAATGTCTAAAAAATAGCATCAAATGGAGAGTGAAAGTCATCGATGCATGTTACAGAAATAAAGTAACACATAGGCATTTTAGCTAAATGATTTATTTGGTGTTCGGTGTTATTTTTGGTGAAAATAATGGTGTGGTTCCAATAACACTGTGAGATACTGCTCATGTAAGATCAGAATTTCTTTCCTTTTACATATACAGTATAAGCCTATCCAAACAATTCCAGTAAAGGGATAAGAAAGTTTAGTCTTACCGGCTTCTACCATGCTCTTTCTCGCTGTCTTTTAGTGCAGAAAAGTAGGTTTGTTTATACTAATTGAAATATCTGAATACCTTTTGTTTTGAGGATTTTGCAAAACGTCTCTGAAGATTATTGTGCTATTTAAAGCAAAAATGATTGCCTATAGATGATGGCATTTTGAAGTAAAGGATTACATTACAAAATATAGGCGATACATTTGGCTGTTTTTGTTATAATTATGGAATCAAGTCAAGCCTCTTCTATATCAAAATCGAGCTTGATCATTTAGTAACGAGAAAGAACTTGTTTGTGTCTTACATATTTTTTTATTTTTATGATCAGAATCATATTGGGAGATATTTTCATTAATATTTAAGGGTAGCCAGCAGGATTCCCACAGTGTTAGTTGAAGGTGCTGCTTGATATTCTGTGTGGGTTCTGACTTCCTCCACAGGGACAGCTCCAGTGTCGCTGAGAGACACTGTCTCCAGCAAAGACAAGAAACCCCCGATAGCATTTCAGTTTCATGTGTTAGGGTAGAATCAAAGTCACCTCTTGCTGTTCGCCTGAAGACGAAAATGTTGTAAATGTAAGTGTGTTTTCTTCTTGGCAGTGATAAGGGCAAAGATCTCCGGAGAGAAGATAGTGTCGCCTAGCAACAGCTCCTCTCCGTACATGAAGATGATCCAGTATGAAATCAAGATGATAAAGGTGAGAGTGGACACAGACCCCACACACATTACAAATAAATACTATTAAGTATTACTACTAAGTCTGCAATTAAATTTAGAAGAATAACAATAATATATTTAGGGGGGGGTTAGTTTTAGACCTTTTTAGATGGGATTATTTGAGCTGCTTCAATGAATTAATTTAATTCAATTATTTATTTATTTCCACCAAAAAACTACGACTAAATTATTAAAAAAAACCTTATTCACTGGTGAATTATATAATATATATATATACTATATATATATATATATATGAAGGTACAAGTAAATTAATCTACATTAGTCGATACTACTACTACTACTACTACTACTACTACTACTACTACTACGTACGACTGTACTTAGTGAATTAGGCTCATGAAAAAAAGAGATGCTTTACACCAGATTTCCATCTGCAGTCCCCCCAAACACTCTCCCATTCTGTTGGTTAACATACTTCACATTCAGCATTTAAAATTAAAGAAGTACGACATTAGAAAATACCAAAAATATCCCTACATTACAATATGTCCTACGCAAATACAAACTTGAAAGTAGCATAATAGTATAGAGGCCATGGAGGACAAGTAACAAAAAGTACTTCAAACTAATCAACTAAACTAATCAAACAAAACAAATTTCCTCTGATTTTCGAGATGTTCAAAGGGTTTCATAAGGCCAAAGACATCCAGTACGTGTACACACCAGTCTTCTCCTCACTGTGTGGAGTCAAACTGGACTCCAACAACAAGGCCGGATACCTGCTCTCAGGTAACAACAGAACTACATCAAAGTTGCTGTTAAAATACATCATTATCATGTATGTATATGAGTATTAGTATTCATGCCCTATATGACTATGTTGTTTCCTCACAGGAAGCATGTGGAGCGATGGCAGGATTTCGATTGGTCAGTGTGACCTGGTGGAGTCCTGGGACAACCTGTCTCTGTCCCAGAAGAAGAACCTGAACTACAGATACCAGATGGGCTGCGAGTGCAGAGTGGGTAACACTGCTGTGGCAGGTGGCCGTAGTAACAGAAGGAGCATCAGTAGTACTCATTAAGTAGTACTCATTCTCTCTTTTGTTCAATTGTTACAATTCTAAAATAAGCTCATTCAGATGTCATCTTTTGAACGATCATGAGCACAGTTCTGACAGTAAAGTAAATGTGCTGTTCCACTTTCAGATCAACACGTGTTACAGTGTGCCGTGTGCGTCCACTGGAGACCACGAGTGTCTGTGGACAGACTGGCTTCTGGACAACAGTCTGAACGGGGAGCAGGCCCGGCAGTACGCCTGCATCCGCCGCTCCGACTCCAGCTGCAGCTGGTATCGAGGAGGCCCTCCCCCTGAGAAGGACTTCCAGGACTTCACTGACCCCTGAGACCCGGTGAGACACACTTTAAAACTACACCTTTCAATGTCTGCTAATCACAAGGTTATGTTTGACCATGTAAGACAAACTAGCATTAAGCTATGGAGCACTTTGAAATTGGTGGCCTCATGTGGTTACTCGCTGTAAGTGCAGCTGTTGACACAGACTTGTTTTTCAAACAGAAAGAAGAGCTTGAGCTGCTCCACATTCAGCCTGTTCCTCCTGCGGTTTGTGTTTGAGACCAGACAAGCAGAGCTCTGTGTGCATCACACTGTAGAAACTGCAGCATTCGCCTTTAAAAAGTAAAAGAGCTAAGCAATACTGCCAGAAACTTTCACAGTCCAACACATGATGTTTCCTTTAGGTCTGCAGTTCTCCCTAAATCAAGTGTCTTTGTTCAACTGTGTTGTATATTATAGAAAACCAAGTTCCATGGGAACTTCAGTGATCAAACTACAGAACTGTCTTTGTAAACCTTATAAAACAGGTAATTGTTTATCCCAAAATTAGATCTACCTTCATTGTACATATTGTAATTTGTGAAAATTAACATTTAAAACAATTTGTACTAACTCATTATTTTGCCAGTAACTTGCATCCCAGTGTGAGTGGGTGCAGTGTGTTTTTTCTGTGCCTAAATATTTGCTTGAACAAAAATCTCTTCAGCCTCTCGAGGGCTGAAGATGCACCTATATATGAGCTATTTAACCAGGACCAACCCAAGGAAATAAAAATACATGATCAACCAAGAGAAACAGTTGGAAACTAAACCCATTAAATAGGACTGATCTTTGTCATCTGTAGTCGGCTGATACTAACTTCTCCTCAGCCAACAGAAAGAAAAAAAGGCAATTTAAAAAGTAGCCAGGGCCTAATTGAAAGCTAAATGTGTCAATATACTGTATGTGATTGAAGTAATTTATGAAGAACTTTTTAACAAGTGTCAAGGTGTGGTTAATAACACGGTTAAATAAATCACTGTAAAACATATGAGCTGATTATTATGTATTATGGCTGTAAAGCTTGTGTGAAACTGTCAGCGGTCTCCTGTTCATGTTTTATATTGAAAGAAATGTTTGTATTTATGTTCTTTTCTGTCTACATTTTTTTATTTCATTGTACCAAAAATGTTGTATATAAAATGTGTTGATGGAAACTTGTGTGAGTGAGTCTTTCTTTGCAGAGAATTGACACTGAAGCCCTGATTCAGTTGAGTGAACAGTTTTACACGGGCCATTAACAACAGAAGTGCCAAGGAGTATAATTTAGTTTCTGTATTAAAAAGGGTCATGAATACTGTGGAAGTGTGGATGAAAAAGACTGTTCCCAAACTAGAGGTAAAGGACACCTGAGGGTACATTAACAAAGTACTAAACCGCTCATATTAGTAATGTGGGCGTGAATGTGTGAGTGTGATGTTAAAAGGCACAAAAAATAACAAGACTGACCATGTCTCTGTAGTTGGGGTAGAAAGTCTGATCGATGAGCGGAAACTTCTCTGAGCCCATCTTCTTCTGGCAAGTGATCAGCTGTGAGAACTAAAACAGAGAAGACAAATATAACAGGCGTAAACGGCCTAAAAAAAAAAAGCAGAGTGTCCACTGCACAATTTTGTCCGTCTGCGATGAAAGATTGTGGGTGAAATTGATGTCGATGCTCAAGAATGTGGGTCGGAGGTGTTAAAGTGAGGCAGGGACAACAGTCAAACATGGAACTGAAGACGAGCCGTGGATGTCATCGAGCAGAGATTGGTATTTTGGAATCTTGGTCGCAGAGTGAGTCCTCCCTCCGCTGTGTCTGCAATGAATCTCTGTCAAACATGTGACGCGATGTGACTGCAGAAGAGCTCAGACGTCGACCAGGTCCAGCCACGTTTCTCTTTCGTTTACTAACTTTCACAAACGCACAAACACCAATAACACCAGCCGACCGGTACAACTACGGCCACATTACCACCTCGCAGAGCCACGAGCCTGATAGTCGCTCAGACAAACCAGTCACGGAGCCATGATTGATTGTGTGAATCATCGTGCAGCAGGCCTGGGTCTACAGGGGTGCAAAAAGGGTGCACTGCGGTCTTCTTTTCAAACGCTTACACCCTCATTTTACTCAGGTTAAATAATGACCGGTAGTCACCACTTTTAAACTCCGATGCACGGTTGGTTCGGTCTGGACTCGCCGTGTGAATTGTGAATGTGTGAGTGTCAAAAGCAGGCTAAATTCCTCACGTCATGCATGCAGTGTGACATCCGTATTTGTTACGAGATGAACTCCATTGTGCAATGGACACCAGGCTTTAGGAGAAATGCTTACAGCCCATGGTTTGTCACAGAGGTTGTAGATGGAGTCGAGCGAGTTGACCGAGGGCACCCCCGCGTACTGCAGACCGATGATCAGGTTCCTAAAGTCCTCATTCTGAGCCATGCTGAAGGCGTGCTGCCGGACCAGGACGAAATCAGGCTTGAAGGATCTGCAGATAGCAAGCAAGAAGAGTCAGCATGAAAGCTGCAATTAAAGCGTATTTTAATAGTCTTTAAGTCAAACAATTATTTCTATTGTACATTGAGACTTTTTAAATACATTATCAATCAAATAAAAGTTGAAGCATGGTCTCTGTAGGCCTCTAGAGATAATATAAGATAATATTTACGAGTATTTCAATTTTTTGGGACATTTTGATTGAATAATTCTGCTGTCTTTGTCATATAAAGGTATTTTCATACGTGTTTTAGAGTCTGTATTGTCCAGATAACAATTACAATTATCTAAATATGACTACGCTTAATAATTGCAGCCCTACATTACACGTATATCTCTTCTATTGAAATTGATTGAAAAACATACGTTTTGCTTTAAGTGCGCAAACCTCTCCACAGCTCTCACGTCTAACTTGTCTCCACGGGGATCGATACATTTATTGCCCTATTGTGGAAAGGCAAAGTAATAAAGTCTCCATGGAGACAACCAGGCGGCAGACCATTAACCAAAAAAGCACAAATTGTTGCATATAAATGTACCAAACAGAACGATTTGGCTGCATGTGCCAGTTAATTTCAATTGCAGACAATAATAAGTCCAACATCCATAAACCTATGGAACACTTTGTCCTACAGCAATTTCACCCCCCCCCCATGTCTATATTTATTATATTTTTGATGTGGTAGATATTATAGATAGATGTTTGATAATAATAACGATTATTATTTACGCATGTAACATGAGCTGCAGGTAACATGAGCTGCTAAGCCCCTATATGACATTTTTCAATAAGGACAGAAATAATCACAGATTTGTGAATATGAGGTCTATCTTCATAAAATAAAAAGTGGTACTGTGAGCAGTAGAATGTCGTTCTTTGCTTTAAAACACCCCTAAGGTTAAGGATCTTAACGTTTTCAGTCTTCTTAGGTTGGCCAGGTTGATTAAGCGACAGCAGTTTATGCACACTCACGGCACACTCACTGCTCCCGCTCTTACGTGTGTCGGCTCTGCCTTGGGTCGGCCCAGTGAAGAGGAACTGGGGCAAGGCCTACACTACACGCTACATTGATATATATAGTCTGGACTGCGCCCCCAGGCTTCATGTGGGCGCAGTCCAGACTATATACTGCAGGAAGGGCTGTTGAAACGTGACATGTTGGACCATGGCCCTGGACAGCTGCTCACCTCGGCCACCAAAAGCCGCGAGTGTTGTTGTAGGCCACCTGAGTCCTCGTAATCAAGTGAAAGATCCAATCCAAATTGATTTAATATCTTTGTCTCAGGCGGCTTTTCTCACATTGCTCTCACTGTTCGGTCAGAACTCAGTTTGCAGTGATTTACTGGGATTTGTATCAAAACTACCCACGTACAGCCCGGTCCAAAATGACTGGGTCTAGCCTCATGCATTTTTTAAGACGAGCAACCAAAAATGCAATGAAATATATAACAAGGACGTGCTCCTTGGACAGATTTCCATCTCAGAGGGGCTTTTGGGTCATATATTATTTATCAATGTAATTTTAGGAAGACTTTCACAAAATTAAGATTGAGCCATATTATTTGATGTTTAGTTTATGTCAATTACAGGCAGAATCCAAAGCAGCATAAATGTGACAACCTTTAAAAAACATCATACTATAATTAGATTATTTTTACAAAAGGAAGCAATGAAAGGAACCACACATTTTAAATGTTTCTATTTGACAAAATCAGAAATCAATCACTTTTCTAGTGATGTGTTCACTTTTCCCCATCAGTAATTGGTGTAGAATTGCCTTGAATGTTCCACAGTATGGCATTATATATATATCCATCTAGCATTTATTTCAATACGCACATTTTACTGCTCAAAAAGTACCACAAAAAAATTGCATTCTGAAAGTGAGTAGGGTCGCCTCTCTACATATCTGACCTGCAACTTGTCTTGCTTGTCTCCATGGAGATAGAGATGGCATACTATGAAACATTCGAATGATTAAGGAGAAAGTAATGTAATGTACTGCACAGTAAAAGACCACCTACAAACTCAAATACGTTCACAGACGCAGGTGTCGACAGTGCAATAAACATTTGAGGGCAAACAACCAACCAACCACGAATGTATGCAGGAAGCGGAGAAGATGATTTAAATAAGTTTTCTTGTGGCAGAGAAAAGCTATTTGGAAATGGTCCATCTACAATAGAGTTTTCCGGTTCTGGGTCACGACTCCTGCTACATTTCTGAGAGTTATGTGAGAGGATTACAAAGAGAAGAGAGACAGAAGAGAAAAGAGAAGAGAAGAGAGGAGGGCTGTTATGAAATGAGTTCTCAGACAGAGGGGAATGTGTGGCCCAGTGTGACGACAGCTTCTCTTTGTGATCTTCTGAATACTGACGACAAACTGTGAGGAACTAAGGCCGCTCATATCAATGTGATGTGTTCATTACAAAACACACTTCAAGTTAAACCGAAATGTAAACGTCATGATCAGGTCACCGGCATTGTGTTAATGTTTGTCATGAATTGTGATAAATTCTGTCAGGATACTGTAAAAGGGTCATCATGGTCGATTCATGGGCTTCAGATTCCTGTAATATGCGCCATTATTCCGCATTCAAAAGATATAAAAGGTTTGAATGAATTGGTCTAACCGAGTTTAGCTAAAGATCTGCCCCTGACAGGTCGCCCCAGTGGCATCAATAAGTTACGGTGATAATAAAGCACCTCAATTGCAATATCAAACACATTATTACGAGAAAGATTTTGCAGTCAAAACCGAAAATCTGTTTGTTAAATAATTATCAAGTAATGAGAAAAAAAAAGTACAGTTGTAGTCATGGGCAAGGGATTACTGTAATCTAACACATTACAATCTAAAATAGCAATTAGATTACAGTTACAAGCCCTAGTCATTTAGCAGTACATTTCATAGTCAAAAATGGAAAAAAATATATGTATTTATATTTGGAGAATTGAAGGTTTCTTTTATATATCGGGTTTGATCCTGATTTAGTTATTAATCCTCATTTTGTCTTTTAAATTTAGTCCAAGTTTACACCAGGTACATCTTTATTTCCACGCTGTTTGCACAGAAATGCTGCTTCACTGCCTGTCCGTCAAACAGACCAGACGCTACTGAAGTTTGTTGTAATGTGTTGTTCTGTCATATTAGAAAAGCTGTGATGTGCGCGGAGCGGACTGTGGCGAGAAGACAGAGCTCGACAAAAATGCCCGGATCAATAAACGAAACGCAATTAAAAAGACTAATAGGGCCAGTTTAAAAGTCTGGCAATTTTTGAAGCTCAAGTGACTTAAGAAAATCAATGCAGCAGAGACAGATGATTATCAGTCTTCACAGAACATGGTCTTTATGGTCCAATTACATTCAGCGCTGACATGGCACACTCTGCACAAGGTATTTGTTCAAATCAGTCCGTCTTATAATATCATTTGTTTTTGTGTCTATTCTCTGTCACGATTCAAAAGAGAGACAAAAACATTAAAAAACAACGATGAATTAAACTGTTAAAATAATGACTATGTTTGTATGTAGACAATATGTTTTATCCACCTAAACGTGCTCTTGTACATTGCCCCTGTAAAATACCCTTTAAACATGTTCCTTTATGGCTTTTCCTTTGTATTAAAACTCAGATTGCGAGACTGAATAAACCCATTATTTGTATTAAAATCTATTATTTATAATGTCAAGTTTTCCTGCCCACAGACTGAAAAACCAACACTGGAAAAAAAAAAAAAAAAAAAACTGAAATATTGTACGCGTTTGGAGCAACAGTTGGATCATTTGCGTCTGCCACCATTAAAAGTCATACTACAGTGATCCTGGCCTACACAAATGTCATCACAAAACTGCTCCTGTTATATAACTACGGAGAGTTACGTAGGCAGAGATGAGAACAAAGAAAAACAAAGTGAACTGAAAGAATTGAGTTATTTTTGTATCGACTGGTAATTACTTTGTCTCTGCTTCCGTTAGTCACAAAAAGGCATGTATTGACATTTTAAAAAAACTTTTCAATCTACCTGTACTTTTCCATTTTACTTACTCGATGGACCGCAGGGGTGAATCCGAACATAAAAGTGAAAGTGTTCCGTACCTGACCACTTTGGTGCCTCCTCTGATGACCTGCATGTCGATGTTACAGGTGCCGTTGGAGTGAGAGACGAGATTCACCTCCGAAAACTCAGCCTGCAAAAAACAAACAACATTAGGCAAACAGTGGGCTGGCCGGACATTTTCTGTGGACATTTAATACATAATTGAACTTTTGTTGTATTTCTATTGGGTTGAATCGTATTTTTGACTTGCTTCTTAAATATTTTGATGCACTTATGGAAAGCACTTTGGTTCAATTGCAAGTGATCTGAAATGCCTCTTCATTATATTGTTATATATTATAAGTTTTTAACTCATAGACTTTATTGGACAGAGAGTGAAATGGGGGAACAGGGCGGGGAGAGACATTCAACAAATTGCCATTTATTCCTTTTTTGTCCACCATCTTATAAAAGGAAACAATGAAGCTGCTGGACATGTTAAACATGAAAAGAAACCTGTAACCCACTTATTTCCAGACAAATCAACCATTCTGGGATGAATCGGGATCAGTTTGTTCTCCAAACCGACAAATTAATAAAATACCACTAAAATTCACATAAATGATATAGGCCTTTTATATGGAGTAACTGTATTATAATTATTTTTATGAAATTAGCTTCAGATTTTAAAGAGGGACAAACCCAACTAATGTAAATTCAGCCTGGAAGACCTAACTCCACCCAATCTACGTCCACTGCTACACCAGGGCCCACCTGCTTCCAGCCTCAATCAACGAACCCAAGCTACTCCGTGGGACGGGGAAGAGTAGCACCTCCTCTGCTTCCAATCAGCACACAGTCTGCCCCATTTTAAACCCACGTGCCGTCTGGCTCGGCCTCTTCAGACTGTACTGTGATCCACCACCTCCCCTTCTCCTCCTCTGCATCCCTTACATTGTCCTCATCATCCTCTCTACCCTCTTCTTCATATCTACCACCACCAGTCTCCAGGCCCTGGGGGGAGACATCTAATACAAATCGGATATTTCTCTGTGCAGAGCTTGTTTCTACTTATATTTAGAGTAAATCAGACATCACAGGCTTAAACTAGAGCATCAGTTTCACAAAGAGTCAAACTTCAGTTCGAATTGGGGATAATTTGAGTTATTTTAGGAAAAATAGGTCCTAAATTTAAGGTATTACAACACAATGCAATAATTACAAGTTTGAACATTGAAAGTGTAGCAAACTTAAAAAAATCAAAAATCAAATTTACATTTAAACCAAATTGAACTGATATTTATCTTTTGTTTGCACAGGACTACACTTTTCGGAAGTAAAAACATCTTATTTTTCAAAGGCTTCTGGCTCTGTTGAGGTTTGTGGATGACTCATGGCCCTGTGCTCCTCTCTGTGCACACTTCAGGCTGTGGCTTCTCTGTCATGTTATATTAGCTGTAAAACTAGTGGAAAAGCATGCACAAAATAATATAAAAGTGTCTATTTCTGGTAGTGTTCACGGTTAATTATGGGCTTTGCTTTGGGTAAAAACTACAAGGAATAAATTAGTATTTGGAAGAGAAGACTATCTAAAAGCCTATATTTTCTTTGAGCCTGCAAGTAAATAATAAAAAGAATAAATTGAGAGTGTTCATCCGAAACAACTCAATATTGTAAAATAGTGTTTTATTTTTGGAGTTAAACCGTAGGATATGATTATGTTTAATGTCTATTTTTAAGTCTTTAACCAAGAAAAATCTCACATTTTGGAAGTATTTTGGGTGCATACCTGTTCCACTTTGATGTCATAGTCTCCCAGGACCTTCTTTCCTCTGAAAACCTTGGCCCTAAAAGAAAAACACAAACAAAAGGAAATGTCAGTGATGTGTAAAAGTTAAGGTTGCCCTCTAGTGGCTGCCACTGATCGATTAAAGGGATGACGAGCTCTTCTACCCCCAAAAATCAATCCAGTCCAAATGACAAAATCTCAAAAAACAAGAAGCTGTAATGTAATTACCACACTGGATCCATTCCCAGTGATGTAAAAAGATTTGTGGGTCCCAAAGGCAACAAAGTGAATACAATTATCAAGTTGGAAAAAGCATATTTTCCCATTAAACAAGTAATTTATTCAGAAGAATTCATGTGCATGACTTTCTCTGGTGCGTGCTCAGGATTAACCAGTTTAACAGGGCCAAACCAGCTCTCATCACAAATCTTAATTTATTTACTTTCTTTCAGGTTTTCCAATATACTCCTAGACAGAAAATGAAATCTCTTTTTTAGATAGAGATAAATGTGGGTCCTCCAGCTTTAACGTAATTAAACCAGAATGGCAGACGAAATACAGTAGTTTGTTTCTTTTGACTTCAGTGCTGTTGGGCTCAGAGACAGCTGGTTTGTAACTTTGGTTCATTAGGATCAGACCATCTGCCCGAAACACTCTCAGGACACCAGCACGAACATGCATGTATTTGAATTCAATATCAGCCAAAAGAAAAGAAAAGAAGAAGCAAACGCCAGAATTACCACCACGTGCGACCTGGTGTTTAGACTGTGAAAAGAAGCACCTACTTTAAAGTTAAATTTAAATCTTGTTTCATCTCGTCATCTTCATCAGTCTCCCCCAGCTGCCCTGGGGGAGACTGATGCAAGTGAGGCTGCCAATCTGCCATTCTTGCCTGAAATGTTCCAAAGTACCGCTAACTATAAAGAGATTTAGTATAGGACTGCAACACTTACTCGACAAATTATGACTAGTCGACTATTTCAAGTAGACGACATGACAACGATTTCAAGTAAATCGTTGTCATATTTTGAGACTCTAAAACAGACTATAGTAATTGTTAGTTACAGCTTTAATAGGGCAAATGAAACAAGCACGATTTAGACAAATTAAAGTTAAGAATGCATGTTTTTCAAGCATATTTTAATTGAATAAATGCAAGATAGATACGTTTAATGCTATTCTGTGGCACAACCAAGCACATTTAAAATGGCATAGAACTTTATTGATCTCACAGTGGATAAAAAGAACTGGTAACACGCTGAAGTGCAGATGGTGATAATAAAAAGGGAGTGCAGAATATACAGAAAGAGATTCACGGATGTTTACTAATGTCGGAGAGAGCGCTACACAGAGCAGCAGGTCTGCGAGGCGGTAATGGACAGTGATTTTCAGGGAAGCAGCGGAAGTTGCTGCATTATTTAATTTGAGTCGACGATATATAATGGTGCTCTCTCAATGGAACACATTAAGAGCCGGAGTCAGAAAGGGCTGTGAGCGAATGTCAATCAGAGCAAAGATTTTCATTTTCAGATGATATGAATAACCGAGGTCAACTGAAGGCTACTTGTCCATGAGAAGAAAAAAAACCTGTATATTTATCCCCCGACCCTAAGGCTTAAGTGGGACTAGCTTTCAATTTAAATTTAAATCAACGTAGGAAATAAATATGGAGCATTGTTAGGACATGAAGACAAAATGGGAACTTTTGGTCAAGAGCCCAAATCCTCTGTATTTTCAAATATTAATAATTGCAATTTGTGATTTTACTTCTATTCTGGCTTTGTAATGCTGCATTTGCAAGGCCTTGGTTTTTTAGAAAGTTATGTTTTTAAATAATTTTGACCTTAAACAAAGCAGACACACAGTATATTGTAATGATCAAGTCAGTTCGGAGAGCAATATGTGTTTTTTTAATCTTGTTTTTACCCCTGAAAACAAATGCAAATCAATTTTATAATATGTTGTAAGGAAAGAAAAACATCTGGACAAAAACACAATTTAACCTTGCTATGGACATGTACATATAATTACTGCTTCCTTAGGCTATAATAATAACACACATCATTTAAAAAATGCATTACGGTCCATTCGAACACAGCTGCTTTTGTTTACTCTGCAGCGCTCTGCAGTGAGTGAAGGGGCCAGTAAATCAGAGTCCATATAAATATTTACCAAGGTTGTACTGCACAATGAGGATTAGTAATATTTTATGCCGAGGTTTATATTGGCCTAATGTTATGGTAATAAGAAAAGAAGGGCTGGCAGAGGCTGGTCGTAATGCAAATGAAATAGTTTTGTCATAGATCTCTCTGGTCTGGCTGTTGAAAGAAGAACTTTTAAGCTGCACTTTTTAAATTAGTTTTCACTGGTGAAAAATACCTTGAAAAGCATCCATTCTTACTGTGAGCTCGCCTCTATAAGGGATGTAAAAATACTACCTATGCCTTTTGTTTGTTTACAAGGCTCTTATTGGTATTTTGCCTGATTATTAGGCACGTACGCCGAACATGAGATCGGGAATTCATCACTTAAGCTTTCAGGACGTGTTTATATTGCAGTCGCACCGCATCAACACAGAATTTGGAAAAGGCTTTTATCTACTTTGCTCCATATCCATGGGACAAAAGTTTGTATAAATTGAATAATCTTGTGCCATGGATTTAAAGCACTTATTAAGGATTACCCGCAGAGACGGTGCTCATGTTTGTATGATTTGATCCCATTTTGTATGTGATATTGTATTTAATCAGTATGTTTTATTGATGGGTTTATTGACATTGTATTTAGATATTTTGTACTTCGTGTATAGATCAAAAATAAATACAGTTCAATAATAAAAAAAATTAACAATTCGAATCGTCCTTTTGAAAGCCTCAAGGCCACCGTACAGAACAGATTAAAAACAGTTCAATAAAACATAAAAACAAAACAGTGGCCAATAATACAGGGTTAGTTTAGGTGCAAATCTCAAAGTGCAATATTATTTCGATATTCTCCTCACAGTGCGATTTATTGTGAGATTGTGGAGAGACTTAACAGAATTAAACACACACTTTTCCCTTTTATAGATGCTCTGAAAAGCCTTCGGTGCGAATCATCACCGGCATTCTCCAAAGAATTAAGATATAAAAGTGTCGTCTGCACTGAAATAGAGCAAAGCAGGTTATAGTTTGATAAAAAAAAATAAACAATACGACGTCACAGTATTCCGGTTACTGCTACATCTCTTCTCTTTAGGGCTTTCAGAGACGAGACAGAAGACATTCTGAGCTCAGAGAGACACGAGAAGAATGAGTTTTGTCTGTACGTACACTTTTAATCAGAATTCCACGTAAAGTTTTAAAAATGAGAGCCCTGACCTGTAACTTGGCCTGGTAGTGTCTTCTGTTTGACCCCATGTGAGACAGATGTGTTTACCCATTTACCCATTGTAAATGAATAGAGAATATATAGTAAAGGTGAGTCAAAGTGTTTCCATCAAAGGGTCGTATAGTACAGACTCTCATTGTGGAAGATTACAGTATATAATCCAAGTTAGAGTTACACAAATAGGTCTATATTGCTTCAACATGACGTTTACCCGTAGTCCCAGCTCATGAATCACACAATTGAGATATCGGAGTATGCCATGTCAGACTCATCACTTTAACTCGTATCCCTCCGCTGCACACGTGTTCTCTATTAACAGACAATTAGGTCCAAACACAACGGCTGCACATCGTGAGCCTCGGAACAGAACAAACTGTGTGGACAACTAAAGTGAATGTGTTTTTCAGAGCTGTAACACTCAAATGTCATGGGTCACAGGTTCAGGCTCCTGTGGTCAATGTATGTGTTTAAATTTACATTCAAAACTGTACAGGTTTATTTAAAAAGATCGTAAATGTGAACATCATTTCACCCACACAACATGGCTATACCACAAATTAGAAGTTTGTTTTTCATCATAGCTTTTCCACTAAAGTTTGTTTTATGTTTTATTTCAACGACTTATTTGCCATGTCATAAAAAGGTTTCCTACATGATCCTAAACAATCATAAAAGGTCAATCCTCCAACTCAAAATCTGAATATGTTTGCCCAAGTAGCATTGAAGGTTGGATCAAATGTCGAGGACGCATTTCTGTACATTTCCAATAGAATACTTTAGTCTTTCATGACTTGAAGATCAGTGAAGTGAAACGCACTCAAGTCGACAGCTTCAATAGTATATTTTCACAGGTTTTGTGGGAATTGACTGAGATTTGTTCCACCGCACTGGAGACATTTTTAAAAAAGTTGACACCATGAACTCCTCTGTCTGAGATAAAAGACTCTGGCAATCGAATCTGCCAAGTTCAAAACTAACACAGCGCACAAGGAGAGCTCCAGAACGCCTCGAGACAAATGCACGTGTGGCAGGACGGAGGAGGACATCACGCTGCTCAGCATGAGGAAAATCACCGTTGCCAAAGCATAAACATACCCTCGAAATGGGCAAATGTTCCTCAAATATCACCTACATAATCCCACAAATATAAAGTATTAAAGATGTGTTTCGTAATGGGGAATTCATCTTACAGTATTTATGGTACGCAACAAAACAACATTCTAATTACATAAATGTTGACTATTTAATTTAAATGCACCATAATAATAAATATGACCATTTTGGAAACACAAAATAACATGAAATAAGGCTGCAACTAACGATAATAGTAGTCGACTCATCAGAGATTACTTCTTTTTTTAAAGCCAGCAGCAAGCAAAATGTATTTGTAGAGCACAATTCATACAAACATAATTAAAAAATGCTTTACAGACATTAAAACATACATTAACAACACAATACAAGCAATAAAAACATAAATACCGCTAATCCCACATTAAAATCAATTTAAAAGCCAAACATAACTGTCTTTAACCTAGACTTTAGCCAAACAACAACAACCTTTTTACCAGACAAGTATTATACGTAAAAGTAATATTATATAAATTCATAACTTCCTTTGTTCATCTTAATAAAATCCTGTCACACTTTTGTACGGCACAAAACGAGCAGAAGCAGACAACCGCACGAACACGAACACATTTGAATAGATATATATTTAGTTGAAGGGCTGAAGACAGATGACACAGCCCAGGACCAGGCCTCCCCCCGTCCCCGTCCCCCCCCCCCAGCCCATTTCCCCCGTCCCCCCCCCCCAGCCCATTTCCCTTTCCTCTTTTGAATCGGGCACGGAGAAATAACAGGAGCGGAGTGACGCAGACAAATTAGACATCCAGGCCGTTTAGTTACATAAGCTCTGATGCAGGCAAATAAGGAAAGAGGAGCGAGGGAGCGAGAGAGCGAGGGAGCGAGAGAGCGAGAGAGCGAGAGAGCGAGGGAGCGAGAGAGCGAGGGAGCGAGAGAGCGAGCGAGCGAGAGAGCGAGAGAGTGAGAAGAGAGTGTATCAAGGAAGAAGAAGCCATTTGAGGATCACAGTACACTAACTTTAACAGAGTCTAACCACACAATTGTACCACACCACACTTTTAAGGTAGATCACTTTGACCCCTACGTGCATAATAATGGATCGGAGATATGTCAGACCCATACAGTATAAACTTATCAAAATATTATAGCCAAATTGTCTCTAGAAGAACTTGGACCATATTTGATAGTCAGTGCACACTTCATTACTTTTTTTGCGCGTCAGGAGAGCGGAGGCTTCTCTCACGGCTCATTCATGACATATATAATCCATCCTCTGCGTCGTTCTGACCGTCATTTGGTCTATATTCGATCTGTGAGCCCAGAGCTTGCGGAAGCGGAACAATTGGAGCTGGACATGAGAACGCAACAATACTCGCAGAACAGAACTAGAAAAAAAGTGACTAGAACAGGATGCCAAAGGGAAAAAATGACACTTTCACATTATTTGATTGGCTCTGACAAATGTGTCTGCTTTCTTGTGTTTTTCCCCCCTGCAGTTTTAGTCAACTCTTTATTTGACATTAGAAACTGTTAGAAGCATAAATATGACTTATTTATATATCATCAAGAAA
The DNA here is from genome assembly GCA_015082035.1 of Chaenogobius annularis. Classification (NCBI taxonomy): domain Eukaryota; kingdom Metazoa; phylum Chordata; class Actinopteri; order Gobiiformes; family Gobiidae; genus Chaenogobius; species Chaenogobius annularis. The sequence goes on along the minus strand of BJKM01000013.1, from coordinate 450,952 downwards.
TAAAACAAAGCAATCATTATAACCTAACTGACATCTTTATTGAGGCATATAAATCAGATCTTTCAAGGGGAATAATATCTAAAGTATATAAATGCATACAAAATCTGGAAAGCCACTCTACTAAATACATTTAAATTAAATGGGAAAGAGAGGGCAGTTTTTTGTTTTTTTTTTACAGACGAAGGATGGGAAATGATATGTCCTTTGGAACGTACTTTTGTCAGCTGGGAAAAAGGCCCCACAAAAAATGGATGACGCAAACTGCGCCGACGATTAAGGACAAGACCGACGTCATAATCATCATCCAAAAAAAATGGAAAGAATCACATATGAACTCAAGTAAACTCAAGTAAATGAGACTTTAATTACATTACTTAACATTCTTTCAGTGGATGGCTCACTTTCCTGAATTTTTATTTTAAATTTCACTCAATTTGTTTTTCTATTGTCTTGTTTGTTTTTGTTTTTTTAAATGTTTTTTTTAATTTAGAAAAATAAAAATTTAAATGCACACACAGTTTAAGTAAGAATGGAGCATAAATGAGCCATTCCTAGAATCTTCAATAAAAAAGAACTGAAAAAAGAACACTGATGTCGAGGCAGCACGGTAAAACGACCACGTTGCTCCAGCCGTCTCACAAAGTTCAAGAACATAACACTTCTTCACTCCGTAAGGTTGCCGTAGTGCTCCCCCAGTGTACAAATCATGTATCTATTTTCTTATTCTTTTGTACATCAACATTAAAGGGCCTATATCGTGCAAAATCGACTTTTCAGAGCTTTTAACCTTCTTACAGTGCTGTTGGTGCCTCGAGTGTATGTGCGCAAAGTGGTTTTTTGATTGATTCCTGCCGTCTTTAGCTAAAGACTAGTCCTTCCCCTTGGATGAGCAGACGAACGGGGGCTACTCAACTGGATGAGTCACAAGTCACAAGTCACCAGTCCCCGCCTCCCCGACCCCGCGGCCCCCCGCCCCTGCGCTCGAGAGAAACCGCGGCTATTTAGCCACAGTTGGCTTCAAACGCTACTTCTTTTTTATTCCAACGCTGCTGTAGCTGACATGTGCCGCTGTGTACTGGCGCTGACCGGCGCGCGCCCTCGGCCCCCACTCTAGGCTACGTCACGGGGTGGGCTGGGCACGCACGCTCACGCTAAGACTGCGTCACAAGTTGGGCGTGTGAGGCAGATCGCTCTTTGCGAGGGTGGGGGCAAATCTCAAACTAACCCGTCTGCACTTCCGGGTTTGTGTGCGGGTCCAAGATATGGGTGATATTTTATAACTATTATGTTATGGGTATTGAATAACACTTATTATCAACTATGCCTTTATGAAACAGGAAAAATAGCATAATATAGGATCTTTAAATCGTGTAAATATTGACATTGACATTCAAACCAAAAGTACAAATGCATTATTGAAAATTTTAAATCAATAATGACATATATTAAACTGGAGCTGACAAGGACAGTATACGCTGAGGGGCCCATATTATGCAACATTTTAACCTTCTATCAGTGTTACTTGTACCTCAAAACAACCTCCAACGCGATTATTTCTTTCATCTGTGCATTTAGTAGCTTTAATCATTTCAAACGGATGAGGGGAGGGTGGAAATGGGCGAACGGTGCGAAGAGAAGAGCCGAAAGTGAGCGGAGAGTGACGCTTTTTCATTTGGTAGTGAGTGAAGAGATGCGTGGCGTGTCTTGCCTTAGGACACAACAACAGTAGCAGGCATCCTTCAGATTTCACTCCACCACTCACTGAGCGTCTGTCGCCTCCAGTCGCTACAGTAACAGACCGGTTTCGTCCATAAAACAGATGCCGGATAATTTAATTTGTTTTAGCCGAATTGCTTTGTAGTGGAAAAGGCAGCGGACCCTTACAACTGCCCACGCATCAACTTCACACGACATCGGGCTATTTTTAGATCTGTCCCTGCAAATCTCACCAGGAGAAAACAGCAACGCGTCTGGTAAGGCTTGGAAAAGTCTTATCACAGGTTGGATCATTACTTTCACTAAAACGTATAGTTAACGTGATTATGTGTAAGATTTGATCAATTCTTTTGATAATTTCCCCCCCCAGTTTGACAGTTTTGAGGACGTTTATGATGTCACTTCCTGGTTAGATATGAGCAGCAGATGTGACAGAGGTAGAGGTAAATCCACAACATGGTATGAATGACACAATAGTTATGATTTGACAAATAATTATACCTGATGACATCTTTATTTTGTTGAATGATTGTTTAAACTCTCTGTATGTGCGTAACTGTAATGTAATGTCGTGTAGTGATGACATATAGACCGCCATTTTAGAAATGCCCTCTACTTCCTGCAATTTTAGATTTTTCTACACAAACTGCAAGTCGACTAATGTAAAACTATGATAAATATTTACCACAAGTACTATCCCACCAAACTAAGTAAAATTTGGAGAAATATATCCTGCAATTTAGGTCTAATCTCTAGTGATTTGACATTGTGGATTGCATCATTTTTCTTGTAATGAAAGAAAAACTGTTCTATCCATAATTGTTTTGTTACTCTTGGCGGTTAGCAGGTGTCATCTGAACTTAATTGGAAAGGCCCTACAATGACTAACAATTGAATAGAAAAGAAAGGAACTTTATTTCTCTGTTCAAGGATAAAACTGATTTTTTTTTCAACACAGCATTTTCAGGCAAAATTCATCCGCAAACCGCTCCATGCCACACACACACACACACACACACACACACACAAACACGCACACCACAAAACCAAAAACATACAATCAGATGTTGCAATCAAATGTAACCTTACCATACCATATTAAGTAAGATTTCTTTGGAAAAGTGTAAAATACACTGGCTGCAAACTTTATTCTAATGTCTGACGGTTATCAAAATGGACAGCTAAAAATGCTAAAGATATCTGATAAATATTAGCAATGCGTATGACAAATGAGATCTAAATATAGAGACAAGTTATGTATAAGTTTTACAAGAGGAGGTTATAGGTGACATTTGACCCCAGATCTTAAGCTAGGTTTGGTCAGGAGTACCAAAGCTGGAGGAATAGGATGACGATATTCAGACGATATTAAGTCAGTCCGGCGTAAATGTGTTAAAACATGTCTTAAAACATATTAGTTGAGGTTTAATTATCCTACAAATGTGAGATGTCTGTAAAATTAACCAAAAAATGTAAAAATCATCGCCTACAAATCGATGTCTGTAAAATTAACCACAAAAATGCTAAAATATCATCGCCTTTACATTTTTAATCAGCTCCTTTTGTAGCATTATATTTTTTTGAAACATTTTTTAACTAGAAACGATCTACTCGATATTAAAATTTAGCATTTCTTCCATACAACATTCATAATATTATCAAAATTTCAATATTTTGCCCACCTCTACTGTGGAGTTGGCATATGATTTACTGTAATGTTAAACTGTATATAATATTCTTTGATATATGAGAAGGACGAATACATTTCTCTTTCATACTCTGAGAAGAATACATTTCATTATAGCGTAAGGCTGTTTTGAATGCAGTGTTTGTACTATTTCTAAGCTTAGTCACTGCGGTTATCGTGATCGATTTGAATGTTAGGGCGGATTAAAAGGCTGTGTGCGCATGCAAGCGAGGCGTGCATGATGCGTTGTGGTGTTTAATGTATCTAATGAGAGCTGAGCGCCTGTGTGATGCTGCCGTGGAGCCGTGGTGAGGCGCGTCAGTCACTGGGACTGGGGACGGTACACACGGCGCTGGGTTGGCTTCAAAAATAATTAGATAGTAGAGTGTTGGCTGCAATACCAACGTGTTTGACAGTGGCTATAGGTCTTTTTCTGTTCTTTATGACCAAAGGTGTATCATCACGTCTGTTTTCTAATTTGATTGATTTGATTTTGTCTCGATACTGGGGAATAGGCTCGATACCATATAGCAATGTTATTATTATTAACCTTTATTTAACCAGGTACAAGTGTGAAAAAGGAGCAGCACACAAATCATAACAGATATTTAAACATTTACATTTTTTTACAGAACTACATTTAAAAACAGATTTTTTTTGTAAGGTTTCTCGCACTTTTTTTGTTTTTTTTATTGAGCGAAAACCCCCACAGCGAGACCAAATCAACTCAAATCAAATCAAGCTCATACTTTGCTATCGAGTATGCTTTTTTTTGGCAAAAGAATGTAAACTTCAACACAAGTAATAGTACTTTCTTTGTGTGGTCTTTTACTAGATCTGACAAAGTTCGAGATGATTTTATAAACTGTTCAGGAAAGGTCACATTTTGTCCTATTTATATGATTCTTTTTAGTATCGATACTTGTTCAAATCAGCTTCGATACTAATTTTCGAATTGCTATTAAATCTCAATTACCTTATTTTATTTCCTAACATAATCCCAAGTATAGTATTCAACAAAGCAACATAATAGGCAAGAGTAAAGCGGGAAATGGGGAGAGACCTGCATACTGTACGTGCTGCAGCTCTTACCAGTGAGCCACAAAGCAGTTCTATTTTATGTAACTTTATTTGATTTAAACATGGATCCTTCTTTATTCTATTTAACTGCACAGCACTTTTGTTTTGGGGTTTCAAAGGTCAAATCCAATTCAAGTGAAAGCGCTCCCATCGGGCTAAGTAGTTCAGCCAAAATATCAGCCAAAAATCGACTGAATTTGTAAATGTAGTATGGATTTTCTGAAAAGCCTGAGATGAGAGTTTGGATTCTTGAGAGCCAGCATTTAAAACACCAACACAATAAACTCCCAGCTATGGACACAAAAGTTCAAGCCTCGGGTAATTTTATTCTACAGCAAGAAATAACGGTCTCTCTATATTCTCTCCATCCTCATTTCCCTTAAAACAGTCCCTCTGAGGAAAATAAGCAGAGGATGGGAGCAAAGGCCACTGTGGCTGCCAGGGGATCTTGTCAGGGGCAGTAATTATCTGTCCAACTGCACGGGACCCACCACCAGAGCGGAGTCTCCTGTAGCAGCCCGGATTTGTAACGATGAAATGTGTTGGCAGTCATTTCAGACCGCATTTACACTCATCAAAGCTAGAAGAACCAAAAGACATGACTCTAGACCCAGGGGACATGTGTGGCTGCTTTGTGGTCTCTGATAGGCCATTAAGTCTTGAAAACTGCTGCTCAAGAATCTAATTCATAGAAGTAATCTTAACTCAAGTCCTCTATTGTGATTAACTTACATATGGAGTAGATATCTGTGGAAATCGGTTGTTTCCTCGAGAAAAAATAAGAAAACTAAAAAAAAGATAATGGGTTTAATGTAATGTTGAGTGATCCTGAGTAATGATTCTGTTTTTTTATTCATACCTTTATTCAACCAGGAAGTCTGATTAAGTTTCAGAATCTTTTTTGCAAAAGAAACCTGAGCAAAGCAATCAACATAGAAAGTCACAAAATATGACATTGTAAAAAAAAAAATAATTACATTTTCATTCACCTACACTACAGATTCCAAGCAAAGGAAATGTTGTAAATTATTCTAAAACCATTGTACAAAGAAGAATAAAGCTGATTTTCACTAATCAAGTGTATTCACCTTCCTGATGCATCTAGTGGCACCAAGCTTCAGCCTGCTTCACTCCTCTGTGTCTTCTGTTCTATACAGAAAAGGTCATTTAGCTTGAAATGATTATTTGCCAAGATTAGTTTTCTTGATGATACTCATGATTGTTTATAGTGGAACATCGAAAAGCAAGTGTTACAGAAAAAATACATGTATTACACTATAATGTCAGAATACTAACTATTAGCTTGGTATTTACTCTTTAGCATCTTAAATTGGGAAATCTAAAAATTCTATGGTGTGACAACATTATTTTTCAATAAATTAATTGAAACAGACGACAGGCAGCAAGAAGCTCGATCCAGCTCGTCAAACCAGTCAATCTTCTACTTGCTCGTCCTAATGAGGTGGAGGTGGACAAAAGAACATTGAAGGCGCGTGAGCGACAATTTCACATTTCTGCAGGCAATAGCTGCTGGTAAAAATAGTTCACTAGCAGTGGGTGAAAAAATCACAGTAAAATCGCAGTTTTTAAGAAGCAGCTGCAACAATTTGCTTTTTCTGACTTCACACAATCACTGAAAGTATATGTTTCTTCTTTTTGTTAAGCTGTTCGAAGTATGTGTAAAATGGCCTACTTTGCCTAACATCTTCACAAGTACTAACCAAAACATCCAAAAGAGTCTCCACTTTTACTTGAGACAGACAACCTCCCTAATTAGAACAATTTATAGGTCAAACTAATCCCGTCCGAATAGGGATTTAAGCTTACCAATAAAAGGAGTTGGTGGAGAAAGGCCATGAATCACAATATAGACAAAATAGCACAATGTTTAAACATTTCATCACCCAGCCCTTTTATTAAACTCCTCCACTTAAAAAGAAACGTGTAAATTGCTGCTTGAGTGGGCACAACATACACATTTTGACAACAATTCCAAGGCTTATGGCATTGTGTTCTTCAAATCCCCCCCAAAAACATCAGACAATTAATAAACTCTATATGAAACCAAATTAAAATAACATTTCTGCACAACACGAGGGAAGACTATTACAGATAACTCGACAGTGCATTGCTTCGGCACGTTAGCAGAATAACAATTACATGAACTTATTATGATGGCACAAACACAAACTATTTATTTTATCTTTTTATTTTGTTTCCGCCAGAGCAGAAAAATGAATGCTTAACCTGCAGTGAGAGTCTTTGCAGCGTGAGAGAATGTCACAGTGTGCTGGTCGGGCTGCGATTGGCCGCCTGGAACACGTAAGCAGCGCTCTGATTGGTCGGCAGTTCCAGGCACGCAGGGGCAGGATTTTCTGAGGTGTGTGAAGACTTCAGTTGTACGTGTTAAGAGCGAGGCATTTACAGCCCCCCCTAGAGGTCAGAGCGCAGCAGGACACAGGTATCACATTATTTATGCATAAGTGAACCTGGCTCAACACTAATGGAGCAGAACTGAGGCTGCAGAGGACCTGAACCAAAGGTCAAAACACTCATATAAATTATTTACACAAGGCAATTGTCCAGTTGTGTATAGAAACCTCACTTCACTTAGTTTGTGGAGTCAATAAATGGCAAGAAGTTCAACACAGGTCCTACAAACATCTAAGCATTTAAATCATATTTATGGCACAAGCAAAACCTCTGAAAATGATCTAGAAACAATTGAAAGCAGTAAATAAACATAAACAATGCAAGAATCTCAGAGTTTAATGCTTTTTTTTTTTATTACTATCTAACAAAATGTGACCCTGGAAGTTTAGATGTATTTATTTAAAAGGGACAGTGCATATTAATGAACATACAATGCACATACTGAGACATAACACATACGTTTATTTTATTTTATTAGTGAATACTTAATTTATGTATGCCTAATTTGATTTAATAGACTTTGCTATTATTATTATAGTAGTAGTAGTAGTAGTAGTAGTAGTAGTAGTAGTAGTAGTAGTAGTAGTAGTAGTAGTAGTAGTAGTCTAGTAGTAGTAGTAGTAGTCCCCATTAGCCCATCTGTCGTCCCTGGCAGGTCTGGACAGAAAACAACATATTACCCATACAAAGCACACGCAATACAAAGGACAACATTAGAGTTAAACAACACTTCCGAATCAGTGATTACAGACCTGTTTCCTCTCGAGCCAACGTTTGAGGTTTGTCTTAAAAGCGCTTAATGTCAGACTGACTCTGAGAGCGGCTGATGCTGTTCCAAGTCTCTGTGCCTGTGACTGACAGCACTGTGACTGAAGGCTGCGCGTCTCAAAAGGAACTGCACAATCACCTCGAGCAGAAGCTCTGGTTACTCTGTCACTTGTTCCGGATCGGAATTCAATCAAATCATTCAGGGGCGGCGAGAGGAAGACCATGTACATTTTTATAAATTGAACAAGCTAATTTAATTTTTCTTTAATTGTCAAAACTTCGATAGTTATATGTTTGAAGTATTAGGCAATGATCTATGAGGGTTTTTTATCTAATATTTGTAAGGCTCTTTTGTGTAATGCTTCAATTGGTTTAAGGCAGCATGGTTTTTCATTGACCAAGTTGTAACGCAATATTCAATATTCCAAATAACACATAGTGAAGACATTTTTTTGCAGTGTTTTCTAGCAATAATTATCTAATTTGTTTAAAATTACGAAATATTAAAATGTTACTATTTTATTGGTGTTTTACATGCGTTTTAAACGACAAAGTTGAACACAAATTCAAGTTAAAGGGTCCGTTTATAGTTTATGCTTGCAAATTGGACCAGTATTGTAAAGGGTATAATTTTGTTTTTTTAACAATATTTTTAAAAGTTATTATTGACTTGTAGGCTTTGTTAGACAAGGCAGATTTAATATTCAACAAACTACCAGAGCCTGTAAACGATCTCACTGACGAGGGAAGCGCTATGAGAGCAAGATGGTCCGAAAAATATAAATACAAGATGGAAGAAGGAATTTGATTTGAGTGTTATAGTGGGTACTGAGTGGGACACTAGGTCTGTCACAGTGAAAAGTGCGATACATTGCTGAAGAAAATATTGCGATAAACGATGATATAACAAACATTTTACCAGGGGAGTAAACATCTTTGGAACATATGTAAAGAAAAAGATCTCAGATGTTATGAAAAATAAGACAAACTACTCCACAAATGAAATTCCACTCCATGAATATTGCGCCAGATTAAAGGTATGTAAGATTTAGATTTTTCATTTCATAAATAAACATAAACATGCTCAAATCAATTATAGATTTTACTAGTAACATTACATAAACATAGGACATGATGCCTATTTTGTTTTATGTTGTAATTTGGTGTTTTGGTTCTCAAGACAGAATAATATGTCCTTTATCTAAGGCTCTGGCAACACAGGTTCAGTTGTGAATGTCCCTTTTTAAACCAGTAAGAGCACAAACATCAAAAAAACACCAAGTAAAATAATGTTGTTATTTTATGGGATCGTGGATACTGTCAAATGATGTAGTGTCTCTTTAAAGGTGCACTGTAACTTTTCTAGTGGAGTGTCCGCCAACTTCTTGTCTCTGGGATGTTATTGCTTTGTGGATGACTCACAGTAAGAAGTCCTGTTTTTCAAGGTATTTTTGAGCATTATAGGCTGGAATCAGATCATTGCAAGCTTGATAAATTCAGTGCCATACTGTGGAGCTTTCCTTCTACCAGAAAAGTTACACAATGAACCAGTCTCCTTTCTATTCTACTTCTCCAATGATGCTGTTAAAAATAAACCAAACCATTAATCCACCAATCTGCTGCTGGTGCTCTCTCAGTCATGCACTGAATAAATAAGAGACAGATTATTTGTACTGCTTATTTTGTGCATAATTGTGATATATTAAGGCCTACAGCACTGATTTAGACTATTCAGATCCAAGTGTTAAAACCCAAAGTGACATCACAGCTGCTTCCAGAAAGGAAATATGGAGAGAAATTAGTTGCAGCGAACATCATGAGACGTGATTGTGTGGAGGGTTGAGAGACTCCTGCCTGCAGATATGACAAGATTAAGTACGCCGCTGTTAATGGCCCAGCGAGAGAGAAACGGGCGACTCGTCCTTGGAACGCGCACAGCAGAGAATGTGATTTGTCTGCCCCAGCGTCTGTGCTGTGACAGTTTTGTTATGCATATGAGGTTTTCCCCAGCTTTTTTAGCGTTATTTTATCGTCAGTAGCTGTGGGATTACTAAGTGAGAACATATTTCTTTATTAATTTCATGTGATAGTCTGAAGTAGGGCTTTAAAAAGGTGATTTATAATTTAAACAAAGAAGCCAACTGTTTTAGCTCTTGTACTGTAATATGAAAACCCTTTATTTGATTCCTTGGTTAAATTACTTCAGATTAATATTATAAGTTTAGGGTGAAATGGTAAAAAATTATTCTAACTCTGTAAAGCATCTTTGAGTAACCCTGAAAAGTGCTATATAAAACCGATGTATTATTATTTCATTTAAAAAAAAATCCTTAATCCTTCAAATGTGTATTGATTATCATGAAAAAAAAAAAACATAGCTTTGCCACAAATAGAAGAAAATAGTACATTTTCTACCTCCGAAGCCTGATATCTGCTTCAAACAAACCCTTTTAATGAGGTAAAACTGTGGAAGCCTGAACTGTGGAAGCCCGAAGTTGATCATCGACCAAAATCATGAACCTCCATTAAATTGCAAGGAGATTAATTACACCGCCCTAAATCATTGGCCAACATACAAGCAAAGCAACATGCTTAAAAAACATAAGTAAATCACAGTCAGCACCAATTCTCAGTTCAATAATATAGTTTCATAAATTATATTGACTGAACCATTAAAGATTAATAGCAGATAACGTCCATAACAAAAACGCCAAGATTGCCATTCCATTCCATTGTGAAATCTCAATTAGGGGGCGCACAAAGTTTATATTACAATCCGACGCAAGAAGTGCAACGCGGATTGATCGGCTCTGTCAGTCCATCAGCGAGCCTTGGACATTAATATTGATAAAGCTATGCAAATGAATGCGCCTCGCTGACAAAACATCGCTCAAACGCATGCTAATTTATATTGTATTTTGTTTTATTTATTTACCATGACGCATGAGACGACCGGTGTTCGGCCACATGAAGCTTTCCAGTCGTTTGCAATATGCCTCAGAGAACGTAATGTAGTGCAGCGGCAGTTATTGGAGTGCGACCTGCTCAAGGCCAATATAGCCAACGTGATTTTACATCGACTGTTGTGTGTCATATGTGTCTGTTTGGTAATGAACAAATCCAAGCAATTAAGGACAAATGCAATATAAACGGGGGATTTTCCACAAGGAACACACACTCTACCTATTACTACTGATTGTTAGGGATACTGGAGCTTAGTCAAACAATTAGTCAAGACGATGGTATTTGAGACGGGCTTCAAAGCATAAATTGGATTTGGGAATACAATAATGAGATAGGAGGTGGACCGTGGGTGAATTTCAGCTTTCTGTTACATGCAACATCTTGAGGGCTTTTCCACCATTAATTGTTTTTTAATTGTTAATCGATATAGCAAATAGTTCTAATTTCTCATCATTCTGAATGCTATGGACAGGAAATACATATTGCAAGCCACAATCAGCCATAACGTGAAGCGGACTCAAAGGTTCAAAAGAGTATCTGTTCCCCCCAGCTGGCTACCTCCGGCTAGAGACACTCCTGAACCCTGGTTCACGGTGAGGAGATGTGTTCCTGCACACTAATCACTGGTTTAAAAGCAAAGGCACATTTCCTCTAAAGGACAACAACAAAAATATTTTTTTGCAGCAAATGAACATTTGTAAGTAATAATAGGAAAACTCTTGAGAGGTTTGATACCTGTGAATGGCAAAGCTTCCTGATTGTCCTGGTCTGCTGTGGTCAGAATGCATGATATGCATGTGTAGTAGTAAATGTTCATCATCAATTCACGTCGGTGCATAATGTTTGAAGTGAGAACAACAGCGGCTCCTGCCTACTGGCCAATTCAAACGTTTATGCACAGAGTGATCAAATAATAAAGGATCAAATCATGCAAATAGCATGACTAACAAGCCCTGCCTAACAGTGGCTAGTTGTGAATCGTTGTACACTTTAATGTCCTTAAAGATCCAAAACAGCTTTTACGCACATACAAAATGTGATAGATACTTTGATCATACAGCATTGGTGTGGGCCTGGAATTGTAATGAAGTTCCCATGATGTTTTAACTACTGTATATAATTAGACAATATTACTAAGGCTGCTCAACGATGGCTTTTACAATCATTATCAAAGTTATTCGTTTCTATGCAGTCGCTCTAAGGCTTTTAGAAATGACCACTACGACCTCTGTCTGCCTCCACTCATAACTCCCAGAATAGGAAAATCAGATGCGGTGGCATGTTTTTTCCAGATATTATCATACCCCCCATTAGAGCCGGGCTGCTCAAAAGTATCAAGTCAATGTCAAAAGATACTAATCAGATAACTGCCGGAGCTAGTATAAAATATACTGATATACTCATCATTCAGTGGGTCAATAAACTCATTAAAAAATAGATTTACAGGGCAAAATGCGGAAATTGCTTGAAGAAACCACATACTGCATATGTTAAGCTCTGTTTATTCGAGTATCCCTGAAGCAACTGAATCAGATGTTGCATGGAATGGGCATTGAATACGATTACAGACTCCTGGTTCAGCATTCTTTCGTCATACGGTCTGGTATCAGATTCCTTGGGTTCAGATCATTGTTCAGATGTGTGGTCAATAGTCCTGGTTCAAAGATTGTGTGGTCTAAGTCCTGGTTCAGGATTGTGTGGTCTCATGTCTCTCGGGTTCAGATTAGTGGTGGTCTAGTCCTGGTATTCAGATTCTGTGGTCTAGTCCTGTTCAAGATGTTGTTTAAGCCTGATGTGACCTACACCTATATGTTTAGTCTTGGTTCAGGACTAGGTCTAGTTCTAGATCTGCATCAGTTCAAGTCCGTTATTGATTGACACTGAGTTGGTCTTTGCGTAGTCCTTCTTTAGTACTGTTTTGTGCAACAGAGCAACATTGTTTTAATTATTTTTACATCAGTGAAACACTAGATGTCTGTTGAATGTATCCTTCAGAGTGGTTTGGATGTTGGGTTTTAACAGTCAAATTGTGGTACAGTTTTGTAGTCCTGCACCCAGACAATGGCCCTCTGGAAAATCTGGCCCACTGGAAAATATAATTGAATAGAGCTGGTCTTTTGTCTAAAACCTTGATCTTGACCAAAAAAAAAAAAAAGATTGTGTTATCCTCATTGTTATAGATTTCTTGTCACCAAATTGACTTTGGCGTGTTAGTACTGCGACAACACTAATCCCCATATATAATATACATACCATGATAAATCGCAAGAATGTGATATTGCCCAGCCCTAGTCTGAAGTTACTCAAAGTTCTAGATAAAGGAAAATATGCAATAAAATATGCAACAAAATATGCAAAAAATAAAATAAAAAATATCGTTTGCATTAAATGATGTAAAATATAATCTTGTAATCTTTTTCTCAAAGGAAACAAAGCATGAGTCATTGTCACTACAAAGTGACATTTTAAGATTTCACAGATTATTTCAGTATTGTAGCATCTTGCGTCAGATGGTTTTGTTTGACATTTTCCAATCAATAAAAGTCTCTGATTGTTGTTTTCCCAGTGCGCGCTCTTTATTTTTAACTCAACAAGTCAACAAGCCGCAGTATGAGGCGGCACTCCCACTGAGAAAAGCATATGTCTTTTCTGCGCATGGGAAAATCACTATGTAAGATCTGTCCATTGAGTCCATTCATGCACAACATTTGCATATTTACATCTTCTGCAAGTTATTCAAGCGTATCAAATGTCGCAAAAGTCACTTTTAATTGCTTTGCCTTAAATATTACACAGTATGACATTTAACACTTTGGTTTCAAAGGAAAGTAATAATGGCTTCAATTGGAACTAATCACTGTTTTTCAAATATTTATTACCTGAAAGCAGCGCTGTGTAAGATTCCTGCATTATGGATGGAAAGTTAAAACCAAACAGTGTAACATTCTTTATGGAGACGGATGAGTAAAGTTTGTGGAGAAAAAAGCCCCTTTACAGCACAAGTGTGTTTTTCAGTACTATTCTATATATACTAAAGCACTTATAATTTGCAATCCAAACTATAAAGACACATAGACACTTAGAAAAAGATGTTTGTTTGTTTGTTTGTTTGTTCAGAATCAGAATGGGGTTTATTGCCTTTGTCAATTGACAGAACTCACAAACTAGGAACTTGCTTTGGCATTAAAGTGCAACACACAACAAGGCATAATAATAGTAGCGAAATATATCAAAAAGCGCATGAATACAATTTTGAATTTACAAATAATTTATGACAAGCTAAAATAACTCCTCTTTTTGGTCAATGAGGAGCTGAACTGAATGCTAACAAACATTGCCCACAACCGTATACTTGCCTTAAGAAAGAAACTACCACCTAAAATCTTTATCCCTATATACTTTTTTTTGTCTACTTTTTTTGTGTTTATTACAAAACAATAAGGCACATAACAATTATTTAAGTAGATTGAATCATACCGTGCAAATAGTATATTTTAAATTTGTCAAAAATAAAAGAATAAAAAGAAAATAAAAAGGAAATAAATAATAATAATAATGACTAAACTAAAAATGGCACATTTCTCAGAGGCAAGGTCAATGAATTTGTCAGGTTCACTTTGTTTTGGTAGCTTGTTTGAGGAAAAATTTCAAAATTACATTTACTCAATACATTTAATGACTTACGATCAAGATCTTTCTTCTGCAACCATTTTCTGCAAAAGCTACCGCACTGTACAACTCCATATTGCCTTCTGGATTCAACAGCAAAATGACCAGGTCTTCGAAGCATCATCTTCTTCTGAACAGAGAATTTGAAAGATTATTTGGCTGAAATGGAACCAAGTAATTTCAGGACACAAAATGGGGCCAGCGCTAGAAATGTTGCAGCAGATTGTTGCTCGAGATGACGAAACACGTACACACGCACACATTTTATTCTTTAGGGATCATTATTTATACCTTAATTATTTTTTTTAAATGTATGATTTATACCTTTATTCAACCAGGAAATCTCATTAGGATTTTGAATATTTTTTGCGAGAGAGACCTGGCCAATCAACACAGTACAGAAATATGACAAACACACTTCTGACACATGCGAACCACGATGTCTGATCTGATTAAATTATCTTCATGTCCCCCCCCCCCCCCCCCCCCCGACAGAGCGACAGGGAGGTGAAGAGGTGAACACACTTCCTGGTTTAGTGGTGGACAGAGAGGAGCCAGCGCTGAGTAAATCACAAAATCCATTCATGATGGGCACAAATGAGCTGCGTCCAGGAAGAGCTCTGCTTATTGTCCACAGGGTCCAGACACAGAAGGGCTACAGGCCGTTTCAGCACACACAGAGCTAAAGTTTAGATTTTAGAAGCCCATAATATATCTTTAAACAATGAAATGAGCATAATTCTTCTTAAAGAGATGAGATAAATTAGCTTTCTAGACCTCTTTTTTCCCAACTGTTTATTTGCTGTTGCTGTTTATGATCAAGTTTAAATGTTCCATATTAAAAAAGCTTTCAAGCAGAAATATTTGTAATTGCATGATCTGCCCGTAATCACGAAGTGCACTTTGTGTCTGCTACATAGTCAAATAGAGTTTTTGTTCGCACGTGTCGACAAAGACGTTTCTTTAGTCGAGTATAACCCCGGTAGAAAACTGGCTGTTGCCGCCTATAATATGGATAAAAGCTGACTCTCATATTAAGAATTCATACGCTCTGGCTCATGTTCAGGTTGAATGACATTTTGTATAAGTGCGTTCGTGTCACTGGGCGTAATGTAGCGCTGAGAAATGGGTTGTCACAGGAGTAAGTGCATCTGAGAGCGACTGGTTCATTAGTCTATCTGCAGGTGGTTTCTCTGCGATGTGCCAGACGTGTAGTGCACACAGACCAACACCTAAAGACGAGGTTATATTTTCAATATATCAGGGTACGTGCTTTTAACGTGACAGAAGTTGTAGCACTTAAATAAAAAGTCTATTAATATCAGATTGTTTAACAGACAATCTGGTTTGGCAGTTCCAAACCAGAATAAAGGTATAGCCTTCAGACATTACAATGAGCCGATTTATCCCAAACAAAATGTAAATCACAGCACACAGAAGACACTCTATTCTGTGTTTTATATTTCCTAATTCAGCTATGAGAGAAATTGAAGGCGAGCCATCTTTTTGACAGATTACAAATCAAGCAGCAACTTTTTTTTGTGTTACATAGAATATCAAAACAAGTTCAAACTTCAAATGCCACTGTGCTGAATTTCATCTTTTACTGACGTCTCTTTACACGTATTGGGCTGAGACTAAACTCAAACCAGACTTTCTGTTCTGACACAGAAGGTTACTGCGGGCCGAAAACACGTTCAGATCGAAGACACAGGGAGGACAGAGAGTGGCAGCAGAGACGGACGTGAGTGCAGATGCAGGTAGATGCATAAAAGCGCTGAATATTGTTTTTTCGGCGTGACTTAACCACTACGTGAAAAAGGAAAACTACACATAAGGTCCGAACAAAGAAACACACTGCGCAACCGCCTGCCGCACACATGCAGTGGAAATATAACGGCGGACACACAATTTCTGGACACAATGATGGATTGGAAATATCTCACGCAAAACTAAAATTATTTGTGTTGTCAAATAGCCACAGATTTAATGGATCGTCTGTCATGAGAAAAGCAAAACTATTGGACAGTGGATAAGGATAATATTTGGCTTTCTGAGTACCATCAGGTCTAAACCAGGTCCAAAACAGGACTATTCCAAGTCATATTGGAGCTAAACCAAGTCGAAAATAGAACTGCTCCCTTGTCACAGTACTTATAACCAAGCTCTTGCACTTATGAAGGCAAAAATGTGGATATAATTGATTCTACATTAATCACTAAACACTAGCGCACAGAGGACCAACACGTACACCCCGGTTTGAGAACCACTAGGGTATATTCTTTATCTAGTTATTTCTTTATCTGTTCCCACATTAACACATACTCATTTCACTCTCACGACTGCGTGCACATCATCACGCCTTATTTTGTTCAAACATGTACAAAACGTGATCCGCCCACGCCACAGGCTTCGTGACGGCTCCTGTAACATGCACGATTTAAAATTAGATGTTGGGAAAAAGAGACATTAAAAAACGCTGATCCATGCGGAGTCGCGGCAGCAGAAAGTGTATCTGCAGCCAGAAGCCAAAGCCAATAGTTAATGATGCGTATAATGAAACACGTCCCTCACTTTAAAGCTTAGATTAGGAGTTTGGACGACGCTTTCTGAGTTCGACAAGTAAACATTAACCAACATGAGGCTAATAATTTAGGCTGTATATTAAACTGGGCTGAAAAGTTGTGACTGATGTGAATAAATCTGGGCCAGGAGAATAACTTTTACAAAAATGAAAAAGGCAGAGAGCTACTTTTGCAAAAATATACCACTTGATATCAAAATGTTAGCAAGCTATAGATGGGGTACAGTTAGATGCCTGTAAAGCACTAACCATCTGACAGCGCATGATTGTTAAGGTATGTGTTTTAAAATGTGTATTATTATGTGTATATTATTTTATTAGGATTTGAAAACCTAAGTGCAAATTGAATCGTGGTCATGTTTCAAGTCACACACACACACACACACACACACACACGTAATATAACGGACTGAATGTCATTTTCATTTGGATTGTACATTTGGGGCGGTCACTTGTTGACAGTTGTATTTTTGTAAATCAGAATGATGACGGCACAATTTCGTGAAAAAAAAAAAGAAAAAAAAAGGTGATCCATGGCAGGTTTTGTAACGGGAGAAATGCTGACTTCATTTCTTCAGGTGAAGCTTCCTCTGACAGGACTTTAAAATGGTAATGCTAAATGTGTCGGATTATGCTAATGCTAACACTATTACATAACATTGCCTTTTTCTTGTTTTTTTTTCCACACTATTCACTCAAATTCAAGTATCTAGGCTTGATGAATAAAGCCCCAATGCTCTGTCAATCAAAAGGGTGAATGAGAAAGATGATTGGTTGCTCATAAACACGTCGTATATCCTTTTTCTTATTCTTCTATTTCCTTTGTGGGATATAAAACTGCAACATTGTCAATATAAATCACAAAAGATGATACAAACCTGGATCAGACCAGGACTACGACCGAATTTGAACAGGAAGACACCGAGTCTGCATCAGGGCCAAATAAGTGAAAGCAACCTAAAATGATCTCTTGACTTTCTTAAACCGCACAGCCACAAATAACATTTATCTTTTACTGAATCATAGAATTGCTCCAAAACGTGAAATGAAAACCGTTGACAAGATAATGTGTGAAACGGCGCCAACATTTGCATAATCTGGGTCTGTGCGTGTGCCAAAGTGTTTCATGCAGATGGGAACTGCTCATTTATGTGCAAAGTGGAAAAGTAAAACGCTTTTAGTCACATCCCTCCATCTACCTGGTCTAAAAAAGCCTTGTCTAATGCAAAGTAACAAGAATAAATAGCACATTTTAGCCTGTCACAATACAAACTTGGTCTACAGCAATAAATTCATATTGTATGTGGTTGTTTTGTAATGTTTTGTTGTGCACGTAGTTTTTTGCAAGTTTTCAAACTACAATTGGAAAGAAACTAAACTAAGTGTGATATACGCGCTTAATCAATTCCAGGCCAAGTAATAATAATAATAATAATTGCAGACCCCCACGAAAACCAGACAGAGTGCTGTTTTAATAATCGGGAGAAAACGGAATGCAAGATAAGATAGCGCCAATGCAAAGGGTTTATATGTTTTTCTAGTCTTTTCTACAGTAAACCTCAACAATATTCAAAGTAACCGTCTAATAGCACCTCAATTACATTTTCACAACATCCTGGAACCTGCAAAAATAGCATTGATATTTTCCAATGCCACACACACACACACAGTTCACATAGAGAAATACAGCGTATAGGTGCTGGGGGTAATTTGCCAGCCCACTGCACTGGTCGATCAATCCAGAGTCACTAAAGTAGCCGATTCATTTCCTCCATTGATTGTGCCAGAGTTAGTAAAATGGGAGTGACCTACAGCACGGGGCCCCACAGAAAACACAGACAGGTTTATGTGGAGGGATAAAGAGATTAGGCTAATGTTTTATTCAAGCATCAGTCCCTCTTTAAAAACTAATCACCCTGGTGGTCCAAGAGGCCATTTTGTGTTCTCTAAATTCCCCTAAAAGAACGATACATTCATATTTTTGACATTAAAAACTTGCAAATGTTTCCACAAATGCGTTCCAAATGGTAAAAGGTTTTTATTCCCATCATCCCTTGGGATAGGTAAATGATTTACAGCTAAATTGTTTCTTTTTTTACAGTTTACGCTTGGTCCTAGAGGCCATTTTGTGTCCTCAACATTACATTCCCCTCAAATCACGAGATACATTCATATTTTTTCCTGTAGCAGTGAACTTTTGAAAACATATCGGCCAAAAGGGATTAAAACGATTACAAATATGACAAGTATTTGGTATGTTTGTGTCGGGCAGAAGTAGTTGAGAAAATCGATGAGAAAATATGAACGTATTTGTAATGGTATTAAAAAACGAAAGGGCCAAAATGAACATCTTCAAAAATGATATCATAAGAAAAGTTTCAAAAACATTTGTTAGACAGAACAAAATAACTTAAAATGCTTTGACAAAAATAAATGGTTATTTTTTTTATATAAATTGAGCCCAGATGTGGACTGTCATCTCTATTATATGCTGTATTTCTAACCATGACCCAACAAATTGTGTACCCAGTCTGATGCTGTCAGACAAGAACATCCTCTTTAGAATCTCATCTCTCCCCTTCATCATATTACAATGTCATCAGCCTCCTTCACTAACTCATCTCCTCCTTTTCACCAGCAGTGTCTGTCAAGTATCATCAAGGCGATATTAATAAATATGAGCATCCCGATAACAATAGTCAGACGATATTATGTCAATCCAACAGAAATGTGCTGGATTGACTTCAAAAGTGTTGGTCCAGGTTTAATTATGAGACTTATTTGAAATACCTGTATAATTAATCACAAATATGTATAAATATAAGCTTATTTGAAAGGAGCCTTTTATAACTTAAAAAAAATAATGAACCAGCCCATCCCAAAGTCTTCAACTGCACAGCGCAGTGTAACGTAACGTCAATTTGCAGCATCTAGATTAGACTATTGTAACTTCCTGCTCGCAACATGTCCTAAAAGCAGCAAGATTACTAACAGTAACTCAAAGATAAGAGCACATTAGTTCGGTGCTCGAGTCTCTTCACTGGCTCCTGTTGAGTTTAGAATCCAATTTAAAATTCTCCTCCGGACTCACAAAGATGCTATAGTACTTTGTCATCCAAACAAAGCAATTCGCTCTCAAAATGCTGGACTTCTGGTGGTCCCAAGAGACTCTAAAAGCACAGTAGGAGGTAGAGCATTTAGCTACCAAGCCCCTGTGCCATGGAATCAGCTTCCTGTCCGTGTCCCCTCGGGGAAACACTGCTGACCTGTAGATTCCAATTTTGCATATCTTGCAATGTATTTTGCATTCATTTTGACATTGGCCACCTCTCTACCCTCAATAAATACACTACCTGTCAAAAAAAGTGGACACTGAAAAAAAGGGGAACACACGCTAAGACCTCATTTAGCTTTGATTGCAGCACACATTTGTTATTAAAACATTTATTTCCGTCCAGTGTTGTATTATTTTTCCCCAGTTGCTCTTGGATTGATGATGAGAGAGTGACCGCTGCACAAAGCCTTCTCCAGCTCGTCCCAAACACTCTCACTGGGGTTCAGATCTGTAGTAGTTTCTGTTTCTCCATAGATGTTTTCTCTGCACTTCACCACCGGCTTCTCTCCACACTCCCAGCAAGTGTGGAGCGATGCAGACTTCAGGCAAATACATTTCCCACAATGCATTTAATTTTAATGCGCTTCTGCGATATCAACTTAGCGAGAGCTAACAGAATACAATAGAAAGGAATGTCTTTACAGTTAAACTGATTTTAAATAAATCACGGCACAGACATTAAGCCTGTTGTCATTTGTTTGTGGCTATTTCAGAAGAAAATTCACACTTCAGACAAAAGTGTAGTGTGTAAAGTGTCAATTGGCAACAGCTCAAATTTGTCATAATTTGAAACCAATGGATAACACTCCATAACTAATATTACATCACATTGTTTATTTCATATTTATTTTCCATAACATGATGAGACAAGGCTGTTAAAGCTTAACCGAGAGTAGATGCTGGTTCTACGATTTATTACTGTAACTGCAATTGAGCCACGTATCCAGGGTCCATTCATCTTTATAAAGGGCTGTATTAGTAATATGTCATGAACATAAAGACATTAAACACATGGCTGTTCCACATACGACATCCAACCAATCTGTGACCCTTCCCCTCCACTAAACATGTCAGACGCTACACCGCGACGGAGATAAGTGTGCAACCATTACAGTTTATTATTTATAATTATCATCATTTCAAATTAGATTCCCCATCTCCAGCTACAGAGATTTTCAGGTAGAAGACGTGTTATATTTATGAAGACAATTTGCATGGTTAAGCAGCTCGTCCTGTATGTGCTGGAGTTTACAGTCACGATGAATTACCTCGAGCGGCTAAAGATATTTCATGCATCTCACAACAGGAAAATGAGAAATCTATTGTATTAGAGATTAGAGACGGCACCTAATACAAGTGTCACTCTCCTATCCTTCAATAACGGAATTTCACATACTTTGTGATCTCTAGTAAAAGAAATTTGTATTCGCTACAATGGCAGTACAAGAATCATTACTGCTACTGCTACTACTGCTACTAGCTGAATACATTATGTTATTACTTGTTATTTGTTATCATGTATTGATACATTAAACGTTTATTTGTGATCTTTACTTCAACTTAAAATAGATTTTGGACCTTGTTCTGTATTTTAAAATCTGATAGTGTTTTTAAACACTGATATTGTCTCAAAAAAACATATACAACCAGCCTTACTACCATTACTGATTTCTCTAGTTACTATAACGATAAGCAGAACTACCAGCGCAATTGCTCTACAATTACTTACAATAAACAATTACTAGCCATTACTGTACTAGCAACTAATATTACTGCTATTGTTTTAGAACTTAAAATACCTACGTACAGACGCACACATTTCCATCTGTCAGGCATTCCATCATCAGGATTTGAAAACGCAAGTTTAATTAAGCAACGTGGCGCAGTATGCTAACAAGCATCCAGTTGTAATGAATGTGATATGAGGCAGAAATGCTAAGAACGAGACTGCCAATGATTTATGTACTTAAGACAGCACAGAGGAGCCCCAGATTTCTACCATTGTCACAATCCGAGGAAAACTGAAACTGTGATTTCCGAGGCTCAGAGAAGACAACCTCATAAACAGGATTAATGACACAAGCATAAATTAAGCTAAATACAACTCTAGGTATGTTTTTGAGGAAGAAACGTAGTTTAAAGCTCCAAAATACTTCCCAGTATAGTCTCTAGTCCGGGGGCCAGACTACAAATTTTATGTTTTATCTCTATAAGATCCACAAACAAGTCACAGTGGCACAATTCAACAACGGAAATCAACATAGAACTTTACTTTCAGAGAAGTAAAAATAAGCGTAAGGAACTAAGCGTAAGGGGTTAGTTAATATGTTTGGCGGGCCGGATTAAAATGTGGCGGGCCACATCTGGCCCGCGGGCCTTGAGTTTGACACATGTGCTCTAAACCTATGCAAGTTAAAGTATTGGATTATACATATTTTCCATGTTGCATTATTAACGCCGCAATACGTCATGTATCTTCAGCCTTACAGATCCCCGCTGCTCAGCTCTTTCCTGGACCATTTTGTTGCCCCGGAATACCTTTTTATGACTTTCATTTGAAAAATGGTTCCTGCTGTGTATTCAAACACTAAAGGAAGATAAATGGGGAAAAGTTTGTGAAAATTTAAAGAGGAGGTTAACCAGAGAAAGTTGTACAAGTTTAAAGAGGTATATTTCATAAAGTGTACCACCCACATTTAAACCATAGCATCTACTTTAGCTTTGCAAATTAAGGAATTGACTTGAAGCAGCATTTAATGATTCATGGTTGGTAGGGTTTTAAACAGTCAGGGTCTATAAAGGGTCTATAAACTGCTGTACAAAATGTCCCCTTGGTTTTCAATTGAGTCCTTTTTTATTTCACATCATGAGCTATTGATGTGTGGGATTGGACCAGGGCCAGTTTGTCACAAGGACACACCGACACCATTCAAAGGACAATTCAACTTTAAGCAGACTCACGAGATAAATTGAAAACTTAAAACAAAAAAAGATTACTGTAATGATGATTGTATAGTCGATATTGACTCACTAGCACTGGCCTAAAGAACTCTTATTCAGTGGTTTCCTTTGTCGTGACTGAACTCTGCAGTGCTGTATATGCTTGAATGAGCCCGATGTCACCCTGAAGCAAGTGCTGCTTCAAAATGCTGATGTTTGAAGTTTTTTAAGGGGAGCTCCTAAACAAAGGCACATCTTTAGTCTTTTTTCCGCTCTCACCTTGTGTACATTTCCTGTCATATATTACAATTGATTATAAAGTCTTATCGTAATAAATTACTGTTGAATATAGCTGCAATCTTAAACATGCATTAAACACACAATGGGGGTGATATGACAAAGACAAATTTCTATCTTTGTTAGGATGTTAATAAGTTTCTCTTATCTCTTACTGCAGAAAATGGGGAACATTAATGCTGGCACAACTAATGAAGAGTTTACTATGCTAACACTACTTAACACTAAAGCATTTTGCAACAGTAGCGTTAATATTGCTTCAGATAAAGAAACTACATTGCATTGAAATGGCAGATTTACTGTATCTCAATGTCATTTTACTGAACACAAATGTATCATTTCAGATTCGACTTTTGCAGGATCTCCAAAGCAACAATAGCAATATTATGCATTATTTGTTATATCTCCCACCTCTAAAAAACACACCACGGAGTCTTTGCCTCTGAAGGTGTTAAGCAGCATTCACACATGAAAAGATAAAAATAAAGACGTTTTCGTACATTCATAAACGTGATAATTTTCAACAATAACCATATTTTCCTGGAGGCTGCACATCTGAAAAGCAACACGAACATTTAACCTGGAGACAAGACGAGCTGTTGAGCACTCTGCTAATATTTCCTCTTGATAAATAAGCCCAATTTAGCCCTGTCCCAGTCTCTGCACACAGATGGTATCATGAATGATGCATCCATTACTCCAGCGTGCATTATCGACTACATCTGCGTGTTTGTGCTGGAGGCTTGTCGATATCAGAGACCCGCAGAGGAGTTTGTGTCAGGGAAAGTCTGGACTACTGTCGACACTGGGTTTAAACTGGCATCTGCAGAACCACTGGACAGCACTGGATTACTAAAAGAGGAGTCAATGGATTAGCAGTGTTAGCAACGGGGAAGACAAAATGCACAAGGTATCATGGTAAATCTAATGTTATGGCACTATTAGAAAACATATATTATTAAAAGGCGCTGCACCAATTTTTTTCATGCAATAAAGTAAAATCTGTTTTTTTCCCCAGTACAGATATCGTAAAAGTGGCTCTTCAGGTCAAAATGAGACCACTGTGCTTTATCTGCATCTAATTATAGAGCGTTTTATTCTCTATGAAGTAGCATGGTAATGTTTGTTAGCTTTACTGTGACGGCCTCAGAGAATTGTGAAAAAGCTTATAAACTCATCACGGTTTGAATATTTGGGTTGCTTCAAATGGATTCGTGAACAATAGATGTGGACTGCTACAAAGAATTTTAAATGAAATAGTTCTGTTAATTATATAGAGACAGCGACAGTGGTGTATTGACTTAATTAAAGTTTTATTTATCAAATGGGTTGTGTTCACACTTACACGCACGCACGCACGCACACGCACGCACAAACACACACTACATTAAAATCTGAACTAAACTGGGACTGAACCAGGACTAGTTCAGGGCCCAACGCGGTGCAAAACCCGACAGCAGAGAGACATTTTCCATGGCTCTATGGACCCTGCGCCAAGGGTTTAAATATGATTCAAGAAGAATTAAGTGATAATAGCTTTTCTCAATGAAATCAAAATACAGCAATAAATCACTGTCCCACACGCACAGCTGCAGAACTTCATTAGAGAGATAAATGAATCAGAATCTTTTTTCCTATTAGTGCAGGAAGTATTTTCTGAAAAACTCATGAAACACAACGTATCTAACTTCTGTTCAGTAGGTTTATGTCTTCTATCTGAGAAAGTCAGAGTACCACAAATACGATAACAACTAGGGTGAATTCGGGTTAAATGGTCACTTTTTTTGCAATAGTGTCAGAAAGCCTCGAAAAATTTATTCAACTCGCATTTATTGTGTGTTTTCCGTTTGTTTTAGGTCTTGCTGTCAATTTTAATAATTGGTTTAAGTAATAAATCAAATATTTTAGAAACTGTCACCCAAAACTCCTCTTCCATGAGCCAGAACACAATTGATGGGTGGCTTTTTCATTTTCACATATGAAAATCCTCAAATGCTTAAACGTCCCACTTTACCTGGTGTCCCACTTTACCCAACGTCGCCCTATGCTTATCTTGTCATTGAGTTGAGCTAATGAGAAGATTTTTGTGTGTAAAACAGTACTTAAATACAGTAATATTATTATAGTGCCGGTATATTGTATAGTTGACTTGAAACCTCTACATCATATCTGCTCCACAATTTGTCAATCAGGGCATTGTAAAGAGCCGTAATTCTCAAGCAGACCACTAGTTGACACAGAGGTAATGAGTTAAGAGTGCTAGAAAGGTTGAGGTCCAAAACAAATGACACATAAATGCTAAAGCAAAGGATGATTAACATTAATACATTTAAATGCTAATGCAACATGTAATTCACTGTCTAATACATAAAAGTGCGGGGGTCGAAAATGAAATATACAGCATAAATCTAGAGAACTTGGATGTGGTTGAGTTTGCAAAGTGCTGGTCCACTGCTTTAGAAGAATAAGTTCAAGTCCACAGAAGCACATTTATCCAGCTCCCTCCACAGACTTTCTGAGGACACGGACACTGATGAATCCCAGGGCTAACAATAAAAGACAGGTCTACCCACACAGGCTGCTCCTCATCTTCGTCGCTCCTCTCCTCAGCAATACGGCGCCTGTGTCTACAGCAGCACATATTTGTTGTTTTCAGATTCTGGAGGCATCACTTTCTAGTATGGAACAAGAACTCCTGCTTTTACCCGCTTTTACTGGATATAATGCATAAAAAACGATGTTATGACAAAAAAAAACCCAGCACAAACAAAATGAATGTATGCTGGTCTTAATCCTGTTTTGTCTTGCTCTTGTGGAATCAATAGTGGGTCTTGTTTTGTCTTGTAGGATTTATGTCTCGTCTCACTACTACATTCAAGAATAGAGAAGGAGGATTTATGAATGATTGTCCTTGGCAATTTAGATGCATACTGCGTAACTAGGTTTTTGGATTGTCAATAAAAAGAAATAAATTGATACCCAGATATAAAATTATCCTATTATTTGGTCCTATTGATAGGGCCAAGTACCTTACGATACAATTATGTATCACAAATCACAATACTTACAGCTGGATATGATACCTGTCCTGATACATGGATTAAAACCTGTGTTAAACGTTTACTAAAATTATGTTTTGATTATGTAGAGTAACAAAATGCATTTGAATTTCATGTTCACTATGCACTTAATATGAGAATAAAACTGTCCTATGAATAAGTCACCTTTACAGGTCAGCAAATTCTGCTTTAATACAACAGTCAGCTAATGGTTAACAAGTGTGTAATTCTGCAATTTAGAATGTATTGATAGACGTCTGTCCCAATATATTGCAGATATTTTGAGTATGGCCCTTTTCCTGAATAGTTTTAGAGTAGTCTTGATCCACGTCAAAACTAGTATAAGGCCACATGACACTATTAAAGAAACAGTAACAAAATTGGTGTCAAGCCTTTACCTTAGTATTAAAATCCAGTTTTGAATCATGACAAGGTTTATTACATTTATCCAGCTACACTACAGCAGTAGCTTTGTAATAATACAGATTTTGTTAATCCCATTTTAATGAAACCCAACAGGCCTGTACAATGTTTTGATGTCATTTTCACCCCTGGATACGCTCCTGCATTCATTTCGAAGCTCTTTTCCTGCTCTCTCTCCTCTGTGTGTATGCTGTGACTAGTCAGAGAATAGTCTTTGGTCCAGAGCAGCTCATTAGAGGTAGTTTGTGTGGCGTTTCTGTTGTTATGTGGGAGTCACAAACTAAAATGAAGACTGAAAAGAATGAGAAAATCCTGGTCCAAGTACTGTCTGCATCCATTCATTTCTCTTTTTTAAGTCACTTCGCTGTCTGAAAAAAGCAGTTCTACAGCTGTGCATGTGCCTGAAAATGAATATATGTGAAAATATTTGAGAGATTTATGGACGAGTTAGATAGATTTAAATACCTACTTACTCCTCTCGAGTTGTGAAAACCAGGTAGCTTTAAGGATAATAAATAATACATAATTTGCATGACTCGTCTTGGATTGTGTGGGAGATATTGACTAGCTTTTCCAGCCAGTATAAACTTTAAGCTGTTATCAAAATCATTAT
Source organism: Chaenogobius annularis (assembly GCA_015082035.1). Taxonomy (NCBI): domain Eukaryota; kingdom Metazoa; phylum Chordata; class Actinopteri; order Gobiiformes; family Gobiidae; genus Chaenogobius; species Chaenogobius annularis. The sequence goes on along the minus strand of BJKM01000013.1, from coordinate 423,604 downwards.
CATTGATTTGCAAGTTAGCGCCTTTTATTGCTTAGAGATGGCAGACGGGAAGATGGCAGACGGGCAAGAAAGAGGCAAATAATCAGAGAATTAAAGACTTGATGATTGTATGCACAGTGAACTGAACCTCTTTTTCCTTTTATAAATTGTCAGCACAGGGTACTGAAATTGCCTATGGAATGTCCAATATATGCTAAACTGCTATATTCCACAAATACAGGAACAAAGCAATTTCAATCAATTGCCACTTCATGCCGCAGCAGAACAAAATAATGCAGATAACGCCATCGGATCTAATTTGAGATCACCTCAACACGGACAAAGATGACAGAATTGAGAAAGGTGATAATTATCTTAGTGTGAATGCACTGAATCGCTGGAGTACCCTATGGAGCTATTCAAGCAGAGCCATCTTGGTCAATATTACAGCCTGCACATACAGGAAGCAGGGAAAAAACGAAAGAAGGGTGATTGCTTGTAGCCCGCAGCAGCTCGCCACACACACACACACACACACACACACGACGTTTCCTCTCTTCAAAGCACTGTCAAAGGAGAATGGCTGAAGCAAAGATATAGGCTGTCACTGTTATGTTCAATGCCAGATTCTTAGTGGCCATGGTTTGGTTTAGCGGAGGGATCGTCAAGGTTTGGCAATCCAAGGGCAATTTTAATAGGCTTGTATTATGCAAAATTGACAACTTTGGCGTTGTTATATATTTTGGGACAGCTAGAAAATGTACTATAAATAAAAGAAGCAACTAAAGGATGTATTATCTACCAGTCATTCCAAAAACATTTTCCCTAGATCCAAATATCCAACAATCCTAATTCACACTTTATTCAAAACAGTGTCATGTTTTTACTCTTAGATTTACCTATAAAAATAATGAGGTCATCTTACTAAATCTGTTGTACAGGAACAGGAATCAGTGTCCTGCAATAAAAATTAAGAATGTAAATCCATTTTGTTGGAAAATAAAATAGAATAAAACCTATGACAAAATAAGGACTGAGGAAATGGTGAATACATCATAGCTAAACTAAACATAATATAGTATACAGTACATATCTGTGTGAGAGACATGGTGAGTGCTTTTCTATACTTTTTCCCCCTAACACAACAAACATAATTTATATTTGTTGAAATGTCAGCAGTCAAAATTATTTCTTTTATTTCTTACTGTGGAGGCGAGAGGACTCCTATAGTAACTGCGGCGCTGAATACGCATTTAATAAATGACATATCCCAGCTGTCAGACTGCCATTTCAAACTTACTATATCTATTTCACAAACTGCAAAAAGAAACATTGACTTTGTTGTTTATTCCTTTGTGCCCTGCTGTTTCTCCACTTTATATTGCAGCGTAACAATACACTGTTAGTACTATTGTTTTTTATTATGATCTATTATTATTATTATTATTATTATTATTATTATTATTATTACTACTACTATTATTAATACTATAATTATTGTTGTTGTTATTGTTATTATTATTATTATTATCTTTTTATCATTATGATTTTTGATTATGATGATGAATGATGGTGATGACGACGGCGACAATTACTATTGTACAGTGCAAAATGAAGAGCAAAATGAGAGCAAAATGATAAAAACAAAGAGTGGTTCAAAGAAAGTCAGTCTGGCACAGTCCCATTTGTTCCAATGTCCAGCCAATTTGTCAATTTTCAAATAATAAATGTCCAAAGTTCTTTCAATCCAGTCTTTGACAGTCGGTCCCTGTCATCCATCTCCTTGTTATGGCTTTTTTTGCTGCAGCCCAAGGTAAATTGCACAGGTATATCCATCCATCGTTTCCATTGTAGGAGTTTTACACCTAATACTACATTTATGTAATTTAGACAACCACAACAAATTAAAAACTATACAATTGTTAATCATTACTACTTTTAATCATAATACTGGTACCACTGATCCGACCATCAGCTGATACCACACACCACCACTACTACTATTACAATGCACCCTACAACACACTACAATATTTCAAAGAGCAGGACATTGAACTAAATCAGTGACATACTCCACCTTTCTCACATTCTACTCATCTGTCTCTGCACCTGCTAAAGCTCTCTCCACTGACATTTGGTTTTGGCCTTATCGCTCTCTCACTTCCTCTGCAGTGTGTCCTTGTGCGTGTGCGTTGGGGCATGACGGGCAGCGGCCCCCGGGGGTCTCATGTGCTTTGACGCTCGCTCTGACCATTGGGACACGTGCCTCAGTGGATGGTGGGTAGTGTGCGCTCGTTGTGAAACTGAGACTCGGTAGTTTTGGCCTGATACCTGATACCTGATTCATAAATTGTAAATATAAGTCAAAGTACACTGAGCATTTGTTGAGCCTAGACATTTCACATTTCAATGCTAAAGCCAATATAGCTCAAAATGAGATACTTGTTACAAAATAATAAGCGAATAAATGGAGAAAATGTCAAATGTGGGTGAATGACAAACATTCTCGGCATAATGGAAAATGTTTCAATCATCTACTGGTTACCTCTAGCAGCAGTCACAAAGAGAGGAGCTGCCTCCCATTTGAAAGAAGGAAGGATGTCTGAAAAAAGCAGGAACAGCTGCTCATTCTTTCAGTTGTATATAGCAGTCTTTGATGGAGCAGAAAAATGACTTGTGGAAGTCACAGGTGCTGCTTATATTAAAACTCTAAATCATGCTGCATGCTCTCCTGCATCTGCAGAAGACAGACCAAGCAAAAAGAAATGCATTTGCATCTGTATACAAGCATACATTTGAGTTTGGTTGGATTCACATATCCGTTTCCACTCTTACTGAAATGATAGAGGGGATACTATATAGACTATAAACCTACTGGGAAAAAGTCTGACATTTAGTAAAAGTACAGTTACTAAAAGACATCAATGAATAACTAAGCTACTAAAATCCCTACATAACTAAACGACAATCACCGTTACAACTACTGATGTGCTAAATACTACTCTTAACTGCAACTATACTTTACCATCCTGTTACTGGTTACATCCTGATTGCCACTACTTACTTTTAAATGACACCATTGTCACTACTGAGGCTGCACTAGATGCTTGTATGTCTTCTAACAAAATGTGCATTCAGGTTTTCTTTCTTCCAAAAGCAAAGCCATTGTTTCTACTGCATAATTTGAACCAGAGAGTGGACCATACATCTGCATTCAGAGCTTTTGTGAAGAGACTTTTTATTACCCTTTTTACCGAAAGCAACAAACTCAGTGAATAACAACTTACGGTATATAACCTACTCAAACTAAAATAAGCATGTTGCATTGTTTGAAAACGTAAGCTGTTTGGGCCCTTTTGTCCTAATTACTACAATAAAACTCACAAAGACAAAACTGTCATTGCCCTGGCATTACAAACAGTGCTGTGTCAGATGAACGGTGCAGCTACAAGGCAAAGAGAGAAAGAGTTTGGCTGTTTTTTGTTCAAATGTTCCGAGTCCATATGGCACTGTGTTTTCTTGTCTCAGTGAGGAACGTTATGCAGCAAAACCAGCGAGCAAAAACGAGATAAAACATGATGGTTTTAACAAGTGGTGACGGATTCAATTAGGCAAAAACGTGTCTTGGTATGTTTTTGATGATGCATTGCTCATGTTCTTTATGATTTCTGCCTTTTCTAGTGAGGTCTACACATGCGTAACACAGAGAGAGAGACAATCGAGTAGTTTTGAGTGGATGTTGATCTATTCGGTCCAAAAGAAAGCTGCAGTGTTAAGTTAAGTTGAGATGTTTAAACATTTTAAATATTGCAATAATACAATAACATACAATACGGTAGGGATAAAGATTATTAGGTTAGTCAAAACTTGTGATAATTCAGGTTACAATAATCGTAAGAGACAAAAAATAATAATAATAATCGTACAATCATTTTAATTCACTGTAGACTCTAAAAAAAAAATTAAGTAATTGTAAAGCGCTTCTTTAATCTGATGGTTTATGTCACATTAATACTTCATCATTCAGAGAGTTTCATTTTATAAAGCTGGTTACATAAAGGGATCTATAAGACACTGAGGACTAAAGAAAATGAAGGATTTCATGCTTTTTATTTATATATTTAGATTTTTCTCTTCACAGTAATTGTAAAACTAAAATGTGATATTGCGCCATCCTTCCTTTGGGGATGTAAACATGAATTTCTTTATCGCCAATTGAGATTAGAGCAGTCACAATGTAATTGTAATCTTGTGAATTTGAGAGGATATTGTATATTCATTTAATTATACGGACCTGTGTACATTTTGATTTCTTAAACCTTTCATAAATTAGAGATGATCTTTTGCACAATGTGAATACTGAGGAGTTTTTGGTGTCCATAAATGTTAAGTTGTTAATGTTAATTGCAATACTAAAATTTGATATTGTAATTTTTTGGAGAAGCTGTGTAAAACAAGGTTATACATATTATTGAAGAACACTGATTATAACAAATAGAAAAATATTGGTCTTCCTGAAATACATCATCAGGAATTATAAACATGTCCAAAAGGGCCTATAAATAAATATCTATATATAAGACTGAAATGGTTGTGCAGTGCTTTTGGTCATTTCTCTGCTGACTGAAAGAGCTTTTCCTGTGTTTGTTTAGAGACAAACGGGCACTGGATTTGGCTCCAGACGGACTGCCCTGTGCCTCAGAGTCACCGGAGTGAAATAAAGACCTTTGATCACCATCACTTCCCTCTGACTTCAGGACTATAACAGCCTGGGTTTCGAAATCAAGTCCCATCACCACAGGGAAAAGTCTCCTCACACAGATCGAATGTCTCCCTCCTGTCACGGCTTATCCAAAAAGAGGTGCTACTCTAGATTCTCCCTGACCAAGATTCATGTCTCATGTCTCACCATGTGCTCACTACACCAAACTAACAATTATTTTAGTTGTCGATTTGTAAAACGATTATTCCTATTCTATATTGGGTTTTTAAATACATTTTAACCAAATAAATGTTGGAAAATGGTGATTGCAGACTTCTAGCAAGAAATATTTTGAATAAAGTGTATTATTGAGGAAAAACAGAAATCGGTCATTCTATTTTAACTTTTTGATGTATATAATGCAGCTATATTTCTTTCATTTCTATTTTCTTTCTTTCATGTGTTTTAGAGTCAGATAACAACAATGATGATTTATGAATATTTTAAAACAGTCCTCCTGACAGGTTGTTATGTGAACAGAGCTGAAAATGTTACAATATTTGAATTAAATATACAAAATCAGAATTCAGAGATTATCTGGCAGCAAAAATGGACGATTAAAAAAACAAAGAATGTCATTTCTAATAGGTAATAGTAATTTGGGATAGTAATTTAAACATGTATCTTATGATTTTTGTGAATATCTTTCGAAAAAGTGTAATAAAGTAATAAACCTTATTTTTTATCAGAAAGGTTTAGGTGAATAGGTGTGTTTGAATTGTCATTTATTGAACAAAAAAATAAACATGGATGTGGAAGTTCAGGAGAAAGAAAGAAACCGTCAAACCCTCAACACAGGCCTGGCATACAAAACGTGTCACAGGTTCACAAAAGAAAGCAAAATATACAAAAAAGTAAAATATATGGCGACGAATCCACAAAGGGCACGGCTTTCCTCTGCAGTGCTCTTTTACCACCTGCGTCTGCTCCACTCGGAGAAGTTGCAGTAAGTTCTGGCACATCAGGACTTAAAACAGAGGAGCTGGGATTGAGTCAGTCGGGCGTCGGGGGTTTCCTGTTGTGAGGGCGAATTAGAGTAAAAGAGTAAAAGCAGCAGTTTGTTCGCGGCCCGTTTTGCCTGCATCCTCTCAGCCTCACAAATACAGTGCACGCTCTGCTCCTCTCCTCACAGCGGCTCTTCACGTGGGCGAGAGAGGAGCGGCAGGAGGAGATTTTCTGGTCACGACTCTCTCCCTCCCTCTCTATCACGCCTCGATCTCTTTCTTTTTTCACTTTCTTTCCGTTGCGTCTCCCTCTGTCCTCCATCTTTCCTTCTTGCTGTTCCTCTCTCTCTGTCTGTCACTCCCTCCTTTCCTGCACTCTCTCTTCTACTTCTGCCTCCACTTCTCTCTCTCCCTCTCCCCCTGTCACTCTGTCTGTCATTCCTTCACTACCTCTTTTTTTCTCTCTCCTCTCTCTCTCACGTATTCTCCCTCTATCTCACGTTCTCTATTTTTTCTCCCGCTCGTTGTCTCTCTCCATTTCTCTCTCGCAATCCCTTCTCTCGCGATTTCTCTTGCTCTCCCTCTCTGCTTTGTCTTTCTCTTTCTTTCTCGCCATGTCTCTCTCCCTCCCACTCACTATTCCTCTCTCTCTCGCCATCTTTCTGTCCCTCTTTCTCTCACATTCTCTCTTCACCCTCTAATGGCCTCTCTTTCTCCATCTCCACTCTTTCAATTCCTATTGCTCTCCCACTCTTTCTCTCTCACTTTATTTCCCTCCACTCTTTATTTCCCTTCAATTCCCATTCCCTCTTTCCTCCATCTCAGTCTCCTTCTGTCTCTCTTCCCCCCCCACCCTCTCTCTTTTGTGCGATCTTCCATGGCACAGGGATCACTGACTTGCCCCTCACATGCCATTTTCACAAAGCGCAGCCTGAATGAAGTCACGTGGCGGCCCCCCTCGAGGTGTCTCCAGTGCAATATGTGCTGAGGATGGAAGCACACTGCAGAGGACCACCAACAGTGCAACAAACAACTGTGCATTTCAGGAACAAACTGTGATTTTTACACTAAATGTCACTCTAAACGACATGTGTCTCCCATAGTGGAGTTGCCACAATAAAATAAATCTGATACAAAACAATATTGGTTCCAGCCAGACTCGGCATAGTCTAAGATGGGACAAAGAAAGGACTGAAACAGGAACAATCCAGGACTAAACCAAATCCTACCTTGTACTAGCAGCCAGAAGGTTCATAACCAGGTTTAAAACAGTTCTAAAACATGACTTAATTAGAAATTACAAGCAAAAATATGTCATTGATCAGCTTGGATTTTTTTGTAAAATGGCAATTATTAAAAACCTGCCTTGTTTATGTTCATGAAATAAACATTGAAGTTGTGTTTGATTCAAATTTGATTTGATTTAGTTGTGTTTGATTCAAAAAAAGAAAAAAAAATACAAAGAAAAAACATGTATTTTAACTTTGTAGATTCCAAAATTCCAGATATTGGTAAATTGTTGCATTTTTATGGAGCACTTTTCAACTCTTTACATCAAGAAACCCAATCATTAACACACACAATCACACACCAGTGTACACAGGCACTGGCGCGAGGCGGGTTTTCAACTACAGAATTCATCTGAACTGAGAGTAAACCGCCGACCTGTGGGCCAGTGGATCTGACCTTTGGCTCAGAAAACAAACATCTCCACCAGAGCTACTGCAGCGTTAATTCTCTGGCTCGATAATACGCCGAGGTGGACTCATGTTATCTGGAAAGAGCAGAGGCAGCTGGAGGTGGCGCTTTGTTGTAGTAATTATTCCCTCAGACAAGTGGTGGCATCCAGCCTTTGCTATCACTGCGCCGCGTCAATTACTCAACCATTGATTTATAAGGCCTGGGACACTCTGAATAGCTGGGTGTTGCACAATGACCGTGCAAAAATGAGGGTCCATTAGCAAATTGTTTAAAATGAATGGCAATATTGGTCCAACCCTAGTGTCTATTTTGAATCTCATGGGTTAAATTGACAAAATAAAGGACAAATGTAATATATTTCAAGTTTCTGGTATATCTAATCATGTGGGAGTGGTACTAGTCACTATTCGCACAGTAATATGGAAGATTTAGTTTTACGTGAGATGTCTTCTAAAACAGAACAAAGTAATGTTTGCGAGTTGTTTATTTTTTATTTTTTTTTAATAATAGAACAAATGACATACAAAAAAAAGGGTTTCCCAGCATAGTCTTTGGGTCAATGTCGACAAGAAACAGAAGGGAAGACAGTTTCAAATACCCCCAAAATTAGATATTTAACCATCAAGGACATTTAATGAGGAACATATTTAATTTTGTTCTCTTTTAAGACACAAACTGTCGAAATAAAGAGAATTAACACAAAACCGAAAAACCTATAAGCCTGGCCCGATAGTGTGACTGGTAAAGTGTGTCTGCAATTACACAATGTTGTTTATTTAATCATGAGGTGATTGGTGCTGATTAAGCATAATTGAAAGAAGAACCGGCTGGAAGTGGCCCATGATTGCCCTGAGTGAACATTAAGCAAAGTGAGCCATAGACACAGCAACCATGTGACCAAGTGTGATGACAGGACAGAGAGATAGTACGGATAGAATGCAGACACAAACAAAGGCTTAATCTGCGACAATGTCCATCCTTTACAGATTACAGATGCATTTATTTATAAGCACAATCCTAACCAACCAAAAAAGAGCAAAGAAGTCCCAGATATCACTATACTTAATTCCCTACATTTACATAAATATGAGAATATAAGTTATGGCAATCAGTCAGTGCAAGATTTTTTATTTTGAAATGAACACAGACGTTCCATTCTGCTTTAAAGGGGAACTGCTTGACTAAATGTCTTGACAAGTCCCTGTAAAGGTTAATTATGTACTTTTCGAGGCGTTTGAAGTGTCCGTCGTGCAATGTTGCCGATATCGACCCAAAGCCAACTATCCTGGGATACCCGAGTTCTTTTTTTTTCTTTCTTTTTTTTAGCAATGTTAAATGTTTTGTATGTGATTAGACTGTCTTAAATGAGTAAAAAGAAAGAGATGAAAATTAAAATTAAAATTGGAGTCTGTTTTTTGAGTGTATTCTCTCAAGGGAGCTGTATTGCCACATTTTCTTAGTTCTGCTTTAAACTGTTACAATGGCTTTGACTAAATTATCTGTAGAGTAAATGACTTCCATGTCTTTAAATAAAGTCTCTTTACCATCATATAATATAAAATGATCTAACACTGCCTTCAACTGTCAAACCTAAAAAATAAACTTGTTGAATCTTAGGTTTAATATTCACCTTGATTCACATTGCCTTCACTTCGCGCTCAAACAGATTATTTGTTATTCTTTTGTTAACAGGTTGTCTTTTTCACCTGTCATCCGACTCCTGTGAAGTTTCACTTATCAGATGATCTTCCCGGAAGTAGATTCTTTGTTACTTTGATCCATCAACACTGCCATTGTCATCACGCCACTTTGACTGTTTGGAAGTTTAAGAGAAGGAAAGAAGCACAAGCAAGTAGAGCAATGGAAACCCAACTGTACGTTTTCTTTGCAACACAACACTTCTGCTCCAAGGTCAGGGCAGTATCTTTCTATCTGTAGCCATTTATCTTCCACACAATGTACTTTACGGAATTAGTATTAGTACCTCCACCGCCGCGCCAACAAACAGATGACTCACACATGTCAACACAGTGGGACCAAAAGACAGAACTGAAAAAATAGAAAATAAACTTGAACTAAAAGCGCACAGGGACGGGAACAAGCTATAATAATATAGTTCCGACTAATGGTGTCCCCTCATTTTAGTTTAGAGTTGTAGTTCGATTGATTTAGTAATCCCGCAATGTCCCTGCCAACAACTCTGGAATCATGCTGCGTCCCAGTTGCCCTCGGAGCTCGGATCGGTAGGTTTGAGTTGTGAATTCACATTGGAACAGGCAATATTTCAGAACCCCGAGTTAATCCGAGTTAGAGAATCCAACATGGCCGCCGTTTGGATACAGTTCATATTTAAGACGGTTAAAACATTGATAGTACTTGATTTTTCCTGCCCTCTATTGTCCATCCGCAGTTTGTGAACTGTTCCTACGCTGAGCCTCTGCGGTTATAAATGCACCGTTGTTCTCACGCTAATGTTGTTAACGTCAATGATTCACTCAAGCATTATAACAATGTCCGGTTTGATCCACTTTTTGGTTGATTTGAGCATTTTCCAGTTTTTTAAGATTTAATTTGAGGCGTAACTGAACATAAACTGCAATGTACTGCTCCTCATGATCAACTGGAACACAGAAACTCTGAGAAAACGTCTCTATCGTGATTGCTCGAAGACGTTTGACTCCTTGTCAAATATATAGGGTTAAAAGATTGTGTTTAGCCGTTTTTCTAAAATTAAACACAAAAGCGTTTTGTATTGCAGTTTACAATCGACAAAATGTAAAATAATGATTTACGAATGTTATGGTTTAATACTAAATACCAGATTAAAAGCATAATAGAGTATGTCTTTTTTAAGGACAATTTAAAGATATCAAGAGTATGCATTTAAAAAAAAAAAAAAATGTAAGCATGGATGAATTTAAATGAAAATATATCGCACTAAAATATCTATATACTGTGTGCTAAATGCAAGGCAAAAGGAAAACAGTATTAGTTACCTTTCACTGGCCCACAACTCACTGGCCCACTTCTATTGCGAACCAGAGCGCACAGACATTTATAATTATACAAATCACAGATAATTACCATGTATATCAGTAATTAACACAATCAGTCTTGTAAACAATGCGTCGTGTTGCCTTGTACTGCAAGTCTGTGGGGAAAACTACGTCAAGTACTGTGACCAGCCTGTTTTTGTCACATAAACCGGACGTACACACTGCAATTTAACACAAATAATAGTCACATTTCTTTCTCCAAAGTCTTCACTCTCACGCCTAAAACCACACATGCTTTTACTCACAGATTGAAAAGACCACGATTAAAGAAGATCAAGCGCATCATTGGCCTAAATGTATTTCATAATTTCATTGAATCCACTTAGATGTGTGCAGTATTTTTATCTATTTGGAAGTTGATATTGCATATGTTGGTATATTGATTGAATTATGATTGTATGTAATGTTCTGAGTGATTGTACTGTGTCTGAGTTCATGTCATGCAGCTAAGTGGTACTGTAGCCCAAGACAAATTTCCTCCCGGGGGCAATAAAGTTTAACCTAACCGTACCTTACCTTACCTTACTTGCATCCATAGATTTACACGGAACATTGTAATTTCAAATCAGGAATCAGGCCCTAAAGTAGCTCCTACAGACACTTGGCAATCTTTAACAGATCATGCAGAAGGATTTGGTGATATCTAATTCAAAGCCTGGTTTATTAAGTTTTTTCTGTTTTTTTTAAAGATTTTGTTGCCCGTAGGCTTTATTAGAAAGGAAAGGACAGAGTGAAATGGGGGATGAGAGAGGGGAGAGAAGGGAGGACATGCAGCAAATAGTCGGAGTCGGGATTCACGACACTGCGGCCGGCTGCATACGTGTGTTGCACCTTAACCGATCGACCATCGGGCAGCACAATTTATTTAAGTTTTAACTGAATAGTTATGCCAATGTTCAGTAAGATCTAATCAAGTCAATAACTAAATAAGATATCCAAGATTTCTTCAGTAAGTTTTTTTTAAGCTTGCATGTCAACAAAATCAAGCAAGACATGTAAATTTGGGTCTATCCATTTCCATTCTGATTTGGACATCCCAAATATGTGCAATTTAAAGAGGTTTCAAATGGATATTGTTAAATTAAAGATGTTTTCCTACTCACCTTAAAGACAAAATGTATGGCATGTAAAACGAGTCATTCAAATGCTCTTCTATTTGAGATCATTTGAATGTCCATAAGCTGTCCTTCTAAATTTACTCCAAACTTTCTCCAAAGGAAGGAAGACAAATAGGTAAAAAAATCACAACTACTACAAAACTTTAAATCCCGTCGCTTTATTATTGGTACAAGACAGCTGCTCCCGGGCCGACGCCTCACGGTGCGGCGCTGAAATACGTCTCTGTGTGGCAGTTCGTGTAAAACCTGTTCCTCTGATGGATCCAAACCTCTCATTACACGTATCGGGCCTCGACAGTGTGCGAAAACAACACAGGCAGCGACACAGAGCCACACAGAGCCATTAACACCGCCATGTGCGAATCAGCGACAATCATTACAAACCACACTGGTCAAATGGTTATGGATTGAAAACTGGAAGAGACAATTTTCTCCTCCACTGCTGTTGTTCTGCTCCTCTTGCTTCGGGCTAAGTTTGTCTCTGCGTTTGTCCATGCTTTGTTTGTCATTATGCCATATTTCAGTGCTGTAACATCATTTGCTCGACTGATATTACAATCTCTCACGTCGCTAATATCATAGTGGACATCAACAATGATTCAAAGAGGCGGTCGAGGTTCTAAAAAGCATTGTTTTATTGCAGAGGCATTGGAATAAAAGGTGGGAGAAATATTACTTTATGTTTTGGAATATAGTATTTTGTCTATTATTTCGAAAATATTAAAAAATGACCTAAAAAAGAGTGGATAAAAAAACAGAAACGTCTAGGGTAATCTAGATAAAAGTGATATTTCTACCCTATTTGGTGTAATTTTATGGCCCATTCATACTTTTTACAAGCACAATTGATCACATTCCTGAAAATATGATCTGTAGATTGAGATAACGCAAAAAATACTGCGATATTACGGATGGGCGACACAGACAAAACAAATGTATATTTTAGTACCAGAAGTACCAGATAAAAATAAGGAAAAAGAATGGAAAAAGAATGGGAAAAGAATGGAAAAAGAATGGAAAAAGAATGGAAAAAGAATGGAAAAAGAATGGAAAAAGAATGGCAATCAATCAAAAAATTTGAACTGTTTTTCATCAGACTTGCAAAACAGAACTATACGAGAACTTGATCTTTTGAATGGCTCTTAAAAGCAGGAAGCTGAAGCTCATGAATACAGTATTTCTACATTTCAATTAACATTCTCGCAGTTTTGTTATTTATTTCACCGCAATGTTATGAGACGCACGGGCAGTTCTCTCTCCAATTTGCCCTTGATCGCTCCGTGCTCGTGTGTCGTTCAGACGCACCTTTCATTTCAAGCTGAGCTCTTCTCACATCGACCTGCTCCTAATGGAGACCAGAGCTACAGACTGTCAGGGGCCAGACAGGAGCGACACACGGGCCAAAAGGCTGTTCATATAGGAAAGACCATCCCAGGCTTCTTTAGCGCGTAGCCTTTAAAAATAACAAAGGTCTGAAACCTTTCTGTATCCCAGGGTTTTTTATTCTACCACGTGATCTGCAGGAGATTCATATATGCTTTATTTTTGCTCTCTTGTCTCATGCAGCTTAAAATGTATCAGATTTAGAATAAGAAAAAGAGAGAGACATGTATGTGTTACTATTTTCTAACTTGGCAGTCCTTACATTTTATTGCTGTGTAGCTGGATACAAAATTCCAAAATTCCACATCAAATTGCTGAATTTTAAGATGTTTTGCAAGTATTTATACAAGTACAATGCAAATGACCAAAGTTGTGACACTGCATGATTACTGCTACATTTTAGTAATGCATTTTAAATATTTGATTGACTCTTGACTTGGCAGGAGAGGCAGGGCAGGAGACATTGCTTTTGCATGCAATAATTCAAGTTTTACACCAAGTTTTGAATTTTAAAAGGTGATCGATAAGCAAAGCTAGAAAATAAGAATCAATTCCATTAATAAATTAAAATAAATCAATACGGCATGTTTCAATTGCTTAAAAAATGTCAAATTGAACTGTTTCTATGCCTGTTCTACACCTTTACAACAATCAGTGCCAAGTCATACCTTATTATTGTTCACTAAACGCTAACGGCTCATCGACATGGACATTTGAATATGTTAATCTTATTACTCTGTGGACATTACCGTACTGACCTTTGGCGAGGCGTGATGGAATTTTCAATGACGGCGGACTGCAATTAAAACAATATTGTGTTGTGTTTCTGCCTCTGAGAATAAGGTGGAAATAACACAATTAGCACGTTTCTATGGCAACGAGGGCCGGAGATGAAGCCGCTGCGGGGACGCGAAAGAAACATGAAGCGTGACAATCGGAAAAATGTATGACAGCAGCGGAAGACGAGGAGCCAAGAGACCGTTTCTGGAAGAGGGTGAGAAGAATCCCCTAAAGTCCTCTGCAGTGTCGGTCTGAAAACGACTAGAGGAAAATGATTACTGTGTGGTTCAACTTTGACCATGACAGGGCAGAGTTTTAGAGACGTTTGGCCCAGTCTGAAGCCAATCAATGACAACGTAGTGAGGTGGGCAGGTTTTGAGTTTGACATTTTGGCAGGCTTTGTTGCCAATTGTGAATAAGAATGGAAGTTACAAGCCAAGCCAAGTTTTACCAAATGGTTTTACAATAGATTAACTAGAGCAAAAGATCATTACATTCTGTCAACTGGACAAAAACATATATAAAAACTATACAGTTATCAATAATATGCAAAATACAGCACTCGACACAATTTCAATGAAGTTAGTTGAGAGTCGAATAAAAAGTGGTCAAGGGGTGGATTAAAGTGGAGGTCTCATATGCGGTTTATTCAAATGAATCTGTCAAAGATGCTCAGTGGTGGGCGAAGTATTCAAGTTTCTTATTCAGTAAAATCGCAGATACAAGGGAACGCTTTTAACTATTAGAGTCAAATGGAGTGATCTTGATACAGAATTGTGCCAATTTTTGGTGAAAGGAAACAGAATCATTTATCTAGTCATTTTTATTCATGTATTTTGTCAAAACTCAAAATCTTAAGGCAGCAGATCAAATAGAAAAATACTTTACTTTTCAGGCCAGTTGAAAAGGAGTAGAAAGTACAGATAGCTGCTCTCAAATGCATTGACTCATTCCTACCCTCACTGTCAATCAATCAAAGCCTGCCACTTTTGCCCTTCATCCAATCACTTCTTAAGATATTCATATTAAAAGGTGCTGTACCTGATTCTGACTGAAAAACATAAAAAACAGAACTAGTTCATTTTCTAGGTCATCTGAGCATTCGAATTATTCACCACAACGAGTTTATTAGAGCTTTTCACAACTTCCAGAGCCAGAGTTTCCTGTCACGATAAACAGCGCACCTCCTGCTTCACGGAGAATAAAACACTCTATCATTAGATGCAGACAGCGCACTGCAGTCTGATTCTGACCTTAAGGATCAGGTACAGACACATAAAAGCACATAATCGACCTAGATTTTTTTTTTTTTTACTGCAGAAGGACAACCATCAGCCTCCTCATCCTCTCCTCCTCTTCACTACCACCTCTGTCAAGGTCCTATGAGATATTTTCTCTTGCAAAATCGCACTCCCTTAATAGTATCACTGACTTTGCTACTTGCCAGTTTATCTTTTCAATAAACGATACACTCAATTGTCAGTGAATATTTAAGTATGTTTGGATTCTCGTGACTAAAATGTGTATAAAATAACAGTTCCCACGTTCAGTTCTTGTGTAGTTTGTAGCTCTTTCAAAGGTAGACTATGTAACTTGTACCGTTATATTTTTTCATGTGTTCATTGCTCAAAAACATGCATTTTTACTGGAGGCACACTCGCCTCTCCACAGATCTGATCACCACACATAACTTAATCAAAATGCAATGCCTAGAAGAGTGTGTTTAAACATTTGGCAGTAATACTGACAGTGATGGAAGCTGAAAAGAAGGAAGGAAGAGCAACAGGATAAAAAAAACAAAAAAAACAACATTCATTATGGAACCATAATCACATCTGGGGCCCGGCAGAGGAACATGTGACTCAGCTGGAACTGAGTCATGAATGAAACAAAAAGAATTTAATGTGAGGAGATGACTGGAGGAGAAAACTGAAAATAATGGGGTGAAAAGGGGTTTGTTGCAGCTATGGTCATAGAAAAATAGAATAAAAAATGATGAAAGACGAGAAGAAAGTGGCTTGTAGACGAAAATGTTCGGGCAGTCTGTGTTTTATCCTCAAACAAATCCAGCTACGTTGAAGAATAATCAGTAGATCAAGGGTAGATTTTTAAAGATTTCTTAAATATCCGACTCTGGCCATTGACTTAAATTAATGGATACTGGTACAACCCAGGCAGAGTGGAAACCCTTCTAAATATGAGAGTCAAATGTTGTTGTTTTTTATTAGTTTGTTATTACTGATGAAGATGTTCCTGATCTAATTGTGTACAAAGTGTTGCGTGTTGTCCTTCTCTGACAGAGGCAGGTGTGCGATGTTTCCCACAGCAGGCAGCTTTCTTCACTTTGGTTCAGCTGTTATTATGTAGTAGACACTAAATATTTGTTTCACAGTTTGTTTGTTTTGTCAGCGCAGCGCATTTGGCTCATTTGTCTCTTACTCATTATATGCATCTGCCAACGTGCATAAAACAACACCAAATATAGATATATGTATATATATATATATATTTTTTAATTGTCCTGATACAAGATAAACATTACTTGGGTTGTCCAAATTTTTATAATAAAGAAAACCATGTTTGACATACAGAAAATGGGATGTTTGTTTTGGATTTTGCATGCCTTCATTTATTATTTATTATTTAACAGCGGAGATGGGCAACAGCGGTGACGTCTTCAAAATCGGGGTGACTACAAGAAACTGCTGAGTCACTACTTGCAAATACTCGTACCATACTTTAGTTTTAATGAACGTTGAGTTTTTATCTTCAAATCTCATTTTCAAGCACATTTCAGCCTTCTGTCTCATCTCTGAAAGCACCAAAGCACAAAGTTCATTTTGACGCAAGTTGTCTTTTTGTCAATCACAAACTTAACATCGCAAATCACATAGGTAACATTTTTGTACCCCTGACCTGTCACGTAGTAGCGCCATCTTCTTGTCTGGAGATGCATACGTTTCATGCCATACTATGGAAAACTCCAGGCAAAGCCACAACGACATTATAACATCTCCATGGAAACAAAAAGGTTGGTGGACCTTCCATCCAAAGAGTTACACGGCGCATTAAGGAAATACATGAAACAGAAAAAGCGATGCATCTCGAGTAGAGGACAAAGCCCGCACAGAGACGAGGCTCAGGGGCATCATGAGGAAGAGCCGCTGAGAATCGATAGCGAATAATTGCGCTTATGCTCGATACTCTCCTCTGCTACACCGTTGTCCTGGTAATGGTCGATTTCACAGATAACGGCACCTTCACCCCCGCCACCACCTTCATTATGGATAGAGCTTTGAGGTCAGTGTGCGGTTTGATGAGGAGAAAGATGAAGTCAATCATTTGGACTGACATCACTGCACATGGGCGGCTTGTCATATCTCTGCATGGCAACAAATACATTTATCTGTCTATTGTACATTAGTTACAATCATTTGAAGTTCTATTACGTAGTTTGTCCACATCACACCAAGTTACAGGTCAGATCTGTGGAGAGGTAAACAGGACTTAGCTCTCTCACCTCAGAGCAAGGAAAAAGTGAGAGTGAACCTTTTAAGAAAACATATTGTGCTTTTTCTGATATTAATGATAATCCATGATGCACATAGGTCGTTATTTTACATTTTGTTCATTATAAACCAAAATGTTGACCTAAAACATGTCCAGTGACTTCCTGTTCAAAGCCAAGGAACTTATTTTCTTCTGCCTCTTAATGCTGAGTCACAACAACCCAAAGCCGCGCTCCCGGACGATGCCGACGGCGCAGTAAAAAAATGCCCGCAGAACAGCCACCATTTCTACCCAGCAAGTTTTACTTTATAAGTTGATGAAATTTAGAAACATTAATAGTCAACCAATCCAACTTTATTTGGTCAGTCTCCTGCTTGGTTTGATGCAGACTTGGTATTGTTGGTTTGGTCTTTTGCCTTTACAAACAGGCTAGGGGGCTCAGCCGTGGCGAGTTCACTGGGCACGAAACATGTTTGCACTATTTCATTACATTCATGAAAGGACGTGTCCACAGCCTCAAACAACCTTTCAAACGCGCCTTTGATTGAGGCCATCGAATAACACATCTGAGTTTGTTACAGAATCAGATGTGGCAAGAAAGCCATGTTTTGTTTTGACCAATTATAGAAGCCAATTTAACAGATGTACGGTAAATAAATGCCGGATAAGGTGGAATTTTATTTTTATTTTGCCAGGATGTCCCTTGAGATGCTGCTGCAAGACTGTTCCTTTGCCGAACGTCGTTATTGTGCTAATGTTATTTGTGGGGTTTATGGGATGGCGCTATGCAGAATTTAATACTATAAACATAATCTATCAGTTTTCTCACGACAATATAGTACTGAATCTTGAATCTACTAAAGGAGTAAAATATTTTAGGTTGCTTAGTGTTTGTTTTACACAAGGAGAAATACATTTTGCCCATGAAAAATGAATGAAAAGACTACAATGCAAAAGAAAGAGCAAGAATCTGAAAAATAAACACTAAAAACACTTGACATGCTGTTTTAGCAGATGCTGCGGTGTGCCAGATGCTGTTACTATAGCAACACTGGACCGTGGTGGAGGTGCTGCTTGGGCTCATTTCTGCAGATGCCTCGTGCATAGTGATGGGTCCTTTTCCATTACTACAGAGACACGTTTACAGGAATGCAACACAAACAATCAATAGACTTAGCAGTGCATTGCCAAACCGTGTAAACTGCTTTTCCCTGCCTCATGTTTTATTGCGATCTCCACTGTGAGCACTGCGGGTGAAGGGCAGTGCGTCGGTCAGTTCCCCCTGTGTGATATCACTGGTACTACTGGCCTTATGTAATAATCACTGGCTTTTCTACTTCCACGGACACACAAACAGCTCTACATTGAGGACTTAAACTACCCCCACAGCAGTGTCTTGCCCAAGGACACAAAACGGTGCATAAAATCAGATTATCCGGGCATTCTGCTTGCTGCAAACTGAAAAGGTTGAATTGGCTAATTGCAATGTTAAAATAAAATAAGTTTAATGCCATACTGTGGAATATTCCAGGTTATTTATCTCCATGGAGACCAGGGATGGGTCGATATTGCAAAAGTTGATGTATTGAGATTTTTACTGAAGTTAATTTGTAATTTTAAAATCTAAATGTTGGATATCGGTATCGGCTCACAACATTTTGTAATCCCTATTGGACAAGCGGGGGATTCCCGGGGCCAAATTACAGGTTTGATCTGTGAAAAGGAGATATTGCTCACAGATTGCTATTGCTTTCAAGGTCTTTTTAAGACCTAAAACACCTGTAATTGAATAAATACAAATATAGGTAAGGTTAATGCAATACAATAAACCATATCCAGGAACTTTACAATAGTCCACAATTGTCATTTGTTATTCAAGGATTGTGATTTTATGCTCAGACCTACAGACTTGTACCTGCTGCAGTTGCTGGTACTACATCAGTATTTTCTTAGCGATTTCAGTCCCGTTTGTCATACATCATTCATGTGTGGGGGAAGGCCATATTTTTGTCTTCCTCTTGGTCAAATCAGGGTTGACACAACGATCCACTTCCATCAGTGGAAACCAAACATATTTTCAACCTACAGACTGGTAATTGCAGTGGCTTCATGCAGGGATGCTACAGCCAGCGGTGAACTTGTTAGCGTTAGCTTCTCACGTCTGGCTGAAGAGGCTGTTCATCAGAGAGGAGTGAAGAGGTCTGAACAGTATGGATGCCCTACAATCAGAGGAAAGGTCATACAGAGCACAGATTCGATTTAACAAGCTACAATATCAGCCCTGCGTTTCAGCACCAAGATCTTCAGGTGACAGAGGTAATTGTTCATCATAATGGGATTTACGCCATTACTCACTACATTACATGCTCTGTGAGAGAATGTACAGCTGCAGACGAGCGCGGGCATTGACAAAGTGGTATGGCCAGTCCGGCTGTGGTCGAATCAATTAATTCTTGGTCATTCTCTGTGCATCGAGTTATTGACAGAAGTGGGGGGGGAGCACCTCGTTGTGCAGATAAAAGCTCTCAAAACTACAAAGAAGAATAGACCACAAGCTCACAAGAGTTCACGCAATTCCAAATATTTATACAGAATAATACTAGTAAACATTTCAATTCACTCCCAAATCTCAAACTAACTGACTCCATATAAGTCCTCATAATATCGGCTAGAATTATTGACTAAAAGACTAAAGGACTACATAAAATCCAAATGTTGAACCAGATATTTTGATTGAAAGATAGTTCCCAAGGCTGTTGGACAAATTGAAGAATTTAATTACTGTCTAAATAAACCATCAATGCTGTTACTATCTTCTAATTTGTATCTAAAATGACAAGCAGATCACATGGTAGAGATCCGTACTGTATTTCAATCCCACCATGAGGCTGACTTCACTGTAATAGGGGGATCTAGAGTCCAGGGAGATGGCTGTGAAGAAGCCTAGCCCAGCGGTTATTAGTGACTATTGATACAGGCACTTAAGCCGAACCCACAGATCAGCAGCTGTTAGTAGTCTGGCATAATGGGACACAGCAGAGACCTCCTGTTGCTCAGAACATCCTCGAAGGGGCAGCCATTTGGAGTTACCATCATTATGACATAACATTAATTACAAATGAAGGCGTCATTAAGGTCATGACATTTGCGCTGCTTGTACTACAAAATAGGTGTTCTGTATGATTACTGTTTTGGAATAAAAACTTTCTACTACTACTATTACTCAAAATGTGACTCACATACAAGAGGAGATTTTTATGGTATTGTGATTTTGATATATTTGTATGGTTTTGTAAAGCACTTTGATTTGCCTTCGTATGAAATGAGCTGAAGGTATAAAATGTGGTTGATTTGAGTGTGGTGGAGATTTTACTGCGCTGTCATAACTGGCATTATGTGACATCAGGGGGCCAGTGTAATAGTGGTCTATAAAAGTAACATGACATTGCCCCCAGCTGCAGAAAGGGTTAGCGCTGGGTTGTGTGTTCGCAAACGCAGCTGAGGCTCAAAATGACATCTCACGAGCCAGTCGAGCCCAAAACGGCAATAATCCATTCTTTTTGTTTACTACAGTTATTTTTCCAACCGCTTCGGGAAATATCAGGCTCTCCATGTACCATATAAAAACAATCACACGTCTGAAATCAAATCTGGACTAAAATGGGATTGTAATATGGACAAAACAGAAACAAATGTAAGAATAAACAAGAAATACACCATCAGGATAATACCACTAAACTGAATACAATCTAAGACTAAAACTGTTTATTTAAGACTTCACCTGAAATACTCTAAACCAAGACTAAAGGTGCGTTTAAGTTATTTGGTGCTCGATTTAGACTTGAATTGTACTTGATTTGTTCCTGTTCTAATATACCAGGAACCGGGACTAAACCTGGACAAGGCACGAACTAAACCAGGACTAGAACAGGGTCAAACCAAGTCTACATCAGGACTCAAACCACCAAAGCAAGACAAGTGTAAACGCACCGTCACTCAGAATCCAGGACAATCAAGAGCATGAACTAGGACCAAATGTGTCCACAGATAAGGCTAAACCAGTTCAAAACCAGATCTGAACCAGGACGTTATCAAGATTATAATTAGAATAAGGAATAAAGAGGTTGCGGTGAAAAAAATCAGAACTGTCAAAGAACCACTGTTGGTTTGGGAGCAGCACCGAAGCCCAGAACAAATGCTTGAGACAGACTGTGACTGCGGTGTCCAAGCTGGCCTGGAACAGATCTATTCGGAGAGAACAGCAAATACGGACCAAATTACCCTCTCTGACCCTAAACATCCTCTTTACCCTGAGTTTATCCTCCTGCCCTCTGGCCGTTGCATCTGTCATCCTATATTTAAGAAAAAGCTATAAAAGTTTTCACTCATTCCACAGGAAATACAATTCCTGAATATAGGTCGATAACTGCACTTAACCTTTTTTAAGGTTTTTATTTGTCAGGTATGGAAGTGCGAAAGTGAAGCCAGACACGTTTGTGATTTGCTGCAAACCCATTTCCCCACAGGGACGAATAAAGTCTTCAATCAATCTACTACTGTAAGGCTGCAGTCCACTCTAGAAATGCTGGGTCGCCTTAAGACATGTGTGGGGCACTGGCAAAGACTCTCAAATCTAATAAATACCTCTTATTTGACCATGTGTCTGACCCAAAGCGCACTGACGAGACCACAAGATCACACAACTACAAACATCTATAGAGAAAAAGCAGATTAAACTCAAAATCCACACCGACCAAGACGCCATCCACCAAATTATCGACTAAACTAAAGCTCCACACTCTTTGGTGTGAACCAAGTGGCACAATACAATTACCTTTACATTGGTTGGTCATAAGTGCACATTTTTACAGTGAACATGGTCAGCAGAAAGTCGAGGCTGCAAAGTACTGTGGGTGTGAACTCGGAGGTGTGTAACTCGATGACAGGGAGCAGCAGCAGGTGTACGCGTTAGTTTGTGTGTAGTTTGTGCGCCTGCGTTGTGCAGTTGTGTGTGCGAAGGGTTGATGGAAAACTGCAGAATCCCACCTTCTTCACACCTGCCCCCTCTGTGCACTCCAGAAAACCTCACACATTATTTTATTAAACCTGGATCAAAAGCAGCAGGGATTGAACAAATTGAATACATTACACAGTATCAAAGGGTTTGAACGAATCTATTGTTTTGTATCAAAACTGCGCTGACAAAAGATTAAATCAGGAACGTTTTGGTTTTTTTTGCACAGGGGTTGCCACACTGTGCATTGATCCGTTTGAATGGCGATAGGTAGATATTTTCGCCGGGCGCGCTTCCTGATGCAAGAATATGCAACTAGGAAGAAGTGACACAACAATACAATACACCACAAGACAATACAAACAACAATAAATTAAACAACAGACTTGTACACAAGGCAGCGTTAGTTTCAGTTATACCTCCTCCCTTTGATTAGGTCCAATTTCAGCTCAGGAGAGTATAGAACTGCTGCTTCTCAAGCCATTTCCTTCAGATTGAAAATTACTTGGAAACGGTGTCTGGATGAAAACCTTTCCTTCCATGGACCACTCCTGGACGATAAGATTGGCCTTACATTACTATTGCATTTCTCCCCGCAACAAAAGAGGGATTACATCGACCACTATGGACACTTCGGCTTGTGAGAGAGCGCTGAAGGAAAGTTGGAACATCTCTATATTAAAGAATCCATTCATTTTAATGTAGAAGAGCTCCTCTATCACCCACTGTTAAATAGGGCTGTCAGCTTGTAGTCGTTTAGTCGATTAATCAGTGTTTTAGATGAGCAACATTTTTCTTAGGTGACTAATTATTACATTTTGAAGATTAGTAGCTAAATTTGTAAGTGAAGCATGAGTTCAATCTTCCTTTTTAGTATTGTCACTGTCACTTTGGTCAGATAGTGATTCCCTTTGAGAGCAAAATTTAGAGGTTTCAACCAAATAGTGGATTTTAGATCTGGCTTTAAGCTTCCAAATGTGCGCCAGTTGAAAGAATAATTCACTTCAGGCAACCAACCAAAACCTGCTCTAACTAACCAAAAGCACCATCGCACAAAAGCCAAATTCAAAAGTCACCAATGCAAAATAATCTCACTTTGTGAATCCTAGTGCATTATACTTTCATTATATTCTCTCCCTCTGAACAGATAAAGCATGCAGATAAAAGAGGAGGGCCAGAGAGGAGCAGAGCAATTGGAGCAGATGTGTCCTTTGAGCTGAAAACGCTGAATCATCGACGTCCGTTCTCATCACTTCACCACAGCCACTCACACGGGAGCACTTCCTCCTAAAGGGATGCACACGAACCAGGACTGTCGCTCGCTCGGAAACAGAGCCGAGAGAGAGGAAGAGAGAGGGAGAGAGGGAGGGAGGGAGAGAGGGAGAGAGGGAGAGAGGGAGAGAGGGAGAGAGGGAGAATCAGAGAGAGGAAACACAAGGAACAGCCTAAAGGATAAAGATAGAGACAAAGAGGTCATCCCAAGACACCACTTGGAGACTCCCAGGGCTCCCTCTGCCAGCACTTTATTCTACAATGTGTGTCAAGGCTGTTTTATGATATATCTATACTAGATGAGGAATTCTGTACCTCCGTCTTGAGAGTTTCTACAGTCTTATCTGCAAATGGATGCATCGGTCCTGGACCATCTGCTGCCTGTCTGTCTGTGGGAGTAGGATCTCTCCTTCACTGTGGTTCTCAAGGTTTCTACTTTTCCAGCTGGGTTTTTGTAGTTTTTCCTTGCCAAGCAGGAGGTCAATGGGATGCTCTTGGGTATCTAATTGTTTACTTCCTGTGAACGTTGGTTAATGGGCTTCATTATTGACAATTGACGATTCATCGTTTGATTTTCTACCTTTCTGCTGGCAAAAATCAACAGTTGTGTTCAGCCCTGTGAGGGAACTGCTGTTATGATTTTGGGCTTTACAAAAATACATTGAAATGATCCTTTACAACATATTTTCTGCGTGCCTTTTCATAGTTTGTATATATTTTTTCTTATTATTATTATTATGCGTTGTTTTTATGCGACACTTTACAGCTGAAGCAAGTTCCTAGTTTGTATTATGGTACAGTGGCAATAAAGCTTTTCTGATTGTGATACTAACAACAAATGAATAAATTAATTTAATGTTGCTCCTTCCATTACTTTATCTCTGTACGAGTAATTTTTCAGAGTATCTTGCTAAAGCAGCCCTTTTGTGTCCGCTCTGCATCTAATTATTATGTATTCTATTTATCGCAAACCAACAAGGAAGAACCAAATGCTGAGACCAGACTGACAGAGGGTGTTGGTCCACCAGATTCCCTTTTCTGTCGGAAAAAGCTTTTTTTGTGTGTACATACTGAGACCAAGTTTATTTTTCCTTCATTTTATTAGTAAATTCTTATTTTATTATGCCTTGATTGATTTCATAGACGTTGCTATTATTATCATTTTATTATATATTGTTTTATGTTGCAGTGCTTTGGTGAAAATAGACGCATATGAATATTAACGATGAGCCAAAGAAAAAAGGTAGATTTAAATACCTACTTCTTCCTTTTGGCCTGAAATATAGGTATTGCAGCTTTAAGCTACAATTCTGTCACTATCCAATCGATTCTCCCATGGGCGGTGCTGGAAAATGTCTTAGCTGCCAGGGTTCAGACTGATAAAACATGGCTGCAATTCACTGCCAAGTCAAAATCCCACCAGTCACACCAGACATGAGCTTATGAAGAGCGTCTCACCCAAGGACATTATCAACAGTGTCGTCTGATGCATGGAATAAATCGGTAAAAGGCTTCCAGATTTGGGCTTTGCTACAGTACAATCCTTGTGAATGAAAGGGCTGTAAGTGAATGTGTTTAATCATTTGGCCTGTGACAATATTTTAAGACTACCGAGGCTCTGCTATGGCTTTAGTCCTTGTTCTGGATGCAAATTTCACCTTGAAGAGCCCCGTGGAGGACGCTCTTCATCAGCTCAATGGGCCGGCTCGCCTTCACAAACACTAAACAGGAAAACCAGGCAACCAGACATTTTGTGGCCACACGGCTGGACATGTCGGCTGGTCAAGACAGTGACTTATGATGATTATGAACACCAAAGATATCCAAGGAGACTGCTAATAAGTCTAATTTTGTTTCAATGTCAATTGTTTGGTGAAAATGCATGCAACATGACTTGAGTATTACATTTTCCATTATGTAAAGACACATTTTAACTTCTGATCATAATAATGATTGTGGAAATTCTACTAATTATTGATTATTTGGTAAATGTAGTGTTTTTATTTGGCTATTTACAAAAACAACTGACTATATACAACTATTGCACGTTTTAGAGTTTAGTGCAATAATGACGCTCCCTGCCGACATTTGATATTCTAGAGTCAATTCAATAGACTGACGATTATGTGCACATAATCGAGCGAGTCTATCAAATGTTCCGCCCTCAGTCAAGTTCTGAAACGGTCTCCTGGTCTGAAGCCTCATTTGTAATAAAAGCCCAATTAAATTCACAGTTTAATTATTGAGAGTGAAGTGGAAGATAAAATGTCTTACAAGAGTGATTGCCTAAATTGCGATTTTAATTTGATATATATATATATTTTTAAGTTATCACATCTATCCATATTTTTTTTAAGTGCCATCTACCTTTTATTATCCTATGTCATCAGACATAGTCCCAATATATATATAAAATATATATAAATAAATAAAATTCTCTTCTCACCCTCCGCGGGTGGTCTCGTCCCTTTTTCTAAGATCGGGTCCTCTACCAGAGGCCTGGGAGCTGAGGGTTCTGCGCAGTATCTTTGCTGTTCCTAGTACTGCACTTTTCTGGACTGAGATGTCTGATGTTTTTCCAGGGATCTGTTTTTCCAGGGATCTTGTTGTGGCCACTCCTCCAGTTTGGGGGCACTGGCACCACTTTCGCCTTCACCTTCGATACTTCTCCAGCTCCGCTCTGAGCCCTTGGTATTTCTCCAGTTTCCCGTTTTCCTTTTTCCTGAGTTGCTATTACTTTGTTTTGCAACGGCTTTCCTCTGCTGTTTATCCACCACCACAATGTCTGGTTGGTTTGCCATTACCATTTTGTGTGTATCTGAAGTCCGCCAGGATCTTGGCTCAGTCATTCTCTACCATCTTTGGGGGTGTTTCCCCACTTTGACCTTGGGGTTTCCAGTCCATACTCCGCACAGATGTTCCTGTACACTATGCCAGCCACTTGGTTATGACGCTCCATGTATGCTTTGCCTGCCAGCATCTTGCTGCGTCTTGCTGCCAGCATCTTGTTGTCAATATTTCTGTAGGTATTTATCCAGTAAAACATAAAAGAGTAGATTTTGCCATCATCAAAAATGCAAAGAGTCCGTCATATTCTGCAAAAATAGTGTAAAATATAACAGGAAATGTCTTTAAAACAGACTTGGATGCCACTCATGTGTCTGAGTTTCACTTTCCAAAAGCACCTTGATTTTTCACACACGTTGTAACATTCAAGGGTTAATTCCAGTTTTTCCATTAAAATCACATTAAATTCCACTTCACTTTTACCTCCAGTTGCCTCTATTCCAGGATTTAGAATGTTTGTGTCTGCAAACTTTCAAATAATCTATAGACACTGGGGTTTAGGAATGGAGAAATACGGATAATTTGAGTTGATAACAATATTAGATACACCGTAGCTAATATACATATGGATTTTAGCCATTGAGTCAAAGTCAGAACTAAACAGTGATTATATTGTGTCTGAGGTCTAGACCAGGACTAAACCAGGTCTAAACATGACTAAAGCATCTATCATATTTCTAATTATGTTCCCTTTTGATGGTCCATGGGAAACTTCAGGTATAATATTTTCAGTTATCCCATTGAAAGCATGAGCCAGCCTCTTCTCCTTAATGTAAAATCAATATCATTTAGCTGGATGTCTCTCTGGCTCTACAGAGTCTGCATCTCGGCAAGCATCCCACCTAAAAATATGAGCATCAATATTTATGCTCTGCTCCGAACGCAAAACATTGTTTACCAGCTGCGCTACAAGGGAATAACTGTGGTAGATTTTTTTATTTTCTCATATGATTCATTATCTTAAATAAATGAAGAATATCCTTCACAAAGACTCTGCAGAATAGCGGTTTGCTTCATATTAAACCGATTTGTTTATGTCATAGCAGCGTCAACAAGTTAAGAATGGGCTATTATTGCATGTTTAAAATGAATGCTCTGACTTCAGTTGTTGATAATATGAAAGGGAACATTTGAAAATAAGCTCTTTTTTTCATCAAGCAAATGGAGGCGTCTATGAAAGGAGACGAGCGATGCGCTGGTGGATTAACGTAATTGTGCCTGTAAGGACATTTGTCATATGAATTTGACTCTTGCTAAATGCCAATAGGGCAAATTGTCAAGAGTGACCTCAGCCCAGGGACCCAAACCAGCTCTTCAGCCAGAATCTTGGTCAATGGATGATATTGACAAATATATATACGTTTTTGGACGGTATAATGGAAATGTAACAAAAATGTGCTAAAATATTACTGTAAATTTCTTGGGTGAGGTTTAAGTATTGCACAAAAAAGACTTGAAAGATTACACAGTTCTTCATATTTTTTTCGTGCCTTTTTTTTATTTTGTCTTGCAGAATATCGTTTTGCATGTATTTTCAGTTTTCCAATGAATCTCCCACCTCTTGCACGTTGCTTGATTTGAATTTAATCTGGGATTTCGTTTAAAAGCAGACAAATTACTAAATACATTTTATACAGCATAGATTCAATTCATACAACTAATTGCATCAGTGGCCACGCAGAATGCAGCTAGGCAGTAAATGAAATGAATGGTGAAATGAGTGGCTTTCAAACTCTCAGCAGGGGGTCTCCTTTAGTACAACTGTTCAAACCATAACCTTGCATTAAAAAAATGAACGAAAAACGGCCACTACAGCACTCGCAGCACAACATAGGATTACTGTGATGTGGTAGAGCAGACAGTCACATGTTACGCTTGTGCTTGTCATGTCATGTGTGCCTGCAGTACAGATGTCAGTGAAGTAGACATTACATACTGTTCAACCCCAAAGAAAGGACTATTGCAATAATGAAACAACTTACAGGTGCACTATGTATGATTAGAGATGTTATTACTTTACCTAGAAAGTGTTTTTTGCTTGGAAATACATTGGATTGCATTGACAGAGATATGTTTAAGGCACCTTTGAATAACATTACATAGTGCACCTTTAAATAACATTTTGACTTTTCAAATAATAGAAAATATGCAATCCACAGCTCTTCATGAGGGTAGCATTTGAGTCCCTACTGTCTGCATGACTGTAAGACTAGGCCGGAGGGACTACTTCTACTGATAATAATGCGCTTTACAGGTTCGACAAAGTGTCTCAAAGTGCAACAGTTGCCCTGGGGTAGACTGATGGAAGAGAGGCTGCCAGTCTGCACCATCGACGCAGACCACCAATCACGCACACGGAACATATTCGTACTAAGTAAAAGGGTGAAGTGTAACTAATATTTGTTCTTGTCCATATGCTGCACTGTACAAAACCAGAGTCATTGCCACATTGGACATAATACAGTCATTTTGTAGCTTGTATTTTGTCAGCGTTGATTTAAGTCAATTTTTAGTTCCGTTATATAGCTTTATTTCTTTTATTGCATGTTTCTATTCTCCTGCTCCTCTTGAACTGTGAGTTGCAACACATGAATTTCCTCAATTGTGGGTCAAACAAATCTCTTATCTTAGAACAACAGAACTTGGTCCGGGCAGAAATGAATCCTCGGAGCTTTGTACCATCTATCGGCTATTAATACTGTTACTATTAGTGCTACTAAATGGGCTAAACCGTCCAAGACAAAAGGTATTGTAAGGCTATGTTTTGTTGCTCTCGTTTCTAAGACCCACACCTATTTGACATGTCCCTATCTCTTATGGCAGACAGTCCACACTACTCCCTCATCCTCTCATTTATTTATGATGCAGCTTGCAGCAAATCCCTGTTGCACGACTGAACCAAGCTTTGGTGCTACACAGCCGGATTCAGAAGATTATAATGATAGAAAATAGCATTCAGATGTTGTTGAATCCAGACCTCAGGCTTAACAGGGCAAAAGAGGTGCTGCAATTTGTGCCATGTTCAACCAATGTCATCACACATTTAATACAATGAATTTAGTTTTGCTTTTTCATCAAACCTGAGTGGAAAACTTCGTCACAAAAACAATTTAAAAAAAACACCTTGATTTGGACTCATTAAGTTCAGGGGTAAATGCCATTGAGATTCAACACTCGAATCAATGTCAAACCAGTTCATTTATTTTTTTGTTAGAACCTAGCAAGTGAATAAAACCCTCCTGGATCCATGTTGACCCAGTAATTTTATAAGAGAGTAGTACAGACCCAAAGCATCAAATCACCCCTCCCCAAATAAATAAGTAAATAAAATGTCCACACAATTTTTATACAAATGAAAAAGGCCCAACAGCTATTTACCACATAACAACTTATCATATGGTCATATATTAGTTCGAGTACAGAGTAAGGTCTAATGTTATCTTATTAATGGGATTATGCGATACTTTTAAAAATGAGTATCTAGTTTCGATATTGGTTTTAGTATTGATTCGTTTCTGGGTATTCATGTTTCGACAGTCCTGCAAAGACAAACACAACACAAATCAACCCATTATTGATTGATATTGGACCAAACCAAACAACAAATATGGATTTCTAATGCAGCATTTCTCAAGCGCTCAATCCAACCATTCACAAAAACACATTCTGCAACTCTGTGTTTACTAAATTGAAACATGCCTTTATCAAGAAAGCAGGGTTTAAATCTGTGCCGATTCAAATGAATAGCCTTTAAATGCCAAAAAGACAACACTATCCAGCTACATACATAATCATTTAATGCAAAAAAAAAACAGATTATCAGCATCCACACAGCAAACAACATTGAGCAGGCTTTCACTAGCGTATGATAGTGCATGATGTATGAGTCAGAGGCATGGGTATAATCTGTTAGCCATGATGCACTGTCAAGGAATGGAAACCACTCGGTTGAGGCTGTGCAGTAGTAGTAGTACATGCATGCTTTACAATGGGCATACATGGACAGTCGAGCGGTTAAAAATTCAAGCCAGAGAGACACGGAGGCAGGTGACAGCTCTGGGTGGAGAACGTGCCAGGCTGAGATGAGGCTGTCGTTTCTGCTTGGATTAAAGGGGATGATGCTATTTTGGGAGCTACCTTCAGTGAGAGATCAGAAAGCATTTAAGATATTGAGGTGCTCCAAATGTTGGGCACGGTTAGAAATGCTAACCCTAACCCTAACCCAAGTCATTAAATGTTGGGCTATGATTCAACAAATCTCCCTATATCTATGTGAAAAAGAGTGGATCTCCTTACATCCAAGCAAGTTTCTTTTTTTCAGCGGTTTTAAAATTACTTGGCAACTATCACTCTATTTTTTTGCATTTGTGATTTTGGAAAATTCAATTAAATTATGTAACCGTAAGGCTTTGTGTAAAAAAAAAAAAAAAACTGTAACCGTAAGGCTTTGTGTAAAAAAAAAAAAAAAACTCCTGCAGGTAAGAATTATTATGGCTTCATGCATTTTTTGTTGGCAGCGACAAAGGACAGAAGACAAACAAAATAAAGATTTTATAAAACCAGCAAAGGCGGCATTGATTGGAAGCTTTTAAGGTGATAAAAAAGTGATTTGCACTTACCACTCATGCTGTGGCTCATCAATAACCAGGAGGATCTTGAACTTCTTGGAGAGAGACGGAGAAGGTGCAGACTGCTCCACAAACCCGGCGGCGGTGGCGGCAGTTTGTTTGACCACGTTGGTGATGGAGGTGAAGGAGCTGAAGAACCCACCTCCGCTCGAAGAACTTGAGGAGGTCGGCTGGCCCTGCGGCTGGGTCTGCTGCCCTTGCTGGGACGCACGGCGCTCTTGACTCGCGGGAGAACTGGAGGGCACCTGGGCAGGGGCTTTGGTCGGGGACGGGTCCAGGGGAGGCACACCTTGCTGGCTTGATGAGGAGGACGGAGAAGTGGCGGTGGGTGGAGGTTGGGCGGGCGGATCGGGGCGCTGCAGGTCCGACATGTAACCGTTGGGCAGGTTGGACATGAAGCTACTGTCCGACAGGCGACGACGAAGGAAGTTCATGGCTGCACTTTGGAGAAGGTCACTCTATTTCTCCTCGAAGACTCTAACCAAGACGACTGTGTCAAGACTGTGGATGCGGTCAGAGGTTGAATCAATGTCAAGTGGAGGACAACTGCAAAAACAAAAAACCTACTACTCTTTTTGCCTTTGAAAATGGATGTAGTAATAATTGAGATCGAGCTCGGGTCCAGTCCTCAGCAGACAGCTCTCCAAAGCACACACGAGCGAAGAGAGCGCGCGTCGGTGTTGTGTCCCTCCGCCCCTCCAAGCCTTGCACGCCTCCCCCGCTACGCGCATGTGACGTCGGAGAAAGAGAGAGCGATGGAGAGAGGTGTGGTGCTTCGTGTGTGTCACCATCCTCCTCATCCACCCCTCCTCTTCCGAATGTTTATCTCACTCTTTCAAGCTCTCTCGCTCCATCCTCCGAGGGCACGCTCACTCTCACTCACTCGCTCCCCTCCCTAACTCCCTAACTCCCTCCCTCCCACGGCTGCTCCTCTGCTGTCATCCCTCTTCTACATCACAGGCAGATACGCATGTGTGTTCACGTCGTGCCGCTGCAGCCCGTTGGAGCAGCGTGCCGTGTGCAGCCAGTGGAAAAGGGCTTTCCTGCCATAGTTGAAGGTGGAGTTTGCAGATGGCAATGCATTGAGATGCCACACGGCACAGCTACGCAAACCTCTCCTCCTCCTGTACGGCCATATTTTCTGAATTTTCCCCGTCAAGCTTCAAGTCGTTTCATTGTCCTCCATGCACAGCTGAATTGCCCCTGACAGTGCCTGAGATCTTAGCCCTAAAACAGAACGTAAAGGAAGGAATGGAATGGTGTAGTACAATATATTAGAGTGGAGGCAGTTGTGTAAGACTAAAGACTAAACAAGGACAAAACAAGGTGGGACAAAACAAGAGTTAAAGAGCATAATACCATGACACAATCATGGGATCAAACTAGGACAAGAACTGAAAGATGCGTAACAAGAACAGGGCCAAATCAGTGCAACAACAAAGATGAAGTCATGCCACTAGAGCTGCAACTAAACACAGACTAAACCAGAATGGAACCGGGTCAAGATTACTGCAGAACAAGAAATATCATATATGTATAAGATATAATAAGGGTATGTAGAATTATTATTTCCAATTTTAGAAACATGGCCATGTGTTCCCAGATGAAAAATGTTGAAATCAAATATTGCTTTAACTAAAAACAATTGTAATGTTAATATTTCTTATTTATTTTAGTATTCATGAGCATGATGGCAAAGCGGTTTTCCTTTTTTGTTTTGGTTCTCAAGCCAATTATTTTTTAAAAAAGGACAATGAGCCTCATGTGAGTCTCACATTTGAATGATCACGACCTTAAGTCCAGCACAAATCATGAATCAGAGCTAATGCAGCTTCTGCAGCTCAGTGAGGGGATTCTGGAGGGTCTGAGCTGAACATGAGCCATGGCCTGTCCATGACACTGTCTTCAAGATGCAGATTAAAGAAGAAGCTACTGCTTTTGTCTGCTATATAGTTATAATTTAGACCCCTGTGGACCATTATGTTATATTTTAAATCACAATATAGATTAGAAAAACGAATTTTAAAAAAACAAACAAGTGAAACCTGCAGCGCTGCGTCACCATAAACGTCACATGACAAAGTGCTGCGTGCTGTCGACCCGACTGCAGTTTAGTGAGCAGTGGGGTTTTTTCTGCATTTATACCAAAATGGTTATGCAACGCTGCAGAATCCTATGTCTGCCATCGTTTAAGAAAATAAAATGGCAGAACGAAGTAAGTAAACAGT
The DNA here is from genome assembly GCA_015082035.1 of Chaenogobius annularis. Lineage (NCBI taxonomy): Eukaryota > Metazoa > Chordata > Actinopteri > Gobiiformes > Gobiidae > Chaenogobius > Chaenogobius annularis. Next base: position 390,382 of record BJKM01000013.1, on the reverse strand, counting down.
GGGCATGTATCGGTGGGGAAACTGAGCAGATCAATGGTGTCTTGACCGCAGGAGAATAAAGACTACTCAAACAAGCAGGAATTAGTCTAAATACAACTTTGAGTGGTTTGCATAACCAGAAGTAACACCCTTAAGCACCTTCATTTGAGCACTTTAAAGTACTCACAGCACTTTTGATAGCACTTAAAAACATAAAAAAGTACATCGCACATAATTGTTTTTAAGTATTTATTAAGTAGTCTTTCCTTTTACCATTTTTAACTCCAAGGGACAGGGGCACTTTATTTGGAAGCTGCTGGGGAGAAGAGGAAAACACTTGAATTGACCAATTATAACAACGGGTGTTTGTGCAATATTTCCAGTGCAATATCTGTTATAGAATGTTTTAAGGGTTTTGGGTCGGTGTATTTTAAGTGTTTTAGTGAATCGTGTTTAAACACCTGAATGTTACTCATGTCTTTCGTCCAGACAAGAAAATGTAAAGTGGAAGCAGGATAGGTGTTTTAATGGTTTATGGGTTTTAATTCTATTTGCTGTTTGGTTTTGGGGTTTTTAATAGCTTGTGGGTTTTGGTGTGTGTTCGGAGGGTTTAGGCAGATTTTATAAATGGCAAGGATAAATGTGTCGTCCCTGTTTAGCCGCCGTAGTTATACCCAGTTCGGCAAAGCAGATAAAAGGAGCCTCATTTAATTAGCCTGTGTTCTGCTGCTGGGGAAGAAGCTGCCTCCTGGCCTCCATTTTGCACGTGCACTTTGTAAATATTTTTGCTTTTGGGTTTGTCTGAGCGTTTGCCTGTTTTCACTGACCTACAAACTCACTGCTAACTTAAATCACAAGGTCGCCATTACTTAATTGGAAGTCTCAAACTGAGGATTGGCAGGGCAAACTATGTCCATGTAATGAAATAGATTTATTTATTGATTCAAAGGGAGAGACTCGCCACTCAAAAAACTTTCTTTTGAGTTCTGCTACTAAATCAATAATTCAAATACGTATGAGTAGTTTTAGTATTGATTAGAATCTGGTAATGGATTTTTTGACAACCCTATTAGAGCTAATACACAAACAGAGGGAGAAAATTCATTACATTTCCCAAGTCTACTTTTGCCATTTTGTCAGACGGGTCCCAGCACTCTAACACATTGCTCTTCAATAATGTGCTGAATTCACTTGCCAAGAAAATGGTAAGAAACAGAGATGATAGACGGATAAAGCGATGCCTGGCACAATGAGATACAGTGAGACACAACTTGGATGAACCCTGTGCTTGTTATTAGTTCCATAATGTTCCGGCAATTAGACCACTAAACAGATGCTGATTATCACCATGGGGAATGCAGACTAATTTTTCAGTTTCAAATGCCACAAGTGAATAATGAGTGTCAAAGCAGCGCGCTTGGCACCTAACTGCCTGATATAAGCTTTATCTACTTTGACTTTAAATGGGACTTATTATGCCAAATTGACTTTTAAGCGCTTTAAACCGTATTATAAATGTTTCCCCTTCTCATTCACCCTCTCAAAGTTGTATTTAGAGTGATTCATGCATTTTTTATTATTATTCTCCTGCAATCAATATGCAATTGTTCAGAAAATATCTGTTTTCACTGATCCCTGATACAAACTCACTGCTCTTTACTCGCACTACTCCAATTATGTTTTTTTTAATCAGTGATTCAATCAATATAGCCATTTATAGCCAAATGTCCAGAATATGAAATAATGATCCAGGGGGAGATTATAACGACACCGTTTTTTCGGCAAATCGAGCCATCATCATCCTCATCTGTAGTTGTCCAGCCACCCTGTTTGGGTCCAACTCAAACAACTCATTGTCGGAACAACTCATAGCTGTTTGGAATAGACAACTAAAATATAGCACAGGTTCAGCTTTTCACTTTATCATGTTCTAATGTAAATGATTTGTGAACTCTTAAACTCTGTTATATCTAGTGTTGTGAATGTTCTGGACACCATTGCCCCTATGAAGGTTAAAATGGTTCAAATTAAGCAGAAGGCGCCATGGAGAAATGATGATTCGCTCAAGGCACAGAAAAGAGTGTGCCGCCAGGCCGAATGGAAATGGCACAGTGAAGTCAAAGCTCCAGGTTCAACAAGAGATTTACAAAGAAAAGATGTACATGTACAACCTCATATTATGTAGAACTAGGGAAGAATATTTTTCTGAAATTATTGGAAGCTGTAGTAACAACTCGCGTGTTCTGTTGGCCACAGTCAATTAAATTAAGTGTAATGAGTTTGCATTATTCTGTAATGACAAAGTTCAGGGCATTAAAAATGCTATAAATTCTACAATGCAAAAAATAACCCTCAAACCACCTCCACACCTTGCACCTGTAACTGACAAAACTGGAGATCATCACCAGTCTGTAGTTCATCTACATGCTGCCTCGATGTGTGACCTCCAGATTTCTAAAGTCTGTGCTGAACAGTTTGTTAGCACCACTCACTCACATAGTTAACATGTCGCTTCAATCTGGAACATTCCCAATGTCGGTCATAAAGCCTCTCCTAAAGAAGAGCAGTCTTGATGCCGCAGTACTGAGTAATTGCCGGCCCATCTCTAATCTGCCATTTTGGGGCAAAGTCCTCAATAGGCCCAATATTCTTTTAAATGAAGAGCTGACACAGATGTGACGCTCTCTGTGGCTTTATTTCTAACTCAGCATTGCACAGTTTGGTCAAGTATCTGTCTGAAAATGAGAGACTCCTACTACAAACACGAATAAACGTTTGATACTGGATTGTTGTCACTTACCATGATCCCGTTGAAGCATTTCTGGCTTCTTCTTTCCATAATTCATAGCCATAAATACAATTATTTTAAAAAATGTTCAATAGTTAAATCAAACATGGCAAACTTAGAAAACAGTTGGCATGTTTCTATTCTATTATTATTACAATCTATCTGTACTAAAATGTATTATTGTCCATTAAAAAGCAGCCGTGTTTTAATATTACATAACATTTCCAATCTTTATTTATATAACTGTATATAGTTGAGCAATCTGATAAACCAGTACTTAAGAAATGCCTTCTTTGGGACACAAAGCCGTTTGACAATAAGAAAACCTGGTATCACAGACGTCCTTGCATATTCTGCTCAGCTAAAAAACCATGTGTGGTTCCTAACTAGATTCAGACAAATCGGAAATATAAGACTTAATTCTCACAGCAGCCAGAAAATGACAGAACAAAGCAGAAGTAAGAAGATTATTTGTGCAGGGAAGAAAATCCCCCACACGTCAGAAACAACTTCACACCAAGCAAAAAGTGGAAACAAAATCCCAAACTCTCAATCACTTCTCTATCAAAGCAGACTCAAACAGAGATCGGAGGCATTTGTAGAAGATTTATTCTCAGTGCTGGGGAGTGGAGTGATTTCTCATGGAGATGTATTCTGTGACCTTTGTGCAATACGTTTTCAGTTTGGCAGATGGATTCATGAAGAAAATAAAGATCATTGATAATTGTATTATTTTTTTTGTTTGTACTTTCTGAAGAAAACGTTTGCAGTTATCATGACAGATTATCAACTGTTCATTGTAAATAAATAAACAGATACATTATTTTGAATGTAGAATTAATAGTTTCTCAAAACCATTCAGGCAGTGTATAAAAACTCAATTCAACCTTCTAACTAGTGAAATATTAAGTTATGTTTAGAACGACTATTTTAGATAAATAGATGTTACAGTTGTTTTTCCAATTCGTCGGAAAAAGGGAAAAAAACTTGCTACACAACAAAATAAAATAAGGTACAAAATCTGAATCAACTGTATGTTTTCTAGAGCAATGAGCAACGGCAACAGGATTTTCAGATGGCTGCTCCATCCTTCAGCCTTTCCTAAAAGCTTTTGGTCTTAAAAACGTCTTCATTTGTTGCAAAGGCTGAGCAATTGGTTTAACTTTCAGAACAATTCTCTCTGGTTTCTACAAATTTGCAGTAACGCATTGTTTTTGTCCGGGTTGGCCGACTTCATCTGATAGAAAAGTGAGTGCTCTGTCAAATTCATTTTCCTTCTGACATTCATTAAAACGTCTCAATGTGAGCAATGGAAAATAAAAAGTCCAGATTTTGTTTTTGTGTACAATATTCACTATATGTTTTCATGTTTTTTCTAAGAATAATGGAGTAGAACAGAAGGATTAAATTTGGTCACTCATAGAAAATTGCATATCTAATAATATCTGTAATTTTGCCCAGCTCTAAATCAGGACAAACTGGGATCTGAACTAGAAACAACCAGAATTAAATAAACCGGACCAGAACCGAACCACTACAAACGAGGGAAAAAACTAAACTAAACCTGGACTAACTCAGGCTTACACAATAACAAGAATAAGAACACTCCAAGTTCAACTAAAATGTAATAAATGTTATTAGTAAACGAGAGAAAATGCATTTTGAGATGTTTGGAAAATGGGCCGCGGTCCGGATCAAATCGTTTGGAGGACCTGATCTAGCCCGCAGGCCTGAACTTGAATATACTGTAGTTTAATGTTTAAATTTGTTTAAATAATATAAAATACATGTGATTCTTGTTTTAGTTGTATCAGTCCCCACTCAAACAACAATGCTCCTGTTTAAAACCTGTGAAGTATTTATTTATTTATCTATCTATCTATCTATTTATCTATTTATTTGTTTTGAGCAATTCAATAAATACAAGAAGAAAGTAAGTATACAAGTCTCCAAAACATTTAACAGAGAATTTAGTTTCTTATTTGACCTTGAAAAGGCGTAAAGAAAATATCACACGTTTAATCCCATCCCTGTGTAAGATTAAGATTAAGATAAATCAAATGTTGTTGTTTTTTAGTTTAGCTTCTTTTCAATTTAGTACAGAGAAACACAATATTCAGTTCTATTGATGGACATAGCTTATAAAAATGTATCAAATAGTCACGGTCAACAATTTATTTTAAAAGTTAAGCGTTGTTAGGTTGCAATCGAAAAGACAATGGTAAGGAAACAACAAACACAAACCAACACTGATGGAGAGAAAAAGTGCAACGTGGCAATACATTTAAGTCTGTTTCTTTTTGCATTCTCACTAGGGATGTCATTAGATTCATCAATAATCGTGATTATTCAGGTGCCAATATAATCGAAAGAATCAAAAAATAATAATTTAATTGTGACCATTTCAGAAGCAAAATGTTGCCTTTTTATTTCAGTCTATAACCCAAAAAATAGACCTAAATGTGAATAGCTTTTCTTTTTTTTGGTAGTTTTTTGTCATATTTAACTGTATTTTGTCTTTCAGAAAGTTGAATTTTGAAAAGCCGGTCACTAACTTAATATTAATAATAACATGTTAGGCCATGGGAATGTAAGAAAATGAAAGTGTTTGGTCACAGTGCCAATAATCATGAATAATCATCAAATCGAGATTTTTCTCACAATAATCGTCACACTAAAATTTGATATCGTGACATCCATAAATTTGTTGGAGATCCAGAGCATCCCACATTTGCCCCCCACACACATTCAGGCAAAAAGGTTTGAACCTTGGGTAATGTAAAATCCCTTTGAGTGTCACATTACTTTATAAATAATCTATTGTAGGCTTTGAATAATATAATTACTGTATATTATTTCACAAGGTCAGGGAATTGTAACAACACTTTTTTCACCGTCATCATTATTCAGCCCTTTTATGGCTCTCCACTTCTTACCTCAAACCGGTTGCATGATTTTGCCGTCTGCAGAATCCGTCATGATGCAATCGAAGTCTGAGGCGGGGGCCGGGGCGGGGGCTCTGCTTTTGTTGACTCAGCCAGAAGAGAAAAGCCAGCGTGCGTCAAAGAGCAACAGCCTCATCCCCAGCTCGTCCTGGACTATATGTGTCACACAAAAACAGCAACATGCTGACACGTTCCCAAACCAAGACGTTATATAATCGCGTATAAGTGTGTATCCAGCTGAGTCACAGAGATAAACAGAGATAAACAGAGATAAACAGAGATACGAGAAGAAACTAGGCCGTTTAGTGAAACGTAGAAAAGGTTTTAGCATCTCCACTGGTTTAATGGATTACAGTGCCAAAATGATAGCTTAAAAACAACAACATTCTGCATAAAAAATACTCACTGTGTAGTTTAGAGCTGTACAAGCACGTTCTGAAATACATGGGATTCTTTTATTAGTTTGTCAGTTAAAAGGCCTATTTCACTCTTTTTTTGTCAATTCTCCGAATACGATTATTAAAATCACAATTAGATCAATCTTTCCCAAATTGTTCAGCTCGAATACTAGTTATGTATACTTTCTGTAAGTGTGAGGTAGATGATACTAGTTTTTAAAAAAAATCACTGCAGAAAGCAGCTCCTTTCTCATTATTAATTCATGTTATGAGAGATCATGACTGAAAGTTGTCTCAGGAGCTTTGGTCTTGAGGTGGGAATAGATGTAAATTAGATTTTATAATTGGGAAAATTTAGTTTAGTTTAGTTTTGCAGTTAAAACCACATTGTAGAGACAAAAAAGCCCAAAGCGCACAATAGGAAATCAAAAACAACCACATGGACAAAGGACATGAGTTAGAAAAACTAAAAGTACCATGAAACAGCAGCTAAAAAGATCAAGTTAAATAAAATATCAAACTGCTGTATTTCATGTGCTCCATTTGTGGAGGAAATTGTGGTAATTCAACATTTGCAGCGATCTGCAGCGATCTGCAGCGATTTGCAGCGATTGCAGCGATTTGCAGCGATCTGCAGCGATTTGCAGCGATCTTGCAGCGATCTGCAGCGATCTGCAGCGATTTGCAGCGATTTTGCAGTTTGGGATGTCACATATCAAATTTCAGCATCACGATTATTCAAGACTAAACAACAGTAAAATTATACATTTACTCTCATTCAAATAGATCACAGTTCTGCTGTCTGTGACCAGCTTTATCAAATTCAACTTTCTGAATGTTAAAGTTAAGTTAGTTAAAAATCACAGTAACAGGAAACATCTGACCTTTCTGGACCAGTTGGACCATCAGGAAACACTGATGATAAACCATTTCGTCTGCAGGTATTCTCGATCGTCCTAAAGCAGTGTTACTTTAGCTTCAGCTGAATCAAATTTGGTAAACTAAAAATCTAATAGCAATACAATCGTTATTTTCAGCCCTACTCACATAAGATTCTGCGGTTGACATATCATATCATTTAAATAATCTTAAACGTCCAGAAAGAGGAGTGCATGTAAGTTGCACGGTAATGAAAACAACACGACAGAGGATATTACAGTATCCAGAACAGGAGCGATATGACATTATGAGAAAAACTATATATTGCCCATGAAGACTTGTTTGAGCCTGTTTGAAGCGTGTTTGAAGCTTTCACGTCAGGTCTCACACGCTGAGTGACTCCTGGTGTGAGCGCCCGGTTAAATGCAGCTTTGGGGTTTAGAGAGATACGAGCGTGGGCGAACACAGAGGCCACAGCTCCAGAGAGTTTAATCCTCTAAAATCTGAGCGATTCAAGGCCTCATCTGTCATCGGGACGTGCTCATCGTGACACGCTGCGACACAAGCCTTCTGTCATCGGGACGTGCTCATCGTGACACGCTGAGCACTAGCCTCATCTGTCATCAAGACGTGCTCATCGTGACACGCTGCGACACAAGCCTCATCTGTCATCGAGACGTGCTCATCGTGACGTGCTGCGACACAAGCCTCATCTGTCATCGGGACGTGCTCATCGTGAAGCTTTTTCAAAAATGTATGAAAATAGGAATAAATGGGGGATATCTTTGTTTTGTTTTAATATGGTTTCTGTAGGAGGACAAACATGACGCAAATATTCTTAACGTTTTCCAATGTTATAAAAATGTTTATAATAAATATTAAATTTCAATATTTCTGTCAACGAAGATTTGCGTCATAGACCTGCGACACACATTTCAGCGCGGCGCACATGGGCGGCGCACATGGGCGGCGCACATGGGCGGCGCACATGGGCGGCGCACATGGGCGGCGCACATGGGCGGCGCAAGTGGCTGTTGTAAACAAACCGGAACAAAAGAAAGCTGATGAGAACAGAGAATTCAAGGATTGTGCGATATCAGCACTTCTGGGGAAATTAGAGGAGCGCAAAGATAGATTTAAGAAGTGGATTGCATCTCCAAGCAACCCGGGCGATAATAAAGCGTGGAAAACCGTTCACAGATGGTGAGTGCATGAAGGATTCTGATTTCTTAATTGTATTTCTATGTTATCACCAATGCAGCAAAACATAATACATTAACATTGTAATGTAAATAAATATCGTACAGCAGAGTAGTCACGTGGTGTCATCTCTACAGGGGGCGCTGCAGGGAAAATAAACATTTAATCAGGAATGCTCATTATGTATTTGTAGCCTAGTCATTTTGATAGTAGGCTAAAGTGGCTAATATACACTTACAGCCTGTGTTCCCTTCATATAAGTCTTATATAAGGCTTTTAATTTTTTGTGGCTCCAGACGGATATGTTTCTTGTCCTTTTGGTCCGAAATGGCTCTTTGAACATTTAAGGTTGCCGACTCCTGGTTTAGTGTCAGTCACTGCTTCAGTTATATCAATGTCTCAAATGGTCTCTTTTATACCAAATATAATAAAACGGACACAAAACACATGCCATTTGCTGAAAAAACATCACTAAGTTTCATCACTAAGATAGCAGTGTCATCCAAATTAAAGACAAATGAGACAGAAAGATTGTATTTAGTGATTTTTTATTAAATACTGTAAATATTTGACATATTTTAGTATAAGTGCCTCATTGAACAAAAATGCGGTTAAGATAAATATAGAATTTTGCTGAAAATTATACAAAAATTTATCACAGAATATCAAATTTTTTAGGTCACAATCTCTCTCTCTTCTCTCTTCTCTCTCTCTCTCTCTATATATATCTATATATATCTATATCTATATATATCTATATATATCTATATCTATATCTATATCTATATCTATATCTATATCTATATCTATATATATATATATATATATATATATATATATATATACCTGACTTGACAAGTAAAAGAATGGCTGCTTGCAGGACCTATAACTAACCAAAGCCAAACTGACTACACGGGCTCTAGATCCTAGTTCAAAGAGTCTATGACGACAGCATGTTTTATCGGTGACAAGATATTGCTTTACATCAGCACTCGGGGGACTGTACATTTCTATGGCACAACAGCTGAACGAGAATATGAACTCAAGGGAGACTTTGACACACAGGTGCTACAGTGCTGCTGCATCTATAGAAATAAACAAAAGAGCTGTTACACGCGAATCTACTCTTTATATTAAAGAGCGCACAACCTCCTTCACTCGACACAGCTCTCTTTGCCTTTCCAATCAAGTCTGATCTTGCCTTTTGTTTTGAGCGTGTTTTTCTTTCTTAAATGCTCCTTCTTAAGACTTGGATAATCAATGCATCTCCATGGCAACAGTGTGCAAACTGAAGTCAATTTATTTCATTTTTCAGTATATTTTAAAGGTGCAACTTTTCCCCCACCAAGTGTCATTTATTGCTACAGAAAATATTGCCATACACAATTATACTGACGACATTTTAGCAGAAAAGTAAACCCTTTTGATCCATGTTGTAAATTAAAAACATTCCTGCAATAATAAAATGGCACAATGAAACACAGTAGAAAATTACTATAAATATATAATTATTCTGCGCTCTGCAGGACATATATTACACAGATTCACAAAAAGAGAGTAGAATAATGATATATTTAGTGCAAGTAAAATGTACAGCAGATAAATATTGATCCCAAAGAAAGACTGTGTATCTAGTCCTCTCTCTCCTTCTCCCTCCCCTCGCTCTCTTTCCCTCTCATGCCTCTTTCTTTATTTTAGAATAAAGTCTAAAGTCTAGAGAAGGAAGTCTAAAGAATGAAGTCTAAAGAATGAAGTCTAAAGAATGGAGTCTGAAGAATGGAGTCTGAAGGATGGCGGTAATGTAACATTATGGATACCAACCGTCATAAAACACCGCCAAAGACTCTCTTTCTCTCTCTCCTCTCTTTCTCTCTCTCCTTCTCTCTCGCTCTTTCTCTATATTTCTCTCTTTCTCTCTCGCTCTTTCTCTCTCCTTCTCTCTCGCTCTTACTCTATCTTTCTCTCTTGCTCTCTCTCCCCTTCCCGCACTTTCTCTCTTTTTCTCTCTCTATCCTTGTCTCTTCCTCTCTCATTTTTTTTAATATAGCATAAAACACATACTTTGAAAGACGTACAACTACAGTAGGTGGCAAGTAAAGGCACCTTTTCAGTTGGCTCGCCAACCGCCCATTAAAAGTAACACAACATCATCAACAACACAACAACATTACTCTCTCTCTCTTTCTGTCTCTTTTTAACTCTTTCGCTCTCTCTTTCTCTCACTCTGCTCTCTCTCAGTTTTTTTTACGGTATAGCGTAAAACACATACTTTGAAGCATTACATCTACAGTAGGTGGTGGTTAATGCATCTTTCGGCTGCCAAACGCCATTAACAGTAACACAACAACAACAACAACAACAACAACAACAACTACAACCGCTGATCTCCTGTCTACGCTCAACTGCCGGCTGCCATTGGAGGCGACTCCAAGAGTCACAACTACAGTGGGTGACGGTGGTGTGGCACTGTGTATGCCAATCGCCATGGAACACCAAAAGAAGAAGAAGAAGAAGGATGCGCCTTTGCAGTTGGCTGCCACTGCCATTGGAAGCACCAACAACAACAACAACAAACTAAAGAATGGGGTCTAATGAATTAAGTCTAAAAGAATGTGTAATGTAACATTACTTGAGCAACAGAAAAAACACCCAGTGCCACACAGGGTTAATCTCTAAATACAAGAGAGCACTGGAGGAGTGGGTCAGCCCGCCTCTGTGCCCCTCACACACGTCTCTCTCCTCTGTCCCTCCTCTGTCTCTCCTCTGTCTCTCCTCTGTCCCTCCTCTGTCTCTCCTCTGTCTCTCCTCTGTCCTCCTGTCCCTCCTCTGTCTTCCTCTGTCTGTCCTCTGTCCTCTCTGTCCTCCTCTGTCTCTCCTCTGTCTCTCCTCTGTCTCTCCTCTGTCTCTCCTCTGTCTTTCCTCTGTCTTCCCTCTGTCCCTTCTCTGTCCCGCTGCATGCGCTTCTGTCCTGGTTCCCTTCGCCGCTCGCCTCCCTACCTGTAAAGGTAAATTGATAAGTTTCAATTCTATTTTGGTGACTTCCTGTGTGACATTTTTGCACGTGTACTTTTATCAGTGTCAATTGTTAATCAATCAATGCTTTATGCCATTGTTGAATTCAATGTAACGTGTTGGTCACTTTGGCAAGAAGGAACAGTCGGGAGCAGTTAAAGATAAATTGGATAACTATTACTTTTGCTGATGTTTGGTCAGTTGTACTTGACCTTCCTTGTGTTATGAGTCCATTCATCCATGTTTAAGTGGTGATGATTGCTTTAATTGTCTAATAACAACGCATAGTAATTAGTATTAACAAATACATTGTGACCCTCAAGTGGCACATAGTTCATTATGGTATTTAACTTGGTATTCAACAAATAGCCTGATGTTTTAGGCACATTTATTTTGTTATAAACAAAATTTGACCCTAACTATTTTTCATAGCCAATATTGTATTGAGTAATTAAGTATACTAATTGATTAATAACTGGCTTTAGTCACTTTCCCTAGGCACAGTTTCATCACATCATAATTTTATAGCATTCCAACCTCACCTTACTTTAGCCGGCTAGACCACATTAAAATGCACCAGAATACACGAAAAAGGTCTGAAGATTTCTGGGGAAGTGCCCCCAGACCCCCCTGTTGAATCATTTAAACTGCTAATGTGACTGTAGATCCTTAACACCCCTACAAATACATTTGTAACAACATCTATGTGTTGTGTATCATTTATACAGGGAGTAGAGATGATGTCAGCGAAATACCAATTTGCATTGTGGGATTTGAGTCATCAATATTTGAGCTTGTCAGGTGCTGATAATAAACTAACTAAGATTTTGTTTTTGTTTGCGTCAAAGCAAGTTCTTAGTTTGTGAATTGTTCACTGACAATGGCAATAAAACTGATTATGATGATGTTGGGAGGGCCCCCAAGTAAAATTTCGCTTAGTGCCCCCTGCCTCCCTTCTCTCATTTCCCATATCTGACTAAACTTTCCTGACTATTAAAGCCTTCGGGCCCAAAAATTATTTTAAAAAGTAAAATAAATAATAATAAACTTGACGATGAATTTGTTCTATTCATGAATTTATGGTCAAAATAATGGTGTGCGTTATCAATCTGGAGATTCAAAAGCATGTGACTGCAAGAATTGGCGCCATCTAGTGCAAAGGTAGATATCACATGATTTATTTGACCTTCTCTTTTAGATTTTTAATGTATTTTTTATTTTCATTTTTTAAATCTTTTTCTGTCGTTCATTTCTGCATAACACTTTGATACGGTGTGCAGCTTCAATGCAGAGGTACTAACACCTGTAACCTAAAACTGAATAAATCTCCATCAAAGTCAATATAGGCCTGTCTTTTCATATTTTACAGCACGTTTACGGCATTAAATACAAGTCCATGTCCTCATCACTGTTGTGCTTAGATAATTGGACTAGATTAGGACACTTACCTCGAAGCTGACCACGTTTTTGTACATGCTGCTAATAATAATTACATTTACATTACATTTGCCATAGTCTGTTGCCTCCAAGTGGTCAAAAGTGAAATTGCATTGACCAGCTCCAGAAAGGACTTATTTATTAATCACAGCTAACATTCAAAAGGCTTTAGATGGCTGTATTCATTTTCTTAAATAAAGTCTATAGGCGCAGTTAAACTCAGCAATTCTTTCAAGGATTCTTAATTAGATTTGATACAGAACCCAGTGTTCCCATTTCATCATAATTTGTCTGAAGTGATGATGACTGGAGGCTATTGCTGAAAGTATAATATTGGTTTAATGAGTCACAGAGATCGCTGCTGGAGCTAGTCGACATAAATCTACACGCAATATTAATTCTTTCAAATACAGAGGAAAGCGATAAAGCAGTAAAATAAGATGGTAAAATAAATCCCTCAAAGACCTCAGTGTTTCTCTTAGAATAGAGTTTAAATGTGTATTTGGCAGCCAGAAAAATGCCCTTTTTACTGTTGTATATATAGACCAACAAATTGCATGAATCCCAATCCACATTATATATATAGCACATTTTACGTGCCGCATGACGTATTAAAGTATTAAGTATTACATTTTACAATATAAAGAAAATGTTATGAGAATAAACATCGCTTTAGTTATTTCAACGTAAGGAACTCCGTTTCCCATGAGCCTCTAGTCCGAGTTGTCGCCGTGACGCACAATGTAGTCGACGCTGCAGCAAACATCTAATTCTGACCTGAATCTGACCGATTCTAATCGATTCTGACCGACAACACGATTTTAATGACAAACAAAAACACGGGAATAACACTGTGCAGCAGCTGCAGTCGGCCTTGATAGCGGCGTGCTTGTTGTTTTAACATGTTTTCGCTAGTTATTAAACCTAGTGGGTCTTTTTACGTCTTAGTTTTTCAGCTTTGACGCCGATAAACGTGTTTGTGCGAGATGACAGTTCCGGTTCTGCACAGCACAGGAGTCTTTTACAGACGGATCCTGTCCCAGTTTCCTCAGGACATAAGTTTAGCCTTCGCTTATGGATCCGGAGTGTTCAAACAGCACGGGACCAGCCAAGGTCAAATGGACGTAAGTGTTGTCTCTTTGGTCCTGGCTTGAGCCTATTTTAGTCCTGGTTTGGTCCTGCTCTAGTCCTTACCCAGTCCAGGTTTAGTTTTGATGTGCTGAATGTGCCAATGTCAACAAGCCAATGTAATAGTGACCTCTTCATTTTTCAATATTTTAACTAAATGTTTAACCATATCAAAGAAACTGTTCATTTTAACCTTGATCAAAAGCCCATATAATAAACTAGAAATGAATGGAAAGCAAAAGTATTTCTCACATGAGTCTCCGGTGGCACATTCAGTCCCATAGAAGGTTATTAAGGTGTAGTTACTATGTTATTATGTGTGTTCTTTTAAGAGTTTTTATTATTGTACTAGCTATGGACCCTTTTGCATCCTTACTAATTTTCTTAATAACATTTTGTCAGTAGCCTAAATATGTAATTTCTCACTTAGGCCTCTACAAGTAAAAGCTACTGTTACTTCTATATTTTTATGATAATACTACAATCTGCATCAGACCAGATCTAATCATCCATACAAAATCCAACATGACCCAGTATAAAACCCTCTTTTCCCCCCTGTTTTTTCCTCCCCACACTGGCCCAGAATAAAAATTACAAATAGAAGCTGAAGTAGTTTTAAGCTCGATTTAGTTTGGACACCTTTAAAAGTCCGCTGGCAAAACCCTACCATCCATTTGCAGATTAATGTTTCCTCTTTATATTGTGTGATTCCAATGTCATGGCATGAATTAGAAACTATTTCCAATACTTGTGAAGTTGCAAGTATCCATCTGCCTCTCCCAGTGCTGCTTTCTCTACTTTAATGTTGAAGCTGCCTGAACAATGAACATAATCACTACATTATCCTTTCTTCCCAAATTCAGAAAAACATGCTAGATTTTGTGTTTGCTGTCGACGACCCGGTGACGTGGCACACTCTGAACCTGCTGCAAAATCGTAAACACTACTCCATCCTGAAGTACCTGGGGCCCAGAAAGATCAGTGCAATTCAAAACGACCACGGGGCATCGGTATACTACAACACGCTGGTCCCTGTTGACGGAAGGGTGAGAAACGTGTCGGCTTTGTATTCCCTGCCTTATTTATTATTACTCCGGCTCAATACCAACCGGTTTTCTTCATATTCTAGACAATAAAGTACGGTGTGATAAGCACTGACGCCCTCATTGATGACCTGATGCACTGGAAAACCCTGTATGTCGCTGGACGCCTTCACAAACCAGTCAGTTGCTCTGCGTTTTAAATATTTATCTCAAATTTGGTACAGCATGGTCATTACGCAAATGTTTTACTGCTGTCTCGTTTGTTTGTGGCCACAGGTGAAGCTGCTGGTGCAGGGTGAGAATGGAAAACTCAGAGCCGCTCTAGTGGCTAATTTAAAAAGTGCAGTGACCGCTTCTTTTCTCATGTTGCCCGAGAGCTTCAGTGAGGAAGACCTATTTCTGCAGATCGCCGGCCTTTCTTATGCTGGTAAGAGGAACGCTTTGGCATACGTCACAAGAGAATTTAGGGAAACCACTATAGATGTCAAGGTTATTAGCTTAATTGATAAATGTGATTATTTAGGTCACAATGTAATCGTAAAGACTAAAAAATTATAAACGGGACATTTTTAGATTAAAAGGAATGTGACAATTTAGAAGCAAAATTAAGTTGTTTCTTCTCAGCTTTTCCTCAAAAAAGTAAACCTAAATGTAAAGTACTTTTTTATCTTGCTGTTTATGTCAACTTGGTCATTCAGAAAGTTTGATTCCATAAAGCAGGTCACATACTGAGGAGCGGTAACGTGCTAAGAAAACAAGAAGGAAAGAGTATTTTGTATTTTATTGTTGTTTTGATCGTGATGTAAATAATCGCGAAGAATTGTCAAATCGTAATGTTCATTCTCACAATAATCGTCACACTAACCATGACATCCCTTGTAACTACTATATTGAAGAAGAAGAATATAAATGGGACCGTTTTGTGTTTGCAGGTGATTTTAGGATGGTGATTGGAGAAGATAAATCCAAAGTTGCAAATATCGTAAAAGACAACATTCAACACTTCAGAATTCTGTACAGCAACATTTTAAAAGACTGTCCTCAGGTTGTCTACAAGCCTCAGCAAGGAAAACTAGAGGTACATTTGGTATTAAGTGTTCACCAGTCTGGTTTGATATTGTGACAGTGATATTATGAGTGAAACGCTGATTCACTTCACTCCAGTACGACACTACACCACATGTATATTTAGCTAATAATAATTTGGGTTGGGTTAGCATTGCCAGTACAAACTTTGCCTGAGCAAAAACGTATAAACGTATGTTGTAAATTTCCAGATAAAGGTTTAAAAGTGATATTTACGCACTATTGAGTAATTTTTCAGTTAAACCTGATTTAATACATTTAAAGATATGTTTTAGCACATTTTTGAAGGATTGACACAATATCGCTTGAATATAAATAAAGGGATAATAGGGGAAAACTAAAAAAAACAAAACGATTTTATTTAATTTATATAAGATTATCTAGTCAGTTTTAAGTAATTGGAGCTCAAGAGCCTCAGCCTCCTCTCAGAAGTAGAATTCACTTTTATTTTTTCCATAGACTTTAAAAAATAATAATATTAACAGTTTGAAAATTTGAAAACTTACACAAACATTTAACAGACTCATTTTTTGGACTGAAAAGAATTGCCTCATAGACATTACTTACCACATAAGTAGTCAAGCGCACATTTATTGAAAAATGTTGCTTCCAGAACTGCTGCAGGCTTCAAGATGAGCAGGACTGTAGAGACCAAGGTACAGGGAGCAAATTGTTAAAATCCATTCAAGTTACCGAGAGTAATCAGATCTCTGCAATACACAATAACGGTGTAATTGGTTTATACTGTGCTGATGTGCTTGCTGGGCTGATTCGCTGCCTGTAGGTGGATAAAAGTCCCGAGGGCCAGTTCGTTCAGCTGATGGCGCTGCCTCGAACGCTGCAGCAGAGGATCACAAAGTTAGTGGATCCTCCGGGAAAGAACCGAGACGTTGAGGAGATTCTTCTGCAGGTGGCTCAGGACCCGGACTGTGGGGCTGTCGTACAACAAGGTACAGAACACATGCCCCAGTGTAGCTGATGAAATAACATGTAAAGATGGTATAAGATTTAAATTAGTTGATTTGGTTGTTCTGTTAGTCATTCACTCACAGTAAATGGGTTTGGATTGATCTACATCTACTAGAAAAAGGCCACATTGTCATAATAAAGTATTTAAAAAGAATTACATTCTATTCTCCAAAAAATTTCGTTTTTTATGATCATTTGTGGTTTAAAAATTGGTATAACATAATGTCTATGCCAGAACACGGCGTTGAAAAACATCTTTCAATACATAAATATTTACATAAATGACTTTCTTCCCATCTTGTTGATACGGTTATTTATGAGCGAGGCCTTATTAATGTGCCTTGTGGAGCAGAGTGAAACAGGAACAACTCCAATCATTCTTGTACATTTCATTATGATCCGATCTCCAGCTCATAAGCAGCTCATGAAAACCTTCTACAAACTGGTGATGTACGAGGAGAGGATAACTGTGAGCATGTTTGTGTTCTCTGACAGGAATCTCATCAATCGTCAAGTCCTCCAGTATAACGCAGAGTATTAAAGGCATCGCAACTGCCGGTAAGCACACAGCCACTTTTCAACTTGTCTGCAGAATAAATACAATTATATTGTGAAAACTTTTGCACTTGGGATTGCTAAAACTTTAAACTGCCACAAGAACATTCTGCAATAACTTGTGTTGATATTGAGTACTTCAGGAACAGTGAGACTCTAAACTCTTTCCTGACCAAAGAAAAGGCTCTTGAATTGTGCACTGTTTGTCACGCATACGTTCAAGAAGTTTCCATTTATCTGTTTTTAAAAAGGCAGTTTTAGGCCCAAGAATAAATCAAACACTTCATCGTTGCATTTAAACTATTCATTTGGTTGAATAAATGATGACCTTTAAGGGTATGAAAAAATTAGTAAACTTATTAACATTTAACTAGCTGATAATTAGCACACATGTAAGTGGTTAATTTGATGTGAATTCTTATTTATTCATCCCTGATGAATCTGTCTTATTCTGCTGCTAATTAGACATTTACTAATACTTTCCAATAAATAAACTCCTTATTACTGCTTAATAGTTTGATGTTTAGTATGAAACTAACTAAACTAAACTAAACTAACAATACCATATAACCAAAAGCTTATTAGGAGCATAATTCCTGTACAAAATGGTCCTAACTTAACAATAATAAGCAGTAATAAAGAGTGTATTAATTGTAAAGTGTTAGTAACTGCAGCAGAATAAGGTTTTGCAGAATAAGTATTAAAAACATAGTTTGTCTTAAAATGTTGCATAAATAGGTAATTGTTCTACATTATGTATTTGTTCAAGTGTAGTGTAGATAAACATAACTGTGTCGCTGTAATGAATCGTAGGATTAAAGCGTCTGCGCCTTTGTCCTCAGGCATGTGGAAGACCGTCTCCTACAGCTCCAAGAAACTCATTAAAATGTGGAAAGGCTGGAGGAGGAAGCCCGCTGTGTCCCAAATGTCCTGATTGTACAAAACTAAACGGACTCGCGTTTGTTCTCTGGCTGAAACGTCCCTGTCCTCGTCTGTGCTCGTAACTGTAACACACGACCAAATTGAGTGCTGCTAATGGCCTTTACCTCAGTGTTAATGATTTAAAAGGCCCATGTTTCAAGAGTAAAGCGGAAAACTGTGACCTTTTGAGAGATTTGGACAGGAGACTTTTGTGGGTATATCACTGCTGCAATGAGAAGTAAAGAATTGGGGAATTTAATATTGCCTAGACTCTTTTTAATTGTTAAAAACACCATCTGTGACACCTATTTGAACCTTGTTTGAAGCACATCATCCACTTACAAAAACGGCACTTCACGTGGACCTATGTATACCTTTATATTTTTATTAAATAATAAAAAAAATGGACTCCTCCTGTTTGTTTTCACAGCGCACATACGTAGTTACAGACTTATCGTGAAGGAATGAAGAAAACCTATCTGGACTGTTTACTCAGCTGTTCTTTAGTCAACAGTCCATTTGAACAGAGCCAAACGTGTGCAGCAGAGTTTTCTTTACAAAGTGAAATTGAGGGGCAGAAAAGGTGTGTGATGAAACCTTTTACAGAACCGGTTAACACTGCAGTTTGCAATGACTCATACATACTTTTTATGACTGTTTTCGCATAATACAGTATGAAGTAAACCGTAACTTAGACTAAAAAGGATGTTGACTGAAGGAGGCCAAGAAAAGCTGGCAGAAAAACTCAACACGTCTAGATAAAAGGGTAAATAATTAACACGAGATTAATACTGAGACTTTCACATGTTACAGTAAATCTTCTGGCACCAGCTAAACTTACTATCCAATTCAACGTTATTTGTATAGCACATTTTTCTAGGGCTTTAGGGCTGCACAGAGTGAACACAAACCCATTAAATAGCAGTAAATAACTAAATAAATAAATATGAAAAGGTCATGCTGTAGTAGTCAAACAAAGCCCAACCCAGCTGTACTTTTATGACACGTACAACAACAATCTGAATCACAAAAGGTTTTATTGCTACTGCCAGTGAGCAAAATTCCCAATCTAGGAATTTGCTTTAGCAACATAAAGCAATAACTGATAATAAGACTAGAATAAAAGACCTGCGAAAAATAAGGGGTTGAAGTAAAATGTAACTTTTATGGTAAATTCCTTGACACCAGCTAAACTAAACCCTTCTTCATTCCCACACACTCAGTTACTTTTATGATCGGTTACATTTACTTCATAAACTTTCAGAAGAAACTGTACTTCTACTTGAATAATATTTTTGAAGCAACTATTTTTGGCAAGTTTTGTGTCTATTCTTTAAAAAATACCAGACAGTGCATTATTTGATGTTTTGTCTCTCTAATTACATTAAAGGATCATGCTTTTTTCAGGTACTTAGTATTGAAAATAATAATTTTACACTTCAGTGTAAACAGCAATATTGATCTCAAACAGCTTGATAATAGAAACGTGTTCATTGACTTCCTGATCAAAACAGCAAAACTGATAAGCTCCGCCCCCTCGTTGTGACATTTAACTGTAACAAGGAGCAGATTGTCATTTACATGTTTTTATTTTTGAAAAGTGGTTACCAAGTACAGTGATGTGGGCTGGGATAGGGGGGTAGGTGAAAACCGTACTTTTCTGAGCACTCAAACATCAATTACAGGACAATACAGTGTTCTAATTAATCAATGAATTAGTACAAATACAACAGTGAGTAAACGAATGAGGAAGCACTGTTGTAACAAGGTTAAAGCTCACTAGAATTGATTAAGCAAAATATGTCTCCTTAAATCTAATCTTCACATTTCAAAGCCGGAAGTATGTATTTAAATGTGTCTAAATTGTCACAAGCTCGCCAAACCCTTTTCCACGCGCGTTAATGTTTGAACTCATGCACAGCTTTAGAACAGCTTTTTTTCAGACTCGGGTGGACCTCTCAAGCGCAGCCAATCAGAACGCTGCTTTCGGCACTTACTTCCGGGTTGGCGAACCAGACTTTAATGATTATCAAGTACAAACAGTGCACAGCGATCTTATTTTTTCAAAGTGCTGCTTTTACAAACTCTTTATGGAGAACACGACATTTACTCATTTGCAAAAAAGTTGGATACCCCAGTTTTAACTCATACATTATATTTTACATGAATCAAGTTCTCCAATTTGTTTTTTTTTACTCTTCGTACTTGAGTAATTATTTGGGTCACTACTTGAGTAACTCGAGTACAATTTGAGCGCACATTTTGGCTTCTCAATCCGCCTCTGCTTAACCAAACGTGACAGTTGTTTCCCCCTGACAGGCGCAGCAGCCAGGCCCGTGCGCCACCATGGCATGCTCCGTGGTCTCTCCATGGGTCTCTCCTACTGTCTGCCCCTGAGCGGATGTGACGTAGTGGCCCTATTACCATAATGTAGGCTGACATCACAGCTCTGCCTCTCGGCCAATCAGCGCGCACCGCTCTCACCACCTGCTACGCACCGAATTCCATCATTCCAAGCATTCCTCCTCCTCCTCGCACTCACTTCTCCAAGTCTCCCTTGTTTTTGCCACCGACTTGGACCACCGCTGGGGCTCCTGCCACTGCTACTGTCCGCGCACGATTTACAAACATCGTTTTATCCGCGGGATTTGACCAGAAATTGTTGTTTTTTTCTTGGATATACCAGTTCTTTTGCTTCCTGCTTTTGTTTACGGATACGAGCGCACACTGGAAGATACCAAAGTGGCGCTTGTAGGAGGTGAGCGAACACGAAGTTTGGTCTTATCTTGTGTCGCTGTTGATATAAATTGATTTCTTTCTTTTCTTTTTTGGGGGGAGGCCAAAGGGACACAATAAACCCCTAACGAACAGAATCATGCATTAGTTATCTGATTATGCCTGGAACAACGATTATACTGGCGCGCACTCAAACTTTCTGGACATGATTCTATTTCTTTTGAGCATCTTCATAAACGTGTTCGTAAGTTTTAATTTAGGAAAGTTACAAATGTGCTGATCAAGCCAGCGGTTTAATGTTTATCTTTCTCTTATCAATGTACTTCACGCATGCAGACTTCGCTGCAGCACCACGTTGTAAAACAAACATGCTTTGGGTGGTTTTTCAGCACAAAGAATTACAAAATGCTTTACTTTCTCATCAACTATGCTGTTTTCCCAAAGAAATGAGGCGAAAGTATCCTTGGAATGTAGACTGAGGGAAGAGAGTGAGCTGCTGCGTTTTTATCCACAGAATGCCATTCATAACACAGCTGTACTCAAGGTTCAACATTGTACAAGTACAAGCCCTTTCCATCCAATTAGTGGGCACATGTTTCAAATACTTTTGCAGGGCTGAAATACACAACATACAAGGGCAATGTGGATGACGTGAGCTGGGAACATTTCATTCTTTATGAGAGACTTTCTGAACTAAACCCACTAATACTCATTAGACCAGCGCCATCATTTACAGACACAGTCAAATGTGGTGGGGCAAGCAATTTAAGTCAAGGTCTGGGGTAAGTCTGGGGTAAGTCTAGTACTGGGGTAAGTCTAGTACTGGGGTAAGTCTGCGGTAAGTCTAGCACTGGGGTAAGTCTAGCACTGGGGTAAGTCTAGCACTGGGGTAAGTCTAGCACTGGGGTAAGTCTAGCACTGGGGTAAGTCTAGCACTGGGGTAAGTCTAGCACTGGGGTAAGTCTAGCACCCGGGTAAGTCTAGTTTTTCACTGAGGGCCGCATATTGAAACGTAGATGAAGCAGAGGGCCACAATCATATGATTGTTATGATGTTTTTTTAGATTTTGTGGAGAGACTAACAAAATTATACTAGGTTTATGAAGGTCCCGCTGTTTCTTTAGCTGTTGCTGTAATTAAACAATTAATTTAAGCAAATAAGATTTTAGTTTCACGAACTTTTGGTTATTACATCCCTACTATATTGTATAATATATTACAAACAATCTAACGAGCCATACTGACCACTGGCAACAACAAATCTAACACAAATATAATCTAGTTTGGGGTCTCATGTGGTGAAACGGGCATGTATGGTGTTAGGTTACTAATCTGACTCTTGCTCCCTCTTTGTGCAGGTATCAAAGTATGGAGACACCACTGGATGTTCTGTCGAGAGCCGCCTCTTTTGTTCATGCAAATGAAGAAGAAAGTAAGTAGTTTATGTCCATACTTGCTCCCTGTGAAGAAATGCAGAGATGGGAGCTCTTAAGCGTTGCTGTTTGTGCTGGACTAGCGTGTAGATAATGTTAAAGGATTATGTGGAGCAGTGAGCGTTGGCCTTGTTTTTTTTGTGTGTAAACAATAGACGTCTTTGTGCAGATTAACAGGCAAATAAGACCAACCACCCTCAACTGCCACCCGCCTTTCACAGCTGTGCCTCACCTGTTTTCACCGCCACATGGGCCCAATGGCAGTCTGGCAGCTTTCTCCACTTACAGTAACTTTACTTTGCTACAGCGTCTTCTGTTCTGCTTCTTACTAATGCCTCTGGAGAACTTTTTCCCATCGGCGAACTGAGAAGCTGAAGCACTGTTAGAGTTAAGAAAACCAAAGTACTGTACATTGCAGGTATTTCTCAGTGGTTTAATTTATTTTCAGTAACAAGTGGAAACATAACGTTGAATTGCCACCAAAACCGATTGCAACGTGGCTTCATTCCTGTTTTTATTTGATCAAAGTATAGAACAATTCCATATATTTACACCTGACTGATTTGTCGTGCTGTTTATTCATTCGTTGTTCCCACTTGTTCTAGTCTAAATCACAGCCACCAGAAAAGGCTTTAAAGGTTCATATAGACCAGGGCTATTCAATATGAGGCCAGGGGCCAAATCAGGCCTCCAAGCAATTTAATCTGGCCCACGACCATCTTCCAAATAAAAAAATATTATAATATTGTTTACTGTTTTAATTCTGGGTTAGCACTTGTTTAGACCTGGTTTGGTCTGGTTTTGTCCGTGTTTAATTCTGCTTTAGGACCTGTTTTGATTCTGGGTTAGTCCTAGTTGGTACTAGTTTAGTCTAGTTTAAGTCTGGTTCAGTACTGGGAGGGCAATTTTGCAAAGCTAAGTGGGTAAAGCATTTTGTATGTTATTTCTCACAAAAATGTATCTATCAGTAGTTATTTTATTGTATCAACTCAATTGATTGAAAAGTGGGATATTTTGTGCGACCCAACATTTTGTTACAGTGGCGTGTCATGCACCTCTGGCCCAGAGGCCTTGGCCCTCAGAAAAATCACGCCCTTGGGAAACTTAAGTTAAATAGCCCTGATATAGATATTTCTACATATGTCTGCTATTTTAAAGCTTTGTCATGTTTGAATTATCTGCACAGAGAAAATGCTTTGTTCTATCAGGAAAAAGAGGCACTCAATTCGAGCTGGGCAACAATGTATGGCAACAAAAATCAAATCGTGCTCTCATCCCGTGACAATCTATGATATTGTCATATTGTGATTCTCTATTTCTCTGTTTAATGCAGTCATCCGCTCGAACAGAAACACTTTTCACTCCCATTTTTATTTCTCCACTTATTGCTCTATAAAGCTCTGCGTGAGTGACATCGGGATTCAAGCAATCACAGTGTAGTTATTTACCTCTGACTTATTATTTAAATTACAAAGTGTATGTGAGGAAATCGAAATTGTGACACGGCTCCAAGAAAATCATTATGTTACTGCTTGTGTTTCTAACTAACGTCTAATCATTATAAACGTGAACAGAGCCTCAGCTACAAGCAAAGACTCAAAAATATAGTTTTTAAGTTGAAACTGCTGTTGCGTCTCTTCTCCTCTGCACATGCTTGGTTAGGGCACAACATGCACGTCTTCTCACACAGGTTTGTTCAGCGTGGTTTGAGCATAGATCCACAGGTTTGAGGCTGTGTGGTCCTCAGAGCGCATGTGCAGACCTCTAAAACAAGCTGCTTTCCGCTCTGGTTCTAAAAGCTCATGTTAGAGAGCGGGCCTCTGAACACTGGCACAGATTGAGCCGCTGCAGGAGAAGAAGACTCAAGCTTCCCGCAGTACTGCTCAGTGTCCTATAGTGGCCACTAAAAGACATTGTGACTTCCAGCCAAGCTTCAGCACCAGGAGTGAAGGGGAAAAGGGCTTATTTGGGACTATTTAAATATAGTTGTGACACACGGTAATTTGAGATTGTGTTGGTCAATCACTGCTTGCCTTGATTGCCCTGACTGCATGCCACAATCAAAAGTATCAATTCGGAAAAAAAAACATTTACTGGTACATTAGAAATAATTTTACAGTTGCTGAATAGTTTTAGAATTATGTTGATCTATTTCAGAACCTAGAACAAGACTGCTTGTGACATTAGATAAAATAAGCCTTTATTAACTCCAACGGCACAATGGAAATGAACGACATCCAAACACAATTTCATACTTAATACAAAGAAATTCGTATTTTCTTGTGTTTCAAAAAATGACATTGTCTTCATTTGTATATCAAAATCAATATCGCCTTTTCCTTTGTATCGAAGTTTGAAAATGGGTCTGTCCTCATAAAGTCCTTACAAATTTGGGTAAACGTCCCGGGACTTAGACTCCTCCTCCACCTCCCTCCCGCACTGCTCCCCTGCAGTTGTTTTGTTTTTCCTTCTTCGCGCTGATGTCACGTTTTGTTACGGGCCGAGCGTGGCTTCTTTGTCCAAAAACAATACTCGACCAGTTTGCACAAAAGCCCCAAAGAGACGAGTGCGACCCCAAAAAAACTGCTACGTATGAAGTTAGCACAGAAAACGCACAGTGTTTTCCGGTTGGATGATAAATAATCGCGGGACTTTTAATGCTATACCTTTGGAACATTTTATGAACTTGAAAGAAAAGAACACAGCGTGCACATAAGAGTATTGGAAATAAGAGTATAGTGCTACGAAATGATCAGAAAAGCCTTAAATGTAATGATAAACACCACTTTTAGAAGAAATATCCAATAGTGATATTTCTGTGCGTCTAATAGCAATTCCATTTCCAGTGGGGATTTTTATTTAAGTTTATTTTGATCACTTCTTCTGGTTGGAAATGTCTGTACTTCAAATAATAACAAAATAATTCTGATTCATGTTAAAGTCATGGTTCAGTTCATAGTGCACGTCATAAATTCATCTTGTAATATTAAGACGACGTGTTTACAACGGTCTGAAAACTACAGGATTAAGAATGTTCACATACTTAAAACACTCATGGAGACAGGATTTGTAGTTCATTTACAGTCTTTGCAATGGCCTCGATATGATCATGGATTTTATTTGTTTATGATTAAAGTTATGAAGTTTAGTTTGGACTCTATTTGGTGGAATAAAACCTGTTTGATAGTTTTACTCTAGACAAGGAGTTTTGGCCCGGTGTAAACAGGGTTGCTAGGGAACAGTTATTGAATGTCCTAATGTGATGTCTGGATTTGCAACCTGAAGTAAAAGTTGAAACTTAAAGAAATAAAAACAGGGGAAAAAAATCTGTAAAATGTTTAGCTAAATCTTAATAATAATGATCTTATCTGTGCAATGAGTAGTTCAGACGGTCATAGACACTTTAATCTTGCAATAATTCCCAAACTTTAAGATATAACATTGCACAGTTTCCATGTAGACAGAGAGCTTTTTAATAAGTGTATCTTCAGTAAACAAAGACAGGAGTCTAGTTACTGTTCTTAAATGAGCTACGGGACCAGTCTGACGGAGCTGTGCCCATGAAGTATTTAAACATGTCCAGTCAGTAACACTTTGTTTGTTGTGCTTCTCGTGATCCTGGTCTGGAGTCCGGACCACGTGAGCCGCACTTGTGTCGGACCAGGCCTCGACAGCTGCTCTCAGGACCTGTTCAGACACTTCTCATGCACCAAGTGTCTCCAAACCACACATTGCTCAGACAAGCCTTTAGACACGATGGAACTGCAATTTACTCAAATATAATACACATGTAAGAATGTCAAGATCATTCGGGTAATCTAAAAAAAAAGTGTGTGTCTGGTGCTGTTTATGTGGCTGTTTGTGTCACAATAATGTTACTTTTGCATTCAGAAAGTTTGAGTTCATAAAGCTGGGCACATACTATTGGAATATATTTGAATGTTTTTGTCATGTGTTGGGATGTCTTGATTTCAAATATTAGTGGAACGATTATTGTCTGAATAAACAGGGATTTAACGATTATTTGAGATTATTAGCATCACGACCAAAACAACAATGTTTTCTTTGCTTCTTATTTTCTTAACACATTACCGCACCTCAATATGTGACCTGCTGTATGAAATCACACTTTCTGAATAATCAATTTGACATTAACAGTCTAATTTTGCTTCTAGAATCGTCACATTTCTTTTAATTTAACTAAAAAATACTCAATTTAGTTCAAACATTTTCACTTTTCTATACATTTAACCTAAAAAACATAAATTTTCTTCTAAAAATTAGAGATTATATATTTTTTGTCTTTGCGATACATTGTGACCTAAATAATCACAATTATCGATTAACCTAACAATGTTGACGTCCGTAGTTATGTGTGAATAATCGGGAATAGATGTTTTTTCTCACAATAATTGCAAGAATGCAGTTTGATATTGTGATGTCCCTATGCTCACACGTTATAACTTTGTACCTTGTTACAATTACAAGTACAAGTACTGCTGCCAAAATGTTGACTTAGTTGCCCTAAAAGTGGCAAATACACATGAAAAATACAACTCAAAGTACTACTTACAATTGTAGTTGCATTTTAGATCAATCTTTTATACAAAACATGATTAAATAAACAGTTTAAAGCTGAATGAAGCTGTTTTAAAGCACAATTCACATATTCTCTCATTTGTATGTTTTTTTAAGTATACGGTATGCACATGTACCACAAAAATCGACTCAATTAAAGCAACATGTAGCATATTTGTAATTGGTCACTTTCCACCCCACATGTAAATATTCTTAATGTCAATGCTTACGCTTTAGGTCAGCGTTTTCAACTTGTATTGTGTGAAAATCAAAACTAGTTTATCATTTTCACTTGACCACTAATCGCATCACAAATTCGACTTGTAATCTCACTTTGGGTGCGCTCAAACTTGTCCTGGTTTTGTCCTAATTTGTGCTGTCACCGTACTAACATTTCAAACTCTATTTCATCAATGCGAAGGAATTGGCCCGATACCGATTTCGATACCAAAATGACAATACACAGTCATTTTCCACTCAAAATAATAGTGCTTTCTTTACGTTTCCATGTGGTTTTATACTAGTTCTGACCAAGATCAAGATCATTCTAAAACTGCTCACATTTTGTCACATTTTGTCTTGTTTACCTGATTTTTTTTAAGTATAGATGCTTCAAATTAGTATTAGAATTAGTATCTAGTTTTGATACCAAATTTCCAATGATTTATTAGTTTCCGACTGTGTATGAAGCAACACAAAACAGATTCATTGTATAGAATAGTTTAGTTTAGTTTATTATTTTTGGCAGACCTGCAAGTTAATGAAAGTATTGACTAGAAATGTATTTTATAAGTAATGTTGACACTTGTGTTTAAAAGCCTCTGGTCAGTTCAGGTAAAGTTGGACATTTCTTTGATAATAGTGTCAGCAAACCTCTTTAAATCAACTCAACTAGCATTTACTACATGTTCTCCATTTATTTGAGGTCTTTTTGCCAATTTTAATTATTGATTTATTCATTATTGTAAATATTCCAAACCATATATTGGCCCAAAAGATCCCAAGTCAATTTAAGAACATTTCCACATGTAAAAATGCTCAAATTCTCAACAGAAGGTAATTAACTGTGTTTTCGATTACAAGTCATTAGTGAAATAATAAATGAGATTAAGTGCACAGTCCTTTGTAAGTCTGTGGTTCATTTGCCGGTTCTGGAGCGCACACGCTGTCGCAGGACGTCTTTTCCTTCGGCATTCTTTCAGTTTCCATGGTTTGTTCAAACACAAGTCACTTTTTGGAGCTGGATCGAACGTAAACACCAGGTTTTTGGTGTGTTCTTGACTTGAATGCTTTTTGTCTGTATTGTGTGAGCCGTTACTTTCATTTTACATTGTGAGATTGCTTGGTTTTCGATATACAACATCTTACATTAAAACTATTATTATTTACACTGATGATTAAGTGGCATTTCACATTAAGTGACAAAAGCCATGTGGTTTTCTTCAAG
Source organism: Chaenogobius annularis (assembly GCA_015082035.1). Lineage (NCBI taxonomy): Eukaryota > Metazoa > Chordata > Actinopteri > Gobiiformes > Gobiidae > Chaenogobius > Chaenogobius annularis. The sequence continues at coordinate 361,849 of BJKM01000013.1, read as the reverse complement.
ATATATTTAATTTACCTGCTTCTTATGCTTTATCTTTGGAAAAATAGCAAATACGTTGACTTCAGTTCACATTTAATTGACAGTTGCTCTTACTTGATTAATTTCTCCAAATACTTTTTTAGTTGAGTCATCATTTACTGGTTATTACTTTGTACATTTTGTGTAATAAAGGGGAAGTTTAAGAGGTGAAACTGCAGGCAAAACTCGCCTGCACACGCCAAACTTTACAATCATCATGTACTTTACAGGATTTTTTTTTTTTTTTTTTTTTTTTAAAGGGATTTGTTGAGTCTAAGTCATAAACTCTGAAAGTGTATGCACATTTTGAATGTTTACGCAAATTTCCAGTAAGGAACAAGAGAAAGCCTTACTTGCTTTCACGTTTAATCGTTAATCACTGTTTCTCAGTAGCATTTTGAATTTTTTTTTTTCTTTTTTTTTTTTTAAATTTATTGTTGTTTGGTCAAAAACAAAAAAAAAACAAAAAGAAAAAACAAAAAGTGGCTCTACATCCAAGCACATAACAATATGTTATTTGACCAGGTGTAGGCAGAAGCCAAGGTCTATTATGCCTACCCTTCTCTCCAACTCTCACGTTGGTGGACATTTGTCATATTGTGGTACACCACCGGACAATCATCAACAAAACTACAAAATACTGAACGAGACGCTCCCAATATCATCTACAAGCACTCACATTTTTCCAAAAACAAAATGCATTTTTTATTCTGCTAAATATTTTTCTAGGATTATTTTCTTAAAGATACTTTAAAACAATAAGGAAGTGGCTTTTTTTAATCATCGCAACAACTGTTCCATAATATAACTCCTTTACTTGATAAACAATGTTCCCTCAGCGTCTTCTCACATAAGGTCTGTCAAACATACGTTCCCCTTAAATTATATTTACTTTCTCTTTGTGTAAACTTTGTCTTCAATGATAAAGGGATTTGATTATAATTGACTAAATACATGAACTTAGAAGTATACAGATCTACCAAATCAAACTTTCTGAATGAAAAAGTAATGATGTTGACTTAACAGCCTGATTTTTTGGAGTATACCAGACTGAACGGTCATTACATGCCTTCGAACCACACAATTATTATTTTTTGAGTTCTTACTATTATATTGTGAGCTGAATAATCACGATTACCGATTAAACAAATAATCTTGACTTCTAAAACACAAGTGAAAAGAGCTTTTACAACAATGACAGCAGTATTTTAAATCAAAATGCCCCAAAAATAATAAACTAGTTCTGTTTTTCTTCAATAAAACGCTATTTGGAAGCCTTCAGTCACCATAATTCACTATTTATTAGGTATTAGGCTTTTATAGTTGTTGGCGACTTTACCCTCGGCTCTTTGCGTGCGTGTATTTTCCCTCTTCCGCTCGTGCACCAGGACGTTTTCTGAAATCGGTTCACCGGCGTGTGGGAGGAACGAGGTCGGCCTGACGAGCAGAGTGAGTGTTTCATCTGGGTGTGTTTGGTGCAGTTGTGTGTGGTGCAGTTGTGTGTGGTGCAGTTGTGTGTGGAGGTTCTTTTGCCCCGTGGTCTCGTGTGGGACCAGCCTGACTGAAACATGACACAGGAGCTGCTCAGAGCGAGGAGTGGCCTTGAGGCTGAGCTGTGTAACTCATCTCACTGTGCGAATCCTGAAAGAACACTTTTTGTTGTGTCAGAAGCAGCTGTTACTTCCTGCAGGTGTGGGATTGTGTACCCTCAGTCTACGTCCTGAATTCTGTGGACTAAATGTCACAAAGTTATTCTCAGTTATTGACAGTGACACCGTTATTCTTCCTCCTACTTCTTTTGTCCTTATTATTATTATTTACACAAAATCTTTCACAAAAAACCCAAAACAATGTAAAACTGGATTAAGTAGTTTTAAGCCACAACTGATAGAGACATATTTATAGACCTGTGGGTAAAGAAATATACATAGTATCTTCAAATATACTTCAGCACATGAACACATTGACCTCAGATTATAAATCAGATGTAGTCATCCAAATACATTTTTACTTGCTTGGATCATTACTTTGTACTTCTACTAGAGTACGCACATATTCATTTAAAGTTTTCCCAACACAGTTATGCAGCAAAACATTAGTGCACTCGTTCATTTTTGATGATCATAATCCGGTTTGTATAAGAACAGATTTTTACATTTTTGAGACAGCATCATTATTAAATCAAAATGTCTTCTGTTTTTCTTCAATAAAACAATGTAATTCTCACTATAGCAGCTTTCAGTCACTGTAATTCACCATATAATGTTGAACTAAAGTAACTCTGACCAACACCATGACCACAGTGAAGTGCTTCATTTACTTCCATTCACAAAGTCTATACATTACCATTCCTCATGTGTATGGCTTTATCAGCTTTATCAAACCAAACTTTCTGAATGATAAAGTAAAGTTAATGTGACTTAAACTGACAGATCAAATGCACTTAACATTTAGGTTAACTTTTTTTGCACTAGATAACATTTTTATCTCTAAAATGATCACACTTATGTTTTTTTGCTTCCTTTCCCTTCCTTTAACCTTAATAGCTTATTTGGAAACTCTACATATTCTGGTTTTAAATTGTGTAATTGTACAATATGCATGGTATCTACATAGAATCTTTTAAATAGCCCAGAATTGATTGTGATTTTAGTCTAACTCTAACCCAGAAAGTGTTCCACATTTGAAAACTTTAGTTGTTTCTTTAGTTGTGCTCATTTACTGAAGGGGTTTATCGCTGTGTTAAAATGGATCGTCGCTGACTCGTTGCTCTCGTTTTAAAGCTCTTCCATCACTGTCAGGGGCCGCTCCCTCAGGGTTGTTGTGAAGCCGTTATGACCCGGGTCAAGAGGTGAGGTCAAGGGTCGAAAGGTCCCAATGCGACTCGCTCTGGGCAGAACAGAAAAGTGTGTCAGAGCTTTCTAGAACATTGCGCCGTCCCTCTTTCAGCTGCGGACCAGACTCGAGACGCAGTATTAATAAGTATATGGTATTTGTCTTGATAAATATCTAAAAATGTAGATCCTGAGAGTCCATCATCCCACTCTTTTTTGTAACCACACCACAAAGTTCATAGTTTTAATTAATCATCTGTTAGTGTTGTTTCGATACTAAGGAGAAGAGTTCATACCAATTTGAATGATAATAAAAGAACATCAAAATCTGCAGAAGTATTGCAGTTAGATTTGCAATATATGTTTTAAAAAATAAAAGGATTCTGTCCAGAGTTAAAACAATTTAAAACTCTAGAGCATTAACATTTGAGAGAAGACTGAAATATGAACCGATAAACAAATACAAGAATCCCACGCGTTTCAGAATGTGTTGTAAAAGTCTAAACTACAGATTTTTTTTCAATAAAATACATGCAATTTTGTTCTCTCTTAAGTAAAATCACATTAGTTGGACTTTATATTTTATGAATTCATTTTACGGTAATACCCACTTTCAAACATTTTCCTTTACTAAATACTTTCCCCCCAATGTTTAAAACAAAACAGAAAGCGTCCAACATACAGTATGTGTCTCTTTTAGTCCAAAGTTTGTCAAATAGGTCCATTTCAAATTAAGTTCAAATGTCATTTTTTACATTTTTCTAATTTCTATTACTCTGTATAGTTTGTGATGGCCTTTTTCCCTGTAGCCAAATGTACGCTCCAAAGGTATCCATTTATTGTGTCCATGGCAGGAGTTTAGAGGCCCAAATACATAGTTCTGAAATCAAGTGGAATACCAATACTGCCTAAATACATTTTCAAGTGTTCAGTGTTCACTGTGTGTGTACTTAACAACTTCATTAAATCCCCATTTATCTCTAAGCGATAAGGGCCACTTGCACCCTCATCCCACACTAAAACAAACATACCGTATATTTGAAACAAACTTTTCTCTCAGGATTCTTCTCTTTACCAGAATGCTTATATTTGAAGTTCAAATTCCTTCATTCCCTCAGAGTAAATGCCATTTTTATTGACCGACTCGGTGCAGCACTGCTTTTGCGTTCTCTGTGAATTCTTCTCTTCTCACTGACCACAGTGAGACCACAGCACATTCCTCCCATCTGAACTTTCTACCGTCAAAATGCAAACAAAAACAAATGAAACGCCTGATGGGGAAGATATTAAACCTTTTACTTGTTTTGGCAAAGTTGGGCTGCACGATTGAAGGTGACGAAAGGTGCATTTTTACTTCCAATCAAAATCACATCCAAATAGGGACTAAACCAAGACTAGAACGGGACCAAACTAAGACTAAGACATCGCCCAAGCCAAGTTACAGCTCAGATCCGTGGAGAGGTGTATTTTTCCAAGGTGTTTTTGAGCATTAACCACCCAAAGTGAAATAAATAGATAAATGAGTCTAATGCCATACCGCGAAACATTCCAGGAGAAGCAAAAACATCTCCATGGAGAAAAGTTACACATTGAGAGTCCACAATGGAGACATTTCAGTCTTTCACCAGCAAATGCCAAAAACAGCAGATGAAATTGGTTTGTGTCGTATCTTCCTTTGTTTTTAGAAGTGATATTGAGTCTTATGGCTTTTTATTATGTTTAAAATGATGTTTTACTTTGAAATAACACAGCAATGTTTTTTTTTTCTCTCTTAAAACTAAGTTGTATTGATGGATTTAATCTTTTCTACATTTCTTCCCTTGAAATTCAAACTTGTCACTTATTTTTTGTTATCTTATGTAATATATCCTCCATTCAGGATATTTTAACATTTTGATGAGTCTATATAGGCCTAATATTTTGTTTAAATTGTCCATCGCTATGACAACGGTCCTAATACCTCATCATTCTGCGACCCATGGAGATAGGACTTGCTCAAATAAACTTGCCCAGGCTCAAATTGCTTCCTCATGCAGCTGACGACCAGAAGTGCCACGTGCAGGTGCCAAAGCCTGTCGTGAGTTGCCTTTACCAGTAACTGATCCCCTGTAGTTCCCAGATAATGTTGTTGAATGGTAAGAATGTGGTCATGGGTCCCTCTGGTCCCATTTGGCTCCGTGATAAACTTTCCATTGCATGACATCACATCACAGTCATTACACTTTAATTAGTACGGAGCTCGGCACAGACGCTTTAAATACTCTAATCCCAAGGTTGAGTTATGGCTTCTGCTAAACTTTGTTGTTGTGCCAGGCGTTTTTCCTGTTAATGTTTGTTTACTGTGACATACATCTTTCAGCGCTAGGTTTGACTGAGCGGCGCTACTGTTTTTACATGTTTATGGTGTAAACAAAAGCTGGCTCGGAGAAAGTACAAGACAGGACACCTTCTCCGGAGGATGCTGCCGGAAAGGTGTAAGGAGAATGTTTAATTCTGATTTGTTGTGATTATATTGCATGTTATTTAAGGTGCTTTTGAGGGGGGAAAAAAGTGACTTTCTGCTCCGATACAAGGGAATACATGAATTTCAAGACATTAGAAATTATATTTTACATTAGACATTATATTGTATTGTAACTGACATGAAGAAAATGGAAAAAATCACACGTGGACTCAACTTGAAAATGGACAAAAAGAGATTTGACTAAATGGGATTATTTTGAGCATTCTTTTTCGTTGGATGCCCCACCTTCCCAAATTCTTATTTAATTTTTCTTCTCTCTGGTCTTGTCTTGCTTGTTTTTGTATTACTAAATTGTAGAAGACGTTATGACAAATAATTGCAGCCATTGAGATCTTCTAATTGCAACTATTCAAATCTCAGTTCCATTGTGATTAACCTGAAAGCCATAATACAGTTTAGTTTAGTACATAATTATAAAGAACGTGAATGATTTACTTTACCTTAATCGTTTTTAATTTTTTTAAATTTAAACTATTTGACTGACAAAAAAGAACGAACATGTTTTGTTCTGGCAATTTTAAGCAGAGGTGGGTAAAGTAGCCAAACATTTTACTCAAGTAAGAATAACGTTACTTCAGACTAATATTACTCAAGAAAGAGTAAATATACATATGAGTAACTGATCAGATTTGATCAGATTTGTCATTTATTACGTTTAAAAACGTTTGTTTTTGTAATTGGAAAGACAAAAAATATTTAATTAATGCTCAAAATCTGTTCTTTTTTTCAAAGGATGGAGACAAAAATGCTAAAAATTTAATTATATCTTAAAGAGAGATGCAAATCATTTAATACTGTCAACATAAATAAAGCTTTGGTCACTCAAGAGAACCAACACTTTATCTCAAGAGACTGTTATTTCAACTAGTAACAAGAGTAAATATAACTGAGCAATTCCCACCTCTGATTTCAAGTATGCAAACAACATAAATCATAAAAGAAACAGAAAAAAGAAGAGATGAAAAGAGAAAGCAGAATTGGTGGAAAGACGCAGCATCAGTAAACTAAACTGACAGATAAGACTTGGCAAATATAAACATTGTCCATTGGCCGTTTTCTCCCGGCTCGGCTGCCAGTTCTGGTCGAAAACTGAACCAGGTTGAATAACGTTTGACAAGTTCTCGTCTTTCAGCGGCATTCTGTCAAACCAAAACAAAAGTGACACTTTCACGCCGTCTTTGTTTGGGGCAGAAACCTGAAGCTTTTTGTCAGATAGTGTTGACAGCAGCAGTGTAACTTAACCGTTTACCTAAAAAGTTTAATAAAGATAAAAAGAAAAGTTATCCTGAAAATAATAATAATAAAAATATGTAATATACAAAATCATGAATGAAGCTAACTCCAGGCCAAAACGGAATTTGACTTAGACGAACAAGGACACAATAAAATATAATAACAAAGTAGATACAAAACTAATGTCTTATTTGATCCTAAATTAATAGATAAACATTGAGCTAATTTGAAGTTCAGAGTTGACCATTCAAACTGCAAATCTTTATGGTTAAAAACTTGTGTAGAAACCATTCAAATGAGTTTACTTTTCCCTGAACAACTGATGCAAATTTGTACAAATGCACTACAATGGTCTGAGAAAACAAAACGCTTACGTAAACCTGCAGGACTGGTTTGTTTTAATGTCTTTGCTCTTTTAACCCTGCAGCTTTTCAGTGAGAGAAAGTCACGGTTCACCAATTGGACTTTTGCCAAAAGATTCAATAACAGCTTTTACAATAGACTTCATTTGACACCTGAGTGCCTATTTATAATTTAAAGACAAATCTGTTGTGTTGACGAGCCGTTTGGGGCTGCAAATCTGTATTTCATTGTTTGTTTTACTTGAAAATGACAACATCAATTCTATTCTGTCACAATGGGGCGATGTGGTTAGGAAAAGCCTAGTACAACAAAGAGGGAGTGGTTTATCAAATTGTTTAAAGTGCATATGACTTTTATGGTTTTCACGTTTTTCTAATTATGACTTAGTTTGGTGGGATTGTCCCTTTTGGTAAATATTTGTCATAGTTTTAGATCAGTTAAATTTTTGTTTGGGAAGAAAATTTGAAAATTGAGTTCTAAAACAGAATCCCTCTGTGATGTCATCAATATGCGACATTACGTTGAAAATGCAGGGACAGTTTTAATGCAACTGACACATTTTTCAGACAGTTTAATCAATTATTAAACTGTTTCAGTTGTTATTTTTATAATTTAATAATTAATTTAAAAAAGGTGTGATCAGTTATTGTAACTTTTAACTTTTGTCATTTATTGGGGATTTTGTGCCCTTGTTTACATTATGGTTAGGTCACATGTCCAACGAGGAAGAAACATTAGAAGCATCACCAAAATTGTCAAACTGGGGGGGAAAAGGCAAAAACAAAAGAAATAAAATCTTAAATATTATCATGTTCCCTACGTTTTAGTGGAATGCGTGGTTTAACCTGTCACTCTAAGTTTGAGTCTTTAGCAAGTTTAAGTTTAAGAACAAGGACGTAAGGGCATCTGGAGCACTTAGAGCGATGAAGCAATTACAATTTGCACTTTTTACGATGTGATCTATTGCTTCCAAGCTCTCATTGAAAATCATCATCATCTACAATTCCCCACCATGTCCCACAGCGTTGCCCAACTTGTCCCACTTTTACGACCATTTAAGGTGCTTACCCTTTATTGATTTGATAATTTAACGTTTGAGCGACCCTTCGACATGTCTTTGCGCTGTCCTGGCACAAGCTCGTTATTCTGCTGGCTTGTGACCAAATTATTCAACATAAATTGGAACAAACGCCATATAGAAGCGTTAAGAAGGCACTGTGGAGTACACCGGTTGCGTCCTCTGCTGTTTTGGCGGCCTGCAGCGTGTTAATAAAGCGGTGGCGTGGCTCGTTTGGCAGGAGCACGGGGACACGCCCGATCGCAGGAGACGTTTAGACCTGTTCACAAAGACAGCGCCTCGGGACGATGAGCAGGTTCGGCCCTGTCGTAGATTGAGTAAATAAGTTTTAAATACCCATCAGGCCAGAAGTACAGCACAACTAGCATCATAATAACAGGGAATGGCTCTTCTGTATAGTTTAAAGTCATGTTTATTGTGCGTTGTGAAGAGAATACAGTTTATTAGATACAAAGTCAAGACACGGGGAAATGAACATGGTAATTATTTCTTTCATGTCGTTAAGAGTTTACCGGAAATGATTTGAAAGAAATGAAAATATCCTGTGGTTAAACGCTTTGTTGAGTGTCAAAGGAGAGTGGCCAAGTTGACAACGCAGGCAAAGCAAGCTTTCATTCAAACTTGGAACATTCAAACTCTTTTCTCGCTTCCATTCCACACAACTCCATTAAAGCACTCTTCACTTGAACATTACAAAGTTCTGTCGATCCCGCCGCAGTAAATATTCTGCCCAAAGCCACTGTGCCCTCAATAATCACGTTTAGAAGGTCATTTACTGTAGATTATATGACTACTCACAGTGACTATAGTGGAAAACTGTGTCCCAATCTGAATAATATGGAATTTAACCGGCCTGTTGCGTAACCGTAATCCTCTTGAATCCTGTGGGGAAATCCAGGCCTAGATCAATGCTTTTACTTCCGAAATGTGTACAATTATGACTCATCAAATTAGTTAATACATTTTTTCCAGAATCGTTTGATTAAAATGTTGTAGTCTTTGGTTTGTTCAGTTTCTTAAATTGCATTCACACTTGTCCTGGTTTGTTCCTGCTTTGAGTCCAGTTTAGTCCTGAGTCTTTACTTTACTATTATATTATCAGTTGTTTTGTGTGCTGCACCGTATCGCCGAAGCAAATTCCTAGTTTGTGGACGTCTTCACTGACAATACAACTTTTTCTGATTTTGATGTAGACTTGGTTTGGCCCTGGTGTGATCCTCGTCTAGTTCAGGTTTGGTTCCTAGTTCATTCCCAGTTTTGAGTGATAATCACCCTTAGTGATTTCTTTATCAAGACTAACTCAAATACTGTATGTAAAGTATCATTTTTTAATAATATAACATCTGTGGTAAACTCATTTCATACAGACCAGATAAAATCATTAAGTAAACCTAATATTATTAATGTTTTAGTAAGTTCATCAAGCATAAAGTGGATCTGGTCTGAAACCCTATATTTCCGGCTCTGTGTGTCACTTTTAAACAGACAGTGTGAGGGCTGAAGTGTGTGGTAAACTCAACGACACACCCAGATCTGAGCCTCGAGGGAACCGTCCTCTACTGTTTCCACACAAAACAGGAAACTCGATCACTGTCAAAATCCCATTGTGACCCACCAGGAACAGGACTGTCTCCATTACACGCTTCTTTATACTCGTATGTCCACATCACTGCTTTAACTGAGGACAAAGCCCGAGCATAGCGCAGCGCGGACACCAGGGGGCAGTAGGGGGCCGCTCACAAACTTACAAACTTTTGATTTGTGGATGGTTTGAGACATTTCCCTTTTATTTGACCAAGTATTGTACAGAAAGAGTGTTGGTTATGTTTGTGTCTTATGTAGTGACGTGATAATTAGGTCACTGTAACAATCTTCTGTTCTGTGTGATGTTCTGCAGTGGTATTTTTTAGATATTTGCCTATCACAGCCTAGATTACATTAACCAGTGGTCTTTGATTAAAACTATCCTATACTTCAAGTCGAGGATACTAAATGGTAGCAGATGTACAGTAGACCGTTCTGTGGTTCTTTGATCAAATGTTGTAGTGGTTTTGGAACAGTAGCCTGATCAAAAATCTGTGGGTTTACCAAATAACCTGGTTGCAAACTACTAAAAGTCTTGTTTAGCCCACTACATGCCAGAAAACACGGAGACTTTGCCATTTCCACAGACATCCGCAGTATTCTAGTCCGAGCTGTAGTATGAATCCCCCGCCTCCCCCGCCTCCCCCTTGCCCCGGTGCAGGAGTGTTTGGGGGCTGATCTGTGCGTAAAACATCCGTGATATTTGAGGCGCTCCAGGGATGTAGTGGCGCATGCGCAGAGCCGTGTCCGCCGCAGAGCGCACCTCTGGAGCGGCGCATAGGAGTCATACCAAGCATAGCCTGCGTGTCAGTGCAGTCCGCTTACAGCTGGCCTGGAGGACAACTGACGCTACTTTTCTACTTTTCACACCGACATTTACTTCAGATTACTTAGCAAAGTATTATAAAGTCGTAATAACTGCAGCAGCGGTTTATTCCAGACACAAAGTCGCCTTTTTCTTCGGAATTTACAGCAAAGTAAAGTTGGAGGCTGGGCCTTTAGCTTTCTGACCGCCGCTAGATAAAAGGAGAAAAGCTGGTCTTTTAGGAAAACTCGATAAATGTTACTCACAAAGATGGACCTGTTGAACTACCAGTACCTGGACAAGATGAACAACAACATCGGGATCCTGTGTTACGAAGGTGAGCGGATTTGTCTCCTACTTTTGCACGCTGCGTTGTTTTGAAAACTTGGAATGGTGTTCGCTTTTGACGCCTGCGGCAGCGGAGTTGGCGCTGTTGTTTGACTCGAGTTTGCGCGTGTGGAACACTATAGTTAGTTAACTCCGTTGTAACTCTTGTTCATTTATTTTCAATCTCATGTTAGAATATGATTGCGCAAAAGTGTTAAAGCACGTTGGCTGCGCTGCAGACCTTGTTTTGTTCTGCTGCTCCGGGACACTGCGCCTCAGCTGCTTCTACTCTGCTGTTCGAGACAAAAAGCACTATTAGACTACTCAGAATAAGACTTGTATCAGACCTCAGAGCCATGCTGGGGTTTGACTGGTCAACTTTTGCTTTTACTTTGGTTATTATAGTGTTATTATTGTGTCATTGTATTATCTCTATGTGTGTTTTGGGCTATTTAGGTCACATGTCCCATTTACCACAAACTAACTTTGATTTGAAATGAATATACAACATATTTGTGCTGTATAATATTAAGTAGGTTTAATGCTCATCTCTCATAAATGACCACCATCTCCAAGTCATGTTTTTGGACAAGAGGAGCTTTCAAAAGGATGATGAACTGCATCCAAACTAAATGTCATTGAGAATGCAGACTCAGCAGTAGAAGTTCTAAAATGCTAAGGTTGGCGTTTTTTGCACAGTGGGTAAAACGTGTTTTCTTTTTGTAGACTTTCATGAGGGGTTTTCATGTTGGCCGACTGTGATATTGACACTTCCATTCAATTGTAATAGTATTTGTAATAAAAAAATGCAATTGTTTTTGGAATGGAAAAATTATTTGGGTTTGTTGTGGCATCAAATTGTTCTTAATACCTGAATATATGTCATTTTTTTGGTCACTTGTTAGAAATATTGTTTATCCCTAAATGTGTCTATATTTGAACTTAAACACAAACAAATAACCCACATAATGAATCTTTCTAAAGCTCCTTGAACTAGTCGTAATCGTTTTTGAAAGAAAAAATACTATACTTTCACTTGTAATTATGCTTAACCCAGTTTGATAGTTGCATATTTAGTCTTTGATGGTGTGTTCCTGGTTAAAGCCAATGTTAGTCCTGGTTTAGACTTGGTCTGGTTCAGCTCAAGTCCAGGTTTAGGTCTGTGTGTGAAGCGTCCCACAACATAATTATCAACAGGTATCTCCATTTTGCACTAGAAGCATACGTGTATTGTGTTTATTTCAACATGCAGTGATTATTTTATGTTGCACAAAGTCAAGAGTCTCTCCATGTTGATTTTGGAGTATTTGCTGAACAAAAGGGAAGAGCAAAAGCCAAGCGGAGACAGAGATTTGAGTCCATTTGAAATCCAATCTCATCCTGATTTTCTTTCTGATTTGTGTTTGAAGTTGTGTGCAGAGAAACGGCTTTGATCATGCGGCTCTAATGAACTCTTGAGTGCACGGGAGAAACGGGGCCCTCTGCTGCGGCTGCTTCACTAATAATTTGCTTTTTTCACTTGACATCACAGTGTAAAAAGACAATTCTAATCAAGGAGCAAAGAGCGATGACGCCGAGGTGTTTTTTGTTTGGTTCAGTGTTTTTATGTTTGAAAACCTTGTTAGAAAACATGTACAAAAAGCTCAGAGGTCAAAGTAAAGCATGAAAAACAAACAGAGGACACACAGTGTGCGGATGCATGCTCTTTAAGGTGCTTTTGAGCAATAAAAACACTCGGAATTGTTTAAATGTAAAATCAGCATAATGCCATACGTGGAGCATTACATTAAAAGCAATAATATCTCCTTGGAGACCAGCAGGTGGTGGACTCCCCATCAGAAAAGTTTCACTGTGCACCTTTTAATATGCGAGTTAGAATATGGAAAATATTCAACTCCTTCATATTATTTAAACACATGATCATAGTTTATCAAGTTCATTTACTTTCCATTGTGTTTGATAGGAGTGAGTGAGTGAGGATGTAAAGACGTGTTCTACCAATCGATTAGTCGAGTAAAGACGTGTTTCTAAACCAATCGATTAGTCGATAGTAAAGACGTTTTTCTACCAATCGATTAGTCGAGTAAAGGCGTGTTCTACCAATTGATTAGTCGAGTAAAAGGCGTGTTCTACCAATCGATTAGTCGAGTAAAGACGTGTTCTACAACATCGATTATACCATCGATTAGTCGAGAAAAGGCGTGTTCTACCAATTTGATTAGTTGAGTAAAGGCGTGTTCTACCAATCGATTAGTCGAGTAAAGACGTGTTCTACCAATCGATTATACCAATCGATTAGTCGAGAAAAGGCGTGTTCTACAATCGATTAGTCGAGTAAAAGACGTGTTCTCCAATCGATTAGTCGAGTAAAGGCGTGTTCTACAATTGATTAGTCGAGTAAAGGCGTGTTCTACCAATCGATTAGTCGAGTAAAGACGTGTTCTACCAAATCGATTATACATCGATTGTCGAGTAAAGACGTGTTCTAACCAATCGATTATACCAATCGATTAGTCGAGTAAAGGCGTGTTCTACAATCGATTATACCAATCGATTAGTCGAGTAAAGGCGTGTTCTCCATCGATTATACCAATCGATTAGTCGAGTAAAGGCGTGTTCTACCAATCGATTAGTCGAGAAAAGGCGTGTTCTACCAAACGATTAGTCGAGAAAAGGCGTGTTTCTAACCAATCGATTAGTAAGTAAAGGCGTGTTCTACCAATCGATTAGATGAGTAAAGAAGACAGCAAGTAAAACTGGGTACTTTTCAGTATCCCTCTGATTTGACCAGGTTTCTGACCCAAACGGCACTCACAAAACAAAAACCGCATCATTTATACAGAAAATATAGGAAAGGAAAATTTACAGCAATAGGAAAAAAAAAGTTTAAACCCAAATCTTCTGTTAACTCACTCCATGCCTTCACATTTGAGCGGTTTTCCCTGCTAAAATCTAAATGAATTAGTTACCTATCACAAATATGGTTTGACCGATTAATCGACTAAATGACTAAACACAGCTCTAGCCAACGGTATTGTCCCTTTTTCAAACAAAGAAGCAGGGGCAATGTTTGCAAGCATATGATTGGGCCAAGCTTGGTGAAACGTTCAATTGTTATCTATTGAACGTTTATCCCCATTGATATTATTAAGATCTCAAGACAATGCAGTTTATACTTTATATTTACTTTAGTTAGGTTAAGTTATGCTGATTTATTCAAAAGCATGATGAAGCAGTGAACTGAATACTCCGTAGGTGTTGGCCTGCCCATAAAAATAAACGCAGGTAATTACTGAAGAAAATTTCAAGGACAAAGCAGCACGTTTATTTGAAGTCTAAACAAGTTGACCGCAAAAGCTAATTTAACGGTGCACAGCTGTGTTTTAGCTTAAAATCCTGCTAATTCATTGGGTTTGCTAAAAGAGGCACAGAGCACATCTAGTCTGGGATGTTTTGGAAACCGAACGCAGGAGGCTTCGGTTGTTTCGTTTACACGTGTGGGCAGGGAGAGGACTCTTTTGGTTTCCTCTGGCCTTGCTCCGGAGTTTGTACAGAAGGTCCACAGAGGCCGAGAGTGGGAGGAAGAACCAAAGACAAGCAGGAAAACTACTACAGGCCTGAACTCAGCAGCGCGGGGACTTTCCACTGCTAAAGAAATCAACTTTATGAATCTACGTTCAAATATGAGGTCAATAGTAACAGGTCAGGTTCATGGTTTACTGCTAAAAGACTGAAAAGAATCGCACAGTACACATCATTTTGCGTTTTAGTGACATCTTTCTTGTTTTGTGCCTGTTCGTTTAAACTGTTTTATGGCTCGAGAGGTGCTGTGAAACTAATTTCCCCTAGTGGCACAATAATACGGCTGTAATTGACTAAAGAAGTTCTTGGTCGACAAAAGACAACGAGTACTTATAGAAAAAGAACAAAGGTCATTCCATATCTTCTCCTTTTTGCCATTGTCTCATATAATTGCCTATAATCTAAATACAAATATTGAGTCAACTAATGCACACATTGGACATTGTACATTTAAATATGAACAGTAGTGACTTGCAACTCAACGTACAATATGAACGGACTATACAACGTTCAGTAAGGTTATTGCTTTGATAGAACAAATACTAATACTACATACATTTGTGTTTGTAGTGTATGGTTTATTCTGGCAAAACGTTATTCCCACATGCAAAATTAAAAAGTGCATTGTGTTCCTTTTTCTGGTGGAGGTCACGCCTGCTTGTCTCCATTTAGATGTTATTGTTTGAGTAGAATGTTCCACAATATGGCATTACATTTATCACCATGGAGACAAGCAGTTGGAGAGGCGAGGATCTAGTATTGGGTTTGAGTGCGATCATTTGCACAGAGCTACATGAAGCCACCTTCGACTGTGCCGCTCACATATTCCACCAGTGTAAGCCGTGTAACATTGGGAAAGTGACACCAACGCTAATAAGGAGCTAAGTTAGTTGTAATTGTGATGTAATGTGTAACTTTTGTACTGCTGTGTGCACCTGCTGCAGTTGGAAAGGATCATTGCGTTTGTAAATAGTCCAAGATGAAAAAATAAATACAAATAAAAACGAGTGATTATTCTGTTATAGGCTACTTTGCAGCCCCAAACAACAACTTTGCAACTTTTGATCTACCATTTCCACTAAATGCAGTCTGAAATATGCTTGTTCTATCCCCTTTTACTAGGCCTGTCACAATATGTACTATATCGACCTATCGTTCAGTAAGTAATAGCTGGAACAATATTTTTTAGGTTTCAGTATTTATCGTGTGTGCATTTTCTTTGCAATAGTGCGCAGATTTTTGTGGGGGTTTTTGTATAATACAATAAGATTTGAGCTGTAGAGTCATTTCTATGACTGATTTTTGTTCATTCTGCCATTTATTTAATGCAGCTGAAGCCTTTTCATCATACAGTATATTTAAAAAGGTTGCTTTTGTGGGAGTTATTGACATGACGTTATAGTTTATTGCAATATTTTTCTGTTGCAATATATCGGGCTTCAAAGTGTGTTTGATCCAAGTAACACAAACACAACAGTTTCAATTACTTTTACAGTACGGAGGCAGTTTAATTTATAGGTTGGTCCACAATGCTTTCCATGTCCAGTTTAAGCACAAACGACTCCAAACCGCAGCCGCCATTAAAAGGCTTTTGGAGCGCGATAAATGTTTCTTCATGACACCACTGTTCCGCGTATATTTAGCTTGAAATGCACCGCTGCTCTCTCTCTCTCTCCTCACCCTCCGACATGTTCTCGCTCGCCCCGCGGTGTCCCATGGCAACAGGGATGACATCACCGGGGCGTTTGGCAGGACGGAGGAACGGCACTGAAAAGCGAAGTGACACCGCAATCCAGGACAAATGGCTTTTTCCGAGGTTAGGGAGGATAAAACGATAAAACGTGGCATCGCAAGCGTTAGTTTAGGTGAAAAACGGCACGGAAAAATAAATACCACTACTTGTAATTCATTGGATTTAGAAGAAAAACGGGATCTAGGTCATACTGGCAAACTTTTTAGTGGGTGTTCATTGTGTGATTGCAAGCATTGACCAATCATAAGTCTTCTGACAAGCAATGCAACTACAATTTGATCCGCGATTTACGTGTGTTATGTTTTGATAGTTGGATTGTGTTCAAAGTTCACATTTTAACCCGTCCAGGAGCATTAACACCTGAGAGAACATGTTTGTGGAGGTCTAAACTACCGGATTAGCGTCTTTCTTACATAAATAGACAAGGAAATTATGTCAGATAAATAACTGCCGTCTTTGCGATTTGCTAATTATGACTTTTCAAATTGCAATTGTGATTTGATTGCGATAAATCTGTCAGCCCTAACTAAAATACCTGTTTGTTATTGGCTGTTGATCAGTTTAGTTTGCAACCAGTTTGTTTTGTATTAATTCTTGCTTTTCTTTTCTTGGGTTACAACGTGCCACAGTTGTCCGATTATAACTCTACATACACTGATACAGCGCTTGAGGCCCTTCTTAGTGATAGGAT
Organism: Chaenogobius annularis; assembly: GCA_015082035.1. Classification (NCBI taxonomy): domain Eukaryota; kingdom Metazoa; phylum Chordata; class Actinopteri; order Gobiiformes; family Gobiidae; genus Chaenogobius; species Chaenogobius annularis. The sequence continues at coordinate 345,057 of BJKM01000013.1, read as the reverse complement.
TAAAGTCAAGCCCGTTATATGATAAACAGTGCTTTGATCGAGTTGGTTTTATACTAAACTAAGAGCAAAATACGGCAGATTCTGAGCCATAACTCTGTACAACTTCACTGTAACTCGCACTGACCCCTCCGTTCGTCTCTTGTCCAGGTGAAGGAGCGTTGAGAGCGGACCCCAGGCTCCAGGCCCTGTCCCTGTCTTCCACCTCGTCCATCTCGAACCACCGCACGGGGCCGCCTCCCATCAGCCCCACCAAGAGGAAGCTGAGCGGGGAGCAGGGCGACAGCGACATCGACGACAACGAGCACGTGGCCAAGATGAGCCGACTGTTCGCAGCGCAACTGTGAGTGTCCGCACGGGTCAGCTCGGTAGAAAGATGTGCTGTCGTCATTCTCATTTCAAAACATAAGAAGCAAAATTATGTTCATTTTCTAATTCAAAAATGCACATAAAAAGGCAAATTTAACTGTTCGTTTAACAAGGCTTCAACAGGTTTTCACTGAGCTGGAAATTTCTGCTGCAGTTGGAGGCTATTTAGATTGAAATGAACATGGTAGATGGACACTTTTAACACTTTTAATTACAATTTTTCTTCTTCATATTGATCGAACACAATTTTCTTCTTTAAATCAAACAAAATGGCATTCAAAATGTATTTCTTGCCTTTTAACAATTGTGAAAAGGTGTACTTTCTTCCTCAAAAGTCTGAAGTCTTTTCCAAACCACGTATTTTTACTGACTGAGGACTAAACATGAACCTCTCGATTAAAAAAAAACATATGCAGATAATAATGCATGGACACATAGATATTGGTTGCTCTTCCTCCTACAGAATCACTCTAAACTATTACCAGAACTAGGATAAAGCCGCTCTTCGTTTCTATTGGCTCTCGCTGTGACTCTGTGTCCAGGCAGGCGTCCGCAGAGCTTCCACTTTGGGCACGACCCGGTTAAACCGGCTCCACGCGGCTCTCCTCCTTATAGCTGCACCACACTACAGAAAGATTTTTCACATCTCTGGCGTTCCCGCATTCCCACTTCCAGAAATTCCTGAGATTCTAGAGCTCCTATTTCCCAAGAATGAGCGCAGGTCTGAGGGCAGCAGAGTCAGACCTCTCCCCCTTCTCTTTTTCCTCTTCCTCAGGCTCGTCTTAGTCAGTCATGGGACTCCTGCCATTTCTATTTATTGCCGAGACATTAAAAGAGGTATTAGGTGGTCCTCCCATGCAGTTGTGCGCACGCTACTGAAACACAAGTAACGTCCACGGTGAAGAGTGACTGGAAGAACATGGGAAGCAGTGGATTAGAAAGTGCACATTCATTGCTTGGGCTTTATGTAATTCAGCGTGTTTGCACAAAGAAGTGTTTGTTTGGAAAATACTAAGCAGTTTTCAGATAAGAAATAAATCCAGGACGATAAGGTGTTTGTAAAAGCAAGCTCCAAATTTGTTATGTAAAAAAAAGTCAACGCTGCAGTCAAACTTTGAGCAATATTGTTGGCTTATTGGGATATAACTACTAAAAAGTGTGCTTTATAGTCCTAACTATTGTGCATCTTTGAGGAGCTTTAAATTGAGGTTCACATGATAATATTTTGACTGGGTTGAAGTTGGTTTTAAAAGTGTTTGTGTTCTAGGGCTGAATGACTTAAATATCTAGATTTGCGATTTATGTTTAAATAATTCTTAAAGATTCAGTTCAAAGTTCACATTTAAAAAGACTGACATGTGCCCGTGAACTGTCAAACTATTAAAAGACTCACGTGTATTTCAGCGCATGTTTGTGCAGATCTGAACCATTTTAGCTGTTTTTTATGCAGATTTGGACAGGATATTTTGTGGCACTTCACAATTTCACCTTGTGTTGGTGGACGTGTTAAAACCTGCATCTGCCGACACAGCGTGATTACACCAAAGTGGGGAATGAAAGGTTGTTGTTGCAGAAAAGTCACTCTCTATAAATAGTGTCTTAAATTAGCTGACACTGTAGGACGCAGCCATTTTTCCTTTGTTCAACATTGTCGAATTTTAGCAGCAGAGATTAACCCTGATTTGAAAATTATAGCTGTTTTTCGGGGTAAAGACTGTGTTGAAAGTAAAACGTTTGTCCCACTCACACACATCGGGTTCAGTAGAGATTGTTATCTGACACTTTCCTCACTGTTGAATCTGTCCCAAGGGCCGTTTTTGTCCGTTGACTAGCTGCCTTTGTATTCCTTTTCCTTTTATAAAAAAAAACCAAAACTGCTTCCGCCATTTCAAAGTAGTCAATTTAGCATTTTAGTCTTTACACTTAACTCCTTGGATTTTAAAATCTTGCTTGTTGTACTCATTTGTACGTATTATTCGTCAACAAGGTCATGTTCATGTCTCGGTTTGTTCCCAAAATACTTTTATGGTTCATTTGAAAGAGCTTTTAACCCTGAACTAGATAATCTCTGGTTAAAGTCTTAAAAACGGGAAAAACAGAACTAGGTCGTTTTAAACTACCATAGCGGTGAGATATTCCTCACTTTCTCACGTAATTCGAGCGTCCTGATTATTCACCGCGATGAGTTTAGAAGCGCTTTTTGCAACAAGTAGTCTCATTTTGACCTTAAGAGCTGCTTTTACAACATATCTGTGCTGGGGCAAAACAAATTGTGCTCAACTAGATGGAAAAAAAAGTTCATAAATGGTCATCTTTTCCATGGCATGTTGGGGATTGGCTTTCCAGAACTGTCTCTTTCATGCTATTGATTATTATGCCTTGTGTAACCATTTTAGGCCACTGTATTTCTTCGAGTCTTTTTTATTTTGAGCAAGCGTTGATAGAGTCTCTTACAAATGACACCTAGTACTTTGTGGATGTGTCTCAACAGCAGCAAAACGTTTCCATAGTCACGAGAATATAACCAAATCAACATTGAAATGGTCACAATTAACAAATACAGGGAGCAGTGACATCCTCTGTAAAAGACAACAAAATATCCTGTCTTTCTACTTCTAACTTTGTATTTTACCTCTTTTACCTTTGACCTCTTCAACTATGTTCTGTAATTTTTGGTGCAAACTATTTGTAGTTTTTCAAATGTTACTATGTGGTCTTTTGTTCGTTCTGATACAGATTCTAAAACTATTCTGGACAGGTCATATTTTGTCCTATTTGTGTGATTTTTGTTTTGTTTTCAGTATCGATACTTGCTCAAATGAATATCGAGTTTTGATACGAGATTAAGTTTGTTTTTTTCCAATTGCTAGGAAACCCTAATGGGATTCTTGTAGTAGTTTAGTCATATTTGTAGGTCTGTAATCGACTAAAGAACGACTCCACTCGACATGGCGCAGGCAAAAGCTCTCAAAACGATTCGAATCTCTCGCTAGTACAGAGAAGTTGTGGTAAAGAGGTATCTCTGACAGAGAAAAAGCTCTTCTAAAACTCCAGTAAACTCAATCCAAGCTTCCTCTTTTCTGCTGTGGTCCAATAACCCCCATAAAATAATTAAAAATTGCATTAACTCAGACACAATTGACAAATTAATCGACTTAACGACTTCAGTCTTCAACAAATGCATTTCGGTATTATTCCTAAACCCTTCCGTCCCACCCAACAGACAAAAACTTGAGCAGTATGTTGACTGCTCAGAAAAGCCCCTGCCTCTCTCGTATGCGCCACTGTGTGTTTGCATTGATGTGTTTTGGCGGCGTGCGTGGGTCCGTGTGGTCGACGGGGGCGGAGCGCTGAACAAAAGGGGCCTTATCCCGTTCCCACCGGAGCCCGCGGGCTGGGAGCCGCTGTGGCCTGCCTGTCCTCGACCCACCGCCGCCGCAGTCAAGAAGAAAGCCTCCCACTCAGCTGTTTGAGCACATCTCCTGCAAATAACAGCGCCACAGGGTTTCTCCGGCCGCCCTGCAGGGGTTATGTGGGGATATGGGGTTGGACGTTTGCAGTTCGTGGAGATGTCGAGATGGTTTGGTCGAAGAGGCCGTACTTCTCAGTTACGTTTACTTGAGTCACTTTTCACTTTCCGACACTGTACTTTTACTCCTACTTCAGTCATATTTTGATTGATGTAAAGTAACTGCGAGTAAATCTATAAGTGACCAAATAATCTCATATTGTCAACATAAAGCTTTTAATATTTGTGTTTCTTGCACCGCTCATTCAGATATGATTGACAATTTCTCTTTTTTTGTTAGTCCTTCGAACATTACCAGATTTTTATCATTTAATCTTGTTTTTAACTTGAAATTATAAATCAGATGTTACCATTAGACTTACTCTTAGTTGAATAATAGTTTCCCTAAATACTTTTATACTCTTGAGTAATTTCTTGGAGCACTACTTTGTATTCTTACTTGAGTATAGTTTTTTGTCCACTCTACCCACCTCTGGCCAGTCAATAATCATGGTTATTCAGGGAAAGAGCTAAAAAATCATTATAATGACTATTTTAGACACAATATTAAGTCTTTTTTAATCAAATCTATTTTCAAAAAAATACCTGTAGCCTAATACAATTGTAGAGACTGAGGCGGCTGACTCATCCATCACCCAAGTTGAAGTCACTGAGGTTGTTGGGCAAACTCCTCGGTGGCAGGGCTCCGGGGGTGGATGAGATACGCCCTGAGTACCTAAAGTCTCTGGATGTTGCAGGACTGTCTTGGCTGACACGTCTCTGCAACATCGTGTGGCGGTCGGGGACAGTGCCTCTGGACTGACAGACCGGGGAGGTGGTCCCTCTGTTCCAAGAAGGGGGACTAGAGAGGGTGTTCCAACTACCAGAGGGATCACACTCCTCAGCCTCCCTGGTAAGGTCTATTCCAGGGTACTGGAGAGGAGAATCCGACCGATAGTCGAACCTCGGATTCAGGAGGGAGCAGAGTGGTTTTCGTCCTGGTTGTGGAACACTCGAGGGTTCATGGGAGTTTGCCCAACCAGTCCACATGTGCTTTGTGGATCTGGAGAAGGCTTTTGACTGTGTCCCACGGGTGCCCTTTGAGGGGTGCTGTGGGAGAATGAGGTCCGGGGCCCTTTGCTCAGGGCTGTCCGGTCCCTGTATGACCGGAAGCAGGAGCTGTGTTCGCATTGCCGGCAGTAAGTCAGAACCTGTTCCCAGTGCGTGTTGGACTCCGCCAGGGCTGCCCTTTGTCACCGGTTCTGTTCATTGGTTTTATGGACAGAATTTCTAGGCGCAGTCAGGGGTCGGAGGGTGTCCGGTTTGGGGACCACAGGCTCTCATCTCTGCTGTTTGCAGACGATGTTGTCCTGATGGCTCCATCAAACCTGGACCTGCAACATGCACTGGGGACGGTTTGCAGCCGAGTGTGAAGCAGCTGGGATGAGAATCAGCACGCCCAAATCCGAGGCCGTAGTTCTCAACCGAAAAAAGGTGGCTTGCCCTCTTTGGGTGGGGTGGGAGTCCTTACCCCAAGTGGAGGAGTTCAAGTATCTCGGGGTCTTGTTCACGAGTGAGGGAAAGGATGGAATGTGAGATTGACAGGCGGATCGGTGCAGCGTCTGCAGTGATGCGGTCGCTCTGCATCGGCTGTTGTGGTAAAGAGAGGAGCCGAGTCGAAAGACAAAGCTCTCGATTTACCGCTCAATCTACGTTCCTACCCTCACCTATGGTCATGAGCTTTGGGTAATGACCGAAAGGACAAGATCGCGGATACAAGCGGTCGAAATGAGTTTCCTCCGCAGGGTGGCTGGGCGCTCCCTTAGAGATAGGGTGAGGAGCTCAGTCACACGGGAGGAGCTCGGAGTAGAGCCGCTGCTCCTCCATGTCGCGAGGAGCCAGCTGAGGTGGCTCGGGCATCTGTTCCGGATGCCTCCTGGGCGCCTCCCTAGGTAGGTGTTTCGGGCATATCCCACCGGGAAGAGGCCCTGGGGAAGACCCAGGACACGCTGGAGGGACCATGTCTCTGGGCTGGCCTGGGAACGCCTCGGGATCCTCCCGGAGGAGTTGGAGGAAGTGTCTGGAGAGGGGAAGTCTGGGAGTCCCTGCTTAGACTGCTGCCCCGCGACCCGGCCCCGGATAAAGCGGAAGAAGATGGATGGATATACAATGTAAAGTACTTTTTTGTCATATTTTTTATTTTGTCATTCAGAAAGTTCGATTTCATAAAACTGGTCACAAACTTGGAAATAGTAACGTGTTAGACAATGGGAATGAAAGAAAATGAAAGATTTCCACATTGCTTGGCTTCCGTGACTGTGAATAATCATGAATAATCGTTCAATCGTGATGTTTTCTCCTCACAATAACCGTAACACTTACAAAATGCACTTTTAACTTGCAGCTTTGGGTTTTTCACTTCTGGCGTTGGCACAATCAAGCTCCAATCACGCTAGCCTTAATTTGTTTGTGTACACTGCTGTTCGACTGAAATGAAGTAAATGTCCTTGTGGTCGCCCGCTCGGCTTTGCATATTACCTGACGGAAACAGAAGTAAACTCTGTAAACCTTCGCCTGGCCGTGTCTGCAGGTTTACACTGGCTCCTGCTGCAGTCGCGAGCAAATATTAAACCTCAGGAGTTATTTTCAATTTTGCCTACACCAAGAAAATATTAGTCGCAACCTCTGGCCTCGCAGCAAGAAAGTCATGGGTTCAATTCCCGGCTGGAACCTTAACGTTTAGGTTCCAATTAAATGTTGAAATATCACAACTGAAGGTGTCTAGAGTGACATTTGACATTTCAATTCAATAATGTTGCTGTCTTTGGTACAAAAAAGTATTTTCGTGTACGTTTTAGAGTCTATATAGTCCAGATGACAATAAAAATATGACTGCATTTATTATTATTATTATTCTTTTTTGTCTTTTTCTAAGATTATATTCTTTAGTCGACTAGTCACAATTAGCCGATTAATCATTTCAGCCCGAGTTTGCGTGTTCCCACTGTGTCTGTGGGGTTTCAGACACAAAATGTATTGGTCAAGTTACCAAAAAAAGCTAAATTATCTAAGATTAGTTTACTACAGTGGCTCCATAGGGCAGCAGTAAGAAACGAGTCACATTACCAAAGCATCTTGAAGTAATCATTAAAACTTTTTGGACTCGCATTAGAGCTCAAATGTGGTCAAAACTGACAGAAAAACGTATAAATAGTGGTCAATTTAATTGTCAGCTTGTACGGACTCCCCGTCAGTCAATTAACCCATCTGCACAATACATTTCAACCAATTACTGCCACTTTAATTGACTATAACCTTCTCCCTCATATAATACTGTGTACACTGTAAAACTGCCGCAGCTGCCGTGCACTGGGAACTCCATCAGTGCGTTGTTCTCATGGACCTTTCTCCAGAGACCAAATGTGGAAGAAAATAAGAGTTGAGTGTGGCCAGCGCTGGTGAAGTCATTGTTCCCCTCTTGTTTTACACAGGACTATTTCTGCAGCGCGTTTCAGAGAAGGGGGGAAGTAAAGAGAGGAGGGAGGAGAAGGAGGAGGAGGAGGGAATTGTGGGTAGTTTTGCTGTGTGCGTTCAATGTGTGCTGTTTGCTTTGGTGGTTTCCATATCCAATCTGTTCCAGCTTTGATAACACAAGATTCTCTTCATCTCTCTCCTTCTCCCTCTGTTTCTGTAATCACTTATCTGGCAACATGTTTCTGGAGGAAGTGGTGTAAAATATTACTTCCAGCTAGGTCAACTAGTCAAACAATCATTGCTATTGTGCATTGAGAATTTTTTAACCGCTAAAGGTCAAAATATGGTGACTGAGGGCTTCTGGATAGAGAATATTTACTAATAAAGTGTATAGTAGATGGAAATACAATTATTTGTTTAATAGGGACTACTGGTACTCAAAATTATTCCGATTAATTGTTCCAGCCTTACTTCAAACGAAAATCTGTTCTGAAACCAACTTATTCTATGACAAAGTGCCTTCTAGTTATGGAAGCGTATAATATATTTACAATAAGAAAACTAACTGGAACTATGAACTGTTTAATTGCAAGCTTCAAGTTCAGTTTTAGACAGATCTACCTTGTTGTTTATCTGTGTTAGACTGCGTTCACACTTGTTGTTAATTGGTCCAAATTTGAACCCAATTTAGTCTTGGTGTGGACTTGGTTTGGTCCTGTTCTAGTCCTGGTTTAGTCCTGATCTTGTTTAGGTTCACTTTAGGGGTTTAGTCCTGGTTTAGTCTTGGTTTAGTCCCAATTTGAACGTGACTGTGCAAGTGTGAACTAGAGGTGGGCTATATATAGAAATGTAGATTATAGTCTACAGATTATAGTCTACATTAATTCTACTTTAGAGATTAATTTGACAGCCTTTTCACATCTGTCTGATAATTAAACCAACTAAAGACATGTTTTAACACATTTCGTTATCAAGATAGTCATTTTTGTCAATATGGTCCACTGTTGAAGGCTTCGCAGGCCCAGCTCTCATTCATCCCATTGGCCTTTCATTGCCTCTTTCTATTCAGTGCTTTGTGTGAATATTGGCACAGAGTTCAGACCTGGAACCTTCTCCACCCCCTGTTTAATTTATCCAGGCTTGGGTTTGCACAAAGAGCATATCGTCTTGTTGCTTTAAATGATGGAGCGATCAAAACTCCTTTATTAACACTCTCAATTTTTGGAAACAGACCTAAAACCGCGAATGCAAAAACAACCACGGCAACAAAAAACATTATATTTATATGTAAAAAAAAAAAAAAAAAAAGGTGGATTAAACTCGCGATTCACTCCCAAATCTCAAACTGGCTCACTAAAGTAAAATATTAGTCAACTGGTACACATTTTGGTCAACTAAAACATCATGAACTGATTAACCGACTAAAATGTCGTCGATGTGTTCTTTGTTCGAAATCATATTGTCGCTCTAATCTCTTTTAAATCGTTGTGTTATGATAACCCTACAAACACTGGCGCTCTAATTAACAAGATGTTAATTTAAAAAAAAGAACCGTTCATTTAAGGATTGCCATATTTCCCATTTCCGCTCCTGAAATCTGGCGTCGATCGAGCTTCAAGATGTTTTCATACAGTTTATACTTAGCGTGAGTTAGCCCTGAGTTGTGCGGTGACTCTGTGTGCGTTTATATATATATCTGTGTGTGTGTGTGTGTGTGTGTATATTCATTCTGTGGCCACTTGGATCAGGGGCCCTGTTGTAAGCTGCGGTCTGTCCTTCATCCTCCTCCTCCTTCTCCTCCTCCTCTTCCTCTGCTCCGTGATTCTTCCCAGATGTTTCCTGTGCGTATCTCCCCAGCTTTTTTTTTTTTTTCACTCTTCACTTCTGTATTTATTTCTTCAAAAATAGTGCGACGGGAACGGTTGCTCGGTCCATGGCACAATAGCCAGAAACGTTATCCAGAGTTACAATTGTTCTAACATGAGCAAATCGAAACGTAAAATAACATAAACGCGTCTTTATAGTTCCAGTTGCGCTAATGTTTGTTGAGAAAATTGCTAGCTCTGGTGTCGAATTGTGCTAAGATTAGAGTCCAAACTGTCAACATTGTCACTATATTTTGATACTTATTTCATTCCAAAAGTAGAAGTAGAGCTTGGGCACAATAGCTTTTGATTGTTAAGAATGAGTTTAGCTAATTAAAACAAAGCACGCACTAAAACGATGCACATCTATTTTGTTTTAATTGTCTGTTTTATGGCAGCCTTTGTATTTTTAGTTTCTCTATTGTTTTTAATTGAACGTCAACTTGGGTGGTTGGCCACAAATGTGAAGCTAAAACGCAGCTCTAAATCACAGATGAGAGACAAGTGATATTGTTGTGGATTAAACGCATTTATTATTCATCTATTGATGGTTGTGCTTTGTGGGACTTCAATGAAGGGACGGTTTTTACGACGGCCCACCTCAGAAGACTTTAAACACCAGGTTGTTCGAAAGCGTTAAATTAAAGGGGTTTTACTGGTGGTAATTTTCAGTTTTATATGGAAGTAATTGAAGTCTGTGTAATCCCTTGGTCGTAGGTTCCATCGTAAAGACCTGAAGAAGCTACTTGGATGAGTGGCGAAACATATTCACGCTTAAATCTCACTTATTTTGTTTTCAAATATTAAACATTGGATTGTGTTTTTATTATCTCAAGTTGACAATTGGCTATAATATATATATATATAATTTTTTTTTTACACTATTTATACACATTTTTACAAACGTGACAAAAGACTGTTTATAACAAAGACGGTGTCAAAAAAGAATTAATAAAATATCTGTTTTTCACCAATAATACAGTGTAATCTGTGAACATTGTCTTTCTAGATCAGGGCTATTCAATTTAAGGTCCGGGGGCCAGATCAGGCCCGCCAAACGATCTGATCCGGCCCAACCCATCTTCCAAATATTATTATTATAGTGTCTTTTTCTTGTTTTCTGGTTTAATTCTGGGTTTGTAAGAGTTTAAACCTGGTTTTCTGTTTTTTTCTGCCGTAGTCCTTATTTAATTCTGCTTTAGACCTGGTTTGGACCTGGTTTGATTCTGGGTTGGTCTTGGTTCCGACCTGGTTAGTCGCCTATCAAGCCCAGAGGCCATTTGGACTCATTCGATTGTTCAAAAAGGACAAATATCGGCTTCATTTTCGATATACCATCTCTACCTTCCGTGTCGCTTTAACCTGTCAGGAGCATTGTGCAGCACCAGGAGTTTGTCAGCAGGACTTCGCTGGAGGAGAACTCATTTGTGCGTGTTAAAAGTCATTTACAATAGAGAAAGTAGCATTTGAAATCCCAGCTACGCCCCTTTATCCCCCCCTCGGCCACCCCTCCAGCCCCAGCTGCAGCTCCCACCATAATTGAGAGGTGAGTGCGGTGGACAAAAGCAGCGGGTGCTTTCTGAATGGCTGGTCCTGGCATGAAACTCGCTCACTGCGGGTTTTGGTGGGGCAGTGAAGTGTGTGTGGTGGTGAAAAAGGGGGGGGGGCAAAAGCGACGCTATTCATTGGTTAAATTAGTGTATGGCCCTGTGTTGGCTGCTGGTGCTACTCCTCTCTCTTGTCGAGGATGTGGGCACGCATGCTCTCTGCCAATGAGTCCAGTTTGGTGTCATTCGAACAGTTTAGTGTCAGATGCAGCTGCTGAGAAGAGACTGGAGCGGGTTATCTTTCCCCCTCAGCCCCCATTTTTTCCATTTTATTGACAAAACGTGAAACACAGAAGATTAGGGGTCAAGGTTAGGGGTGGAAAGGAAAAAAAAATCACGAGTCCCGTTTAGTCCAAAGTCTTTTAAAGAAGTGGGTCCAGTCGTTGATTGAATGGTCAGTTTGTAATGGCTTTTAAACTGGAGCTGGATATATGCTCCAACGGTATCCATTCAGTGTGTCTATGGCAGGAGTTTTGCGGTCCGGATACATTCTGAAGGGCTGAAGTCTGATGTTATGCTAGTGTCGAAACAAAATCACCAAAATGGAATCAATCGTCACAGGAATGAGATCACAATTTGAGTTTTATCACCATATCGCCCAGCCCAAACCAATACTTGAACTTATATCGAAACTAGATACTTATCTGAACTATACAATAATTACTAAATCGAATTATCTTTATTATTATTTTTCATGACACAAATTTTTTTTTTCTTAAGTAGTTTCAATATTATCGTTTATGTTTTTCTATAGAAATATACAGTGCTTCAAAATGTTTGACAACTTTGATTCCAGCTCTGACAATTCGTTCGCTGAATGTCCTTCCCTCTCTCATCCTCATATCACGCTACGGTGTTCTGTCTTTTAAAGCCAACGGGACAAAATGACAAATATCGTTACTGGGGAAAAACATTCTAAAACGCCTTTATATTGCCTAGTAAAAGAGTATTGAGCCTTTTCCTTTGCATTGAACTCTAATTTTAAATTGTATTATTGTGACAAGACTAATGTGGAGCTTATTGAGCAGAGACACCTTGTTCTTGTGCATCGAACAACTCAATCTTATTTAATACAAAAATGTGACGTTTCTTTAATATCACTAGACTAATCCTATGAATTTTTCAGTATCGATACTTCACTTGATATACTGTAGTCCTGACACAGTTTTAGTATCTATCGTTGTTTGGTTATAGAGTTTTTTTGTTTTTGTTTTTTTTTGCAAAGTAAGATGGATTATAGAGAGAAAAGGTAGACAAACTGTGGCTGTGCTGTTGTAAGGTGACCACACTGGTTTTCCAAATGTTCGTCCAACTTGTCGCGTTTCCAGCCCACAGGAAGTTTGTGCTGACGGTCAGAAAAAAAGGACAAAGGATCCATCGGGGGGTCCGCGCTAAAAAGGAAACCTCTCAGTCTTTCCTAAACTAGCCCCGCTCCCCCTCGTCCCGCCGCCATCGTCCCATAACCTCCCCATTCTGCTTTTCCAGATGCTTCCCTCCGCTCTGCTGTTGCTCGGTCACATGGCTCTACAACGGCTTGTTTTGCATCTAAACAGAGCGTGGATTTGCACGTCGACTTTGTTACTCGGGCCCCCAGCGCACAAAGGCTTTCACGTTTTGTTTATAGCGCCTGTTCTGGTCTGTGCTACTCTTTTAGTCATTATTTAGGCTTTAGTGTCTGCGCGGGGTAATGGAGCCACAGAGACAGATTCTAAGTGTAGTCGGACCGTGTAAAACGTAAATAAAACGCTTTAGGATGCTTTGCAAACTTCCATTTTGGATGTTAACGTTTGATAAGACCGTAAAAAAATAAATAAAGGGTATTTTCATCATATTGGATGTACAGTACAATATCGCCGCTATCACTGCTCAAACTGCTTAACCGTTTCATATTTTGGTTGCCATGCCAACTTTCGGAGATGTGTTGCAAGTGCTGCAGTAAATTTCAATCAATCACTGTTTGTTTTCAGAGCTCTTTACAAATACGGATGGTCCGATATGGATTTTTTTTTTCAGACAATATCCAAGATTAAGTGCAGTAACCAAACCAACAGAGTCAAAACAATGCAAGAATTCTTTTTTTTTTTTTTTAATTGTGACATATCTCCGCTCCATTTCTGTTGATGTTTATTATCTATCTAAAAAAAAGTCTTTTATTTTACATATAGTCAAAATTATTCTGTCTTGGATTTTATTATTCTGTCTTGAGTTGCTTTGTCGATTAATTGTCTTCCTTTGTCAACCAATATATTTATTAGTCGACTTATTATTTCATTGATATTAAAGATTTATATGGGCCACAGCATAAAACAAGAATGTTAGATGAAGTTTAGAGAATAAATCTTGAGTTTGTGTGCTGTTTAGTCGGACATTTCGATATAAATATATATTTTTTTTCATTAATTCCACTGAGCTTTATAGTTTTGAGAGATTTTCCCAGCTCCCGTGCCTTTTTTTAACCGACTAATTGATGCACAGAGTATTTCTTTAGGCGACAACAGTCTTATTGTGTTATGCAACAAGAGTACGAGGAGATAACTTTCTCCTTCACATGTGGCTGGACAAACGCACGTCTCTCTTGCGTTTGGCTGCAGTTGGCCCGGCTTGAATCGGGCCGCGTCGGAGTAGCCCGAAGGAAAGCGCTCTTGAGCTTTGAACTGCGCGTCCATTGTGCCCCGCTGTGCTGTGCGAGAGCGTTTGGAGGGCGGCCATGTTGGACAGGTCTGCCGAGCGCTCCTTCCTTCCTCTGAGCAGCACAAAAAGCCCTTATCAAGACCCACCGCAATCTGAGCAACGACTGTGTGTCCCTGTGTTGTAACTGCTCCGGCCACAATGGATCTTTTGTCTGTCTGTTCTTGCTCAGACCACATGGGGATTTCTCTATATTCATGATGTGGCTGTTTCCTATTATCAAACCCGAGCTTGTTTTTTCTCAGAATGAAATCAAATCAAGAAAAAATATATCATTGGCACCACAAATGAAATGTAAATGTGCCTTTAAACTAGGGCTGCAACCATTGTTTTTGTAGTCGACTTGTCAGCGATTGTTTTTTTCTGAACTAGTGAAACGATTATTTCTAGTGTACACTCAGATTCTTGAAATGAATTATGGACCAAATAAAGGTTGAAATATGGTGACTGAAGGTTTTTTAGAGCGAGAATATTTATGAATAAAGTGTAATACTGATGAAAATCTGAAATAGTTTATTCTTTTTTGAGGAACTCATGTCGCTGTCTTTGTTATGAAAAAGTACCGTATTTCTGTATGTGTTATTTTTTGTAGTCGACAAATCACAATTAGTCATATTATCGTTGGAGCTCTACTTTAAGACTGAATCTCGGTCAGGAGGACTGTCGTATCTGGTGGATATTTTAGGTAGACTGGGGGAACGTTTTGCGCTGAACTAAACCTGGACGACACCTAACTTTTATTTGTAGAGCACTTTAAAAACAACTAAAAAGTGCTGAACACACAAATGCACGTAAGAAAAAACAACAGAACAATAAACACATTTAAATAACACAAGTCAACATTTCAGGAGTTGCGTTTTTAAAGAAGATTTAGTGCGCTTTCATACTTGCAAAATTGGAACTTTAACTGTGACAAAATTTGTAATGGAAACCTGGACTAGACTGGTCCTATTCTAGTCCTGGTTTAGGTCCAAACCAATTCTAAATCAGATCTAAACTGGGCTCAAACCAGGACCAAACTAGAACAAGTGTAAACCACCTTGGAAATCAGAAAGTGACTCAGATTGCCTAAGGTGCACAAGGGAGATTGTTGCAGAGTTTTGGGCCAGCAACAAAAAAAAGATCTTTTGTTTTGGGGAATTTATCACAACAACAAACGATTCCATTTCCTTTTCCCCCTGTGTGTTTTTCCAGGAAGCCGAACGGAGATTACCGCAGCTCCAAAGACCGCAGCCGGAGCCCTCCTGAGCGACTGGTGATGCCGTCCGCCCTGTCCGTGCACTCAAACCACCTGTACGCGCACCACCACCACCACCCGCACCACCCACACCACCCGCACCACCCGCACCACCTGCCCCTGTCGGCCCCCCTGTCCGCACTGAGCCTGGAGCAGCCCCTGGCCCTCACCAAGAACAGCCCCGAGAACAGCCGGGCCAGCACCGCGCTCCCACACGCCGTCGTCGAACGCCAGCAGGTGCACTTTTTAAGAGGATATTGACAAAAAAACAAAAACAAACATGACGGTTCCTCAGTTCAGTCCGAGTCATTTGATCTTCCGGTCATTTATTTGAAAATGTTCTCGTTTTAGACCAGACTTTGTTTGTTTCGGATGAACTTGGGTCGAGCAGTCGAAACGGTCAGGTGTGAAGAACAAACAAACTCTGGTCTGAGGAAACGTTTAAAATAAATGACAATACCTTTTGGATTTTTAAAAATAGATAGCTGTAGTTCTGCAACTCTCTGACAGTGGAGAAAAAAAACCTAAGTTCCATTAATACAAATCATTTTAAACAACTAAATACACTCCAAATTAGGCAGAAAAATATGATAATGTTAAATAAATTATAAAATAATGTCACCTTTTTAAATTTTTTAGTTTATATTTGATGTTAAATAGACAGGTATATTCTAAATAAATCATCTTAAAATCGAAATTATTTGCTTTTGACCAACAGAATATTTAAATAGAATTATTTTTTTCAATAAGGTCATCATTTCATTCGTGTGTTTGAACGAATAAAACAAAATACTGAGAATCCAACTACTTTATGTGCTTTGTTGATCAGTATTCCGTACAGATGAGCAGACATCTACCGAAACATTGTTGTATTTTGTATTTTCTAACTCAGCACAGATATGATTCCCAGTACACAATTATAACGGGTTCGATTGCGTTTCAGAACCGCCCGTCGGTGATCACATGTGCCCCGGCAAACAACCGCAACTGTAACCTGTCCCACTGTCCGGTCTCGCACAACGGCTGCTCAAACCTCAGCAACAACTTCAGGAGAATCAACAGTAAGTTTAAACGCCCGCACGCAGCGTTATCCATCATCAGAAAAGACTACGATGCGCTTCTTTATCTAATATTATCCCTCACAAATGATCAGTACAACACATTATACTTTTTTACTCCTTGTACCATCATAAACACAGAGACGAGTTAAATAAGATGATTAAAATGACATGTAAACAGCAAAAGCATCTGATTTCCTTCTAATCGTGGTCCCTCTGATTACTCACATCGGATTCTGTGGTTTACATCTCATTTAAATCATCTTAAATGGTCCAGAAATGAGGTTTTTAGATGGCATTCCAACACTTTGAAGGCGTGGAGCAATGTCTTTTGTTTATATGCTCATGTTTTAGTGTCGTTAAATAAATATAGAGAAAAGATAACCTTGTCGTCAATATGAATGATAAGACACGACATTTGAAGATTTCCTTTTGGATATTTCTTCTGTAAACACCATATAATGTAAAAAGGAATTGTTACTCTTTCCCCAGTCTGAGGGAGCGACATCACCACATGGTAAAGTCCCAAAACGAGCATTTATACAGTTGAATCTCGTTATTCCGTCCTGTCAGTGAGTGTCATTCTGAGCTCATACTTTGACTGCGGCTGAGTTTATGACGTCTGTAAAAGGTCTGAGCAGCTCATTGAGGTCAACAGTGAAACTTTAGACCTCAGTGAGGATGTGCGGACGGCCAGATCCTCCACGCACAGGCCAGTTTTCTCACAGACTCACAGAGGACGGGGGGAGACGGGGGAGACGGGGGAGGAGAAGCAGGGCAGCGTTATCTGGACTCGTTATCGGCGAAAAGAAGAAGCGTTGGCGATCACGTTCTTCAGCTGAACTTTAGACGGCGTTGGAGCCTTGAAAGTTGCCTCTGATGAATCAATTGTTGGAAGCTTTTTTTTTTTTCTTAAACATGCAACTTGTGCAATTAACAAATCCAAAAGGCTGCAGTTATTTACGTAGCAGAATTAATAAAATCGCTTGTCTTTTTATGGAAAAATCTTTGAATTTGATGGGAATCTTGTATCGGTTTATCCGTTTTTTTATTTCGTTTGGTCTTATTAAATGTTAATGCTCCTGGACTTTTTATAAATTGTGAACTCTCTAAACATTTATCACAAATCTAATCACAATACTCCCAATCAGGTTATTTCTAGTGGGGGTGAAAAAAAGTGTACTTTTGTAAGTAAAAGTACAGTTACAGGACTAAAAGTAGCACTACCACATTTGTACTTAAAATGTTGCTAATTTTGAGGTATCTGTACTTTACTAAGTACATTTTACAGTGGATACTTATTACTTCACTCCATTTGAGAGCAGGTATCTGTACTTTCTACTCCACTACATTTTTGAACAACCTTTAAAAGTACATAGTATTTGGTTAACACTTGAGACCGTCGGCTGAAGGGTTATTTTTGGAGACAAGTTATGGAGACATCTAGCGACTTAAAATATTACCAAATCAAAATGAACAAAATTCTTCATCTAAAAGTAAGCGAGTACTTCAATAATTTTCTATTTGATATTTGTAGTTTTCCTTAAGTGCATTTTGCCACCTATAGCTGTACTTTTACTTAACACATTTGATTTGACTTTGTAACATGAAAAGAATCAGCCACACCCCGTTTAACCCCCCGTTTCCTCCCCCCCCGTGTGCCCACAGCGAACACGACGTGCGACCCCGTCATCGAGGAGCATTTCCGCCGCAGCCTGGGCAAGAACTACAAAGAGCCCGAGCCCGCCACTGCCACCGCCACCAACTCGGTCTCCATCACCGGCTCCGTCGACGACCACTTCGCCAAAGCGCTGGGCGACACTTGGCTCCAGATCAAGAACAAGAGCAGCAGCCCCTCCTCCTCCGGGAGCAGCCCCAACTCCTCCCCGACTCCCACTCGGCCAATCACAACCACTCCCCCTCTGTCGTTTCCTGAAGCGGCCGAAGCCTGCGGTTCAGCTCAACCCGATCCCGCCGGTCCGCTTACCCGCCGCCTTCACAAACAGTACCGAGCCAGCAAAAACCGAAAAGGAACCGGACGACGAGACGTTTGAGCAGTTTGTCGTCCGGAGCGACTCTGGGGGGGGGGGCGACTGGTTGCTCCCATCGAATCCTTCACTGCAATGTTCACGCTTGGGAGCTGAGCGAGCCTGTAGTTATGTACATACGAGAGATACAGTGTTTTAATGATTCATTTCTTTATTTTATGTTTTGTTTTTATTTTAACAGTAGTTTTTTTGTGTTCTGCCTCTGTCACAAGATGCCTGGGATTTGAAAAAAAGACTCACTACGAAACGATTTCTCACCTTCAACCAAAGACAGGGTGTTTCCTCTGTTTGCTCTGTTAGTTTATCTCTAATGGGATTATAGAGAGCCCAAAACAAATTCAGTCAAGAAGAAGACATTTTTACGCTTAACATTTGACAACATATTTCATATTTTCTACCAAGACATCACAGTATTATGATATTGTGCTTCTACATATCCTTATAGAGTGATTGCATTTAATTTTAAACATACCGTATGTGTTTTTGGCCAATATTTCCCACCAATGTCCATGCACGGACAATACAAATATCTTAAAAATACTGCAGTTTCATAGATAGCAGATAATTCCCTCACTCGGTTAGTCCGATGTCAGACGAGCCCTGGACACTTCCCAACAGGGCACACTATATCTTTTATACATTTTAGTTTTGGTTGTTTTCTTCGCGTTTGTCTCATGTTTGCGGTCCTACAGAGTTTGAAAGGTTCCTGACGCTTACACCTGCATGGTTTTATTGTAGTTGAAATAGCTGGTATCTATTGGCGTTTTGAAGCATTTCAAGATAATTATTATTTGACTTTTCACTCAGACGTTAGTTACTCACGTTGTTTCAGTAACAGACACTATTCATTCACTGCTGGGTCAGTCGTACTCATTAATAATGTTAATATTACATTTGTATGTTGTTTTTCATTCATGTCAATATGCTAACTGACTTCTGCAGTAGACAGCCTCTGGACAGGCTCATCGATGTGGCTTTTCTCAAATCTATCTCTGAAGTGAGTTTGAGATGCAGTAAAGCTGAACTGATGTTGATCCATCATTGGTACAAACCGCTACAGCCGAAAGCAAATCAAGAACCACGTTTAAAGCACAAACCCCACACTCCTCATTGTAACATTAACCACTGAGGAGCAGGATATTGTCATATTTATGTCTTTTCAACTGTGCATAGACGAGGTGTGCTTAAGTGAAAGACGTTCTTTCAACAGAGAACCACACTTAAGTTGAAGCATTGGGTGTGATGAAAGCACATGTACCTGGGCTTTTACTGCAGCGGCGGTTCTTTCACTTTGACAGAGACATTAATGTTTAGTGAGTCCGGTGTTGGTGCGTCCACACATTCCATCTTCACCTCACTCTTGAGTCAAACAGGAGCCGTCACTAAAGTTGAAAGTTTAGAGACCTTAGACCTGTTTACAGCGGTCGGACTGAGCAGGAGGAGCTGAGCTTCTTCGTCTGTTCAGCTGAAGCTGATGGAGGCTCTTTAGGTGAACTGGCCCTGCTTTGACTGTATCTCATTAACGTTGTGCATAAACAGGGAAAGCTGTTGGTGTCCAGAGGATATTGTGTTTCCATTTTGATTCTTTGATCATTTCACTACCGCCTGTAGGTAGTCGACTCTTTGCTTCGGCACACTCCCTACCCTCTGTAGGAGAATCACTTAATTAAGACTTTTTATAATAGCTAACTATAAGACCATCATTACGCTGTGCGTAACGAATGTACAGAGAAAGAATCGTAGGTATTTTTTGAGGAACAATTAATTTGTTAATGATATGTAGCTATTTAATTGTCGTTTTTCTGTCCTATATTGTAATCATTGCATTTCTCTTGTGAAAAAGTTGATCTTTTTTGTTTATAGATTTGTGTTGTTAGAGCAAAGTTCAAGTGCAGGAAAACAGTAAATGTATGAAACCACATTCAGCCTCTGGTGTGGCTCGACAATCGCTACTTCCATTCTCCTCCATCTTTGTGGATCACCTTCTGCATCAAACCTGGACTGAGTCTGAGCAATAAACTTCAAGTTTAAGTTTCTGACAAAACACTGTGATTTCAGGAGGACATTTATCAGAACATTCAACAGGTCGGATCCCTTATTCAGAAAACATCTGAGAAATGTAACAATTAAATAGTGTAAACAAATGTTGTACCTGAGGCTGACATAATCTGATCACAGTTTTTATTTATATATAAAAAATTGTGTTATGGGGGTTTTTATAGATACAAGAAGATCGACTCTGTCTTCTGAAGTGGAAGTAGCCTGTACTCTGTGGTAGTAATACTCTGAACTGTTAACACTTGTTCCCGTCTGTGGCTGTGTCTCCTGAGAAAAAGGTTTTGGCAGGCCACCCTTTTGTACGTTAAGTAGCCTCGATGAACAATAAAGTGCTTTTAAACCACATCCAGAGCTGCTCAGTCTCTTCTTCTAAAACGCGGGGAGAGTCCTCAGACATTCTTACTAAAGGGATTCAATTCTTATTTTGGAGTAGTTGATCACAGACTCCGGGAAAGCGGTTTAAAACTTTAATCCGAAAACAAGATTGATGAACACACAAGCTGCTGTTAAAATATACATTACAAACAGTGCAGAGCTGCTCAGAAAAACATGTAAACAGCATGTAAGATAAATACTTCTTGATTTCCTGAAACACACCATCTGAAATGTCTGCAGTATACTATCTAAAAGAGTATTATAGTTGAGAATGATTGATTAACTTTTATTTCTATTTTAAGTGCGGTTTGGTGGGTCACTAAAATAATAGTAACTTCAAATAATTCACAAAAACAACAAAACAAAAAATACTTTTAACACATTTTTTGCAATTTTACGGCAAAAAAAACCCAAAATACCCTTAAAGCATATTTTTTAATAAAAGCTAAATGTTGGAAGGACAAAGAGTGGTGTAAAAAAGAGAAACATAAGACGTTTTGTGATTTATTCAGAGCTGTAAGCACTTCTTCATCAGCAAAACGCACAAATATGTATCAACTTGGTCCAGTTGAACTCTTTGGCCAATCTTTAGTCCTTGTTTTGTGTGTTCCAAAACTTACATAAGAAAACGAAGAGAAGAAGAAGAGAAGTAGAAAAGTCCTCATCCGACGGCCATTTTGTTTGTTCTTAAATGCTTTCGTCGTCGCTCATGTCCCAAATCTGAAAACAAAATAAAAACAAACACACACATATGTTATTACAGATCAAACATATACATTTCATCATGACATGAAAATATATCAATAATAAAGTGCAATATCATCCTCTCGACCAATCGCCTTTTAGCATTCATTTGATCCACAGCAGCAGCACAACCAACAGCCTCTTCAAGTTCCTCTTCACCAACACCAGTTACAGACAATATATGGCATTTTAGATGACACTGTGAATGTTGTTTTGACGATATGCTACAAAACCAGCTGAAGAATGAAAAAAGTGATGTTGTAAACGATCAAATAAGGGTATAAGGTAATTTTTCTGATTGGTTTGACAGCCATTTTTCATTTGTCAGATAATTAAACCTCAACTAATACGTTTACAGACACATTTCTGTTGGACTGACATAATTTTCTCTTGCTATCGTTTTAGTTACGAGGGGAAAATATTGAAAAACTGTATTCAATAAATCAAATGTCCATCACATTTTCTGGTGTGGCCCTAGTTTAGACCTGGAATAGCCCCGTTACAGACTTCTGGAGGAACTTGAAAGGAAAAATATTTTCTCAGCAGTCATTTCGGAAAGACTTTATGCTCAGTTTTGGTTATTTAGTAATGAACTATGAACACATTAGGGCTGTAACTAACGATCACTTTGCTAATCGATTAGACTAACGACTATTCTTTTGATTAATTTGTTGTTTAGAATGCAAAAGTCACGTGATAATGAAGATTTTTACTAAATTTGAGCCAATCCAAAGCACATTAATGGACAAAAGAGTGTTTTCATCAAATACATTCAACAATTTACACATTTTCCACATCATTTTCAGGCAATTGCGGCTCAATTAGAGTCATAAAACTTCTGTTTGGCATGTTGTGGATTGATTCGCCCTAAAATACATGGCTATTCAACATTTTGTTGATTGTAAATCCAAGAGGGGTTTTAAACGCCTTCATAATAGAAATGCAACCATTTACTTCCTGTTGAAAACTGCAGAAGCGAGCACATTCCTGGTGGCATTTCACCAGAGCATCGTATCTATACATACATGTTTTAAAAAGGGGTACTTTTACATTTTGTATCCCTACGTGTATGACCTGGAGTCCACTTTTTTTTTAAATGAAAGATTAAGAATTTTCATCTTGTCTTTTTACTTCAAATAGTTTTGTTGTTTCTTTTTCATCTGAAATACAAGAAAGAACCAAACTACAGCGTGAAGAGCAGTGGAAAGACACTGAACACTCGAGCCTCAGATGCAGGACGATACTGGACGATAAGGGACGATACGGGACGATACGGGACGATACTGGACGATACTGGACGATACACATGGCAATGCACAGGACTATACACAGGAATATACACAGAACGATCCGGGACAATCCGGGACAATCCATGGACGATACAGGACGATACGGCGTTACTCAAACTCACAACTTTGAGTAGGTTAACGATGAGGGAACACCGTTAAAAGCTCTTTAAAGCTGATTTTGCATGATGCATCTTCTTTGATACCACTTCCATACGCTCATGCACTCAGAGTCAGAGGAGCCCCCACGGAGGAGCCCCTTCCACAGTCGATTGCGAGTAAACAGTAGTTGTCTCCTCTCAGCGGCAGATTCCACACATAGTTTCAGTCAAAGACGCACTTCACAATCCTCCGACAGAGGCTGGAATCTGCGCCTCTCGCTCACACACGGCTCTGACACATCTACGCTGCATTCCTCTCCACCGTCAGGGGTAAAAAAGACAGGTTTTAGGGGTCAAAGGGGCTGTGTGAACGGACCGTTGGCCTGAAGTAATCCATTTTCACTGTACAACGCTTTTTGGAATGACTAAAGTCTCAACGTTAACAATTCTGACATGTATTAGGATCTGCTATAAGATTCAAGGTGCACTATGTAACTTAAAACTTACAAAGTGCACCTTTAATTATAGTAAATGCTCCGTTCTGCTAAGTCAGAATCGTGACAAAATTCTCATGAATACAATTATGTGTCAAGGTCAAAGTTCAACAGCAAACAAAATACTAACAAAATATATTTCTGAAAGTTATAATAAAACACATTTTTACAGTAGGTGCATTCCCATTTCCATTCAGTAAATTCATTCTTATTCAAAAGTTTCCCAATGAATAAGAGACATAACACGTGTTACGTTTAATACGTGTTAAACCTTCAGATGTAAATGAGCTGCGTTATAGAACCGTCTCATGTGTTTAAGTCTGCACTCAAACATTTCAAACACCATTTTCCATTGTTAAAACAGACCCTTAATAACTGATCTGAAATCACCTCGTTAATGTTCTTCGTTTGTTCTGGGCTTAATTAGAGTCTGCGTTTTACCACCAAACAGGATATTGCTTTTCAGTTCCGTACAAAAAAAACAAAAAAAAAACAAATTTGGATTTGTTTTGATTTATTCCAAAACGCTTTTTCCAATTACTGTTACACACGTCCAATGTTCAAAGAATAAATTGCATAAGAATTGAGAGGACCATTTGCAGGTTGGCAAAAGTCTGATGTTTTGAGCAGTGAAGTGTTTGTGTTTCTGGAAGTCATTTGTTTGGACAGCTTCTGAGAAATCATTTTGTGAAAAGAGAAGTATTTACATTTACTTAACTAACTTGTTTTGAATAAAATGTACCTTTTGAGTAGTTTTCAGACAAAATACTGTTGTTCCTACATTATTTAATCATGTTAATTACATTACCTTCATATTATAAATCCGATGTTAAGCCCAGACTGTTATTACAGTTACTTGAGTTGTATGTTTTTTTCTTAATGCATGTCCTTTTGATTGAATATATGTTGTTTTTATTATTGATTATTGATCAGTGTTTTATGTTGCACCTTAATGCCGAGACAAGTTCCTATGTTTGTGAATTTTGTTCATTGACAATGGCAATAAACCCTTTCTGATTTCCTAAAATACTTTTTTTATTAAAAAAACAACTTTATATATAACTTACTATATTTATATAGTCTTTTTTTTTTTTGAGTAATTTTTTTACCACTATTTTGTACTTCTACATATCCTTATAAAGTGATTTAATTGCATTTTTAAAAATATCTTATGCGACTTAAGATTACTTTTACTAGAGTACAATTCTTTGCTTCTCTACTTTTGGCCACAGTTCAAAGGGAAACAAAATGATAATAATTGTTCCTTACAAAGTCTAACACTGAAAATATAAAGGTATTCTTTTCTGGTGAGGGATCAACCTCCTGCTTGTCGCCATGGAGATGTTATTGCTTTGCTCTAAATGTTGATGTTCCACATCATGGCATTAAACTTTTATAGTATTATATTATATATATATGTATTATATATATATGTCTGTTGCACCTTGTCACCAAAGCAAGTTCCTAGTTTGTGTTTCTGAGTGAGCTCTCCTCTCCACAGATCTGACCTGTAACTTGACCTGGTATTGTGTCCAATTAAGTTAAATGCCATACTATGTAATATCTCATGGGGACGAGCAGGTGGCGGACCATCCACCAGAAGCAGTATCTGGACTCCAGCGCTTGACTATTATGGAACATTCTCATTGTTTTTTATAAATTCAACTTTTCTTCCACGTTGTTCTTTGCACAAATCTGCTTATGCGCTGGTGCAACTGGGCTGAACAGTTGAGAAAGCCCATGTACTGAGAGCGGACTTGACAGAGCGTAGTGAAGTTGTTGGCTTGGACTTTTTTTGTTACATAAACCACACCTCCTCCTGCCCCCCTCGCCATGCCCCTTTGCTTTTTCATTTTGCACAAAGGCGCTGTGAAAAAGGCGCTGGCCGGGCTTTGGCACGGCGGGCACCGTGCCAGAGAGGGGCTCCAGTGTGGCCCGCGGTCTTTTTGATGCGTGCACCCCGACAGCAGTGGAGCAGAAACCAACAATGTCCAGCTCTCACATGAGTTTGTCCCCGATTCAGACACTGCCACACGGCCGAAAACAGGGAACACAAGGAGGTTACGACAAAGTAGGAGCCCTGTAGTCAAGGGAGGGTTTCGTACAATAGTATTTATCTGTTTTATTTGCTATTTACATATGTAAATCATTATTTTACATTAAGACCATTATAAAGTGCAATATTGATCTAAATGACTTAAAGGGCATGTGACAGGTTCTCATGTTTTTGTAAGTATGACTTGGTTTGTAATTATTTACTGTGGTAAATATTTATCATAGTTTTATATCAGTCAAGTGAAAAAATAAAGTTGAAAATTACAGGAAGAAGAGCAGAGTTTTAAAACAGAATCCCTCTGTGATGTCATCAGTAAGTGACAGTTTAAACAATCATTTACCAAAATGAAAATATTATCATGTATTGTTATTTGTCAAATCATAACTATGTTATAAAATCAGAATAACAAATAAGGTAAAAAGCTGTTCTTCTGTACCTGACGTCACTGCTGAGGAGACGGACGTAAATCTGCTGATTCATCTTAAACGTTTGAGCTCGACACCACTGTTTAATTAAGAAGGCTCAATGTAGGCTAGCTACAGTAAAAATAGGATGTTTACCAAAACAAATGTTCAGTTTTTGAGAAGACTAACAGCAAAACTTACTGGTTAGCTCTATTGAACGCGCTTATAGATCGCACTCTGTAATTTTATTATTTGAGACATCATAATCCACACTTTCTGAGATAAAAGCGCATAAATGCAAACAAGAAGGAATCCCAACTTCTTATCTCAGAAACCCAAGGACCACATGAACGTCACATGAATATACTACATCTGCTGCTCATGTCCAACCAGGAAGTAACGTTATAAACATCACCAAAATGGTCAAACTAGTCAGAATAAAAGCTCATTAAAGTATATTTTGTCAAAGTGTGTAGGCACCTTTAAATTAAGAGGATAAAGTAACTTTGGAAAGTAGAATTTTATTTAAAAAAGCTAGAATGTTTTGCTCGAATCCTCCTGTCCATATCATGGCCAGTGTGTCCTTGGGCGAGACGCTTCACCCCCACAGCCTCCAGCACCGGTGGCACCGCGGGTGAATGTGTTTGTGTGATTAGAGCTTTGTTAGAGAGGCCATTGGTGCAGTAAAGCTGCCACATCCCTGTCAGTTTGCCCCAGGGCAGACGTGCTGACGGACACAGCTCTCCAACACCAGGGTGTGACTCAGAGCTGAATGGACATGTCTATTCAAAAAGAGTTAAAATATACAAGATTAAGGGAATGGAATCTAGAAAAGTTCATGAGGTTTACGTTGTGTTTATGATACAACCAAGTACAGAACAATACACTGACAACAGAAGACAAAAGACTCATTTTCAACACAAAATAAGAGCATTTTCTACCATGTGATCAAGCAACTTAATACTAGTTCTGATAAAGCGCAAGATCATTCTAAAACAGTTCAGGAACGGTCCAGTTTTGTCCTTTTTTCCCCCCTCAGCATCAATGCAAATGAGTAGGGATGTCACAATAGCAAATTTTAGTGTTACGATTATTGTGAGAAAAAACATTGCGATTTAAAGAGTATTCACGATTATTGAGACTGTGACCAAACAGCAGTGAAATCTTGAATTTAATTTCACCCCCTGTGGTCAAACATGTTACTGTTCCTCAAGAATGTGAGCAGCTTTACGAAACTCCACTTTTTGAAAGATAAAATAATTTTAATGTGACAAAAACAGCCCGATAAAAAAGTGATATATTGTTTTTGTGGACTATCGATAGAACTCAAAATACTTAATTCTTCTGAAATTGGTGGTTCTTACACGAATAATCATGATTTTCGATTAACCTAATAATCTTGACATGCCTACAAATGATGTATGATGTATAGTTCTGATTCTAGATTCAGTATCGAGTGTCTGATTCAGATACTTTTGACAACCCTGTGTAATAACAATCCTTGATTAACTGAATCCTTTAAACTTCCTACATCCCTGACGTAAATGATACAAATCTATCTGACCGTCTAGAGCTCACTGTGTCCACTGCACTGCCCGTGTGTTTTGGCAGAATGTTTGTCCCGTGTCTTATCACTGCGGACCTCGAGACATTTGGAGCTAAAAACAGCTCCTCTGGATGTTTATTAAAGACGGGGCTAAGCCGCATGTAATCGCTGTCCAATGTGCCTGTAATCAGCTGGAGTGGGGCAGATACGACCGCACTAATCCAACGCCCCGGCCTCATCTGATAAGAGTCTGAGAACACGGACAGCAGGCCAAAACCCAGATTAGGACACAAGCACAAACACAATCATTTATAACGCCATCGAACTGGACTTCAGAGTGGAAGAAAGTGGGTGGCAATATATTGAAATAGTACAGATAATTTACGTTATTATGTTTTAATGATATGCACAATTGCTTTTGAAGAAGTTTACATTGTTTTCTTTGGAACAAGGGTATAAAGTGATTTCTGTTTTCCTAAGTAATTTTACAGTCAGACTATATTATAGCAATACAACAGAACTGTTCTAAAATGTGTCTTTAAATGTATCAGATGAGGTTAGGGTTGTCAAAAGTATCCAAAATCAGATTCTAATCGATACTAGAACTAGTATGTGACCTTTCTTGAGATTGATCAGAACTAGAATAGGACCACATAATAACATTAAGAAATCACTCTTATTTTGTGTTTAAAATGTCAGTTAGTCGTTTTAAAAGAAAGAAGAAAAAAAACACGAAAAAAAAACAGCTGCCATTGGGATACTACAAAAACATCAAGATATCCATAAATTTTTGTCAATATTGCCCATCATTAATTGAAGATTAAGCTTACTCAAACCTAACTAGACAAGAAATGATTATCAATCAGAGAAGCCAAATCACAAAAATGATCCAAAGTCAATGTGAAGTAGACTTTAAAACACAAAGGTTCCGTCGTCCTCGGAGAAAGGAACCTCGGAAGCCAGGAAATCAACGAGCAGTACATTGCAGTTCATAGTCACAACTCAAAACAACTAATAAAAACCAAGAATGTGCCAAAATCTGCCAAACTGTAGATCCAATGAAGTAAATTCATTGACCCGGACATTGTTATTATATCAAGAGTTTATAAAGCTAACGTTTGAGAGTGAATTTCAGCTCTGCGTAGACGTTAGCATCATTAGCATAACAGCACATTTACAACTGGGGAGGCTCCAAAGCTGGGCAGGAGCAGGTTTAAAGAGGACAGTAGAGAACAACTGAAGGGAAGCAACACAAGGACTGTCCATTCTTTAACTTTCGGACATTGAACTTTACACGCAGGGTGTAGCCACGTTAGTGTTTTTCAACTCGGAACTCGGAAAATGCATCCTCCGAGAACTAAAACGCGGCATAATTAACTGCTAAAGGTTTTGAGTTCTATGAATATGGGCAGTGCTTTTAAGAATAATCATCAAGGAAATCAACATAGTCTTTTTCTAGTAAGCTACAAAATAGTTTTAACACTTACTTTTGAAAACAATCATCTGCTCTGGTAAGCTAGCAACAAGCAACAACAAACAGTGAACACGTAATGACAGCAGCAGCAGCAGCATTTGACTGTCTAACATTTTACAGAAGGATTCTTAACATTACAATCAACTTTATTACTATAATTGTTTGCATCGCCCTACAACTCAGTTCTTCTTCAATAAAAAATAAATCAACCAATTTAATGTACACTTTATAATAACTACACTTATGCCTGCCTTAGTAAAGCATGAGCAAATGAACAAAGACTTAATTCATAGTGAACAAATAGTTTGTTAGGAATTATTCAGGCTTAGTAACTACTTAACTTATACTCAAAATACTCTAACACCTAACTCTTAACCCTAACACCTAACCTTAACCTTAACCTTAATTCAGTAATTACTGAGCCTGAATCATGCTTGGTGCAGCGGTAACAATCTGGAGTTCAACGCCCAGAAGACAGTGGAGATGATCGTGGACTTCAGGAAAGCCACAGCCCCCCCTCATCATGACAGACTCCCCCATCACCACCGTGGACTCCTTTACCGCTTCCTGGGCACCACCATCACCCAGGACCTCAAGTGGGAGCCCTCCATCAGCTCCCTCATCAAGAAGGCCCAGCAGAGGATGTACTTTCTGCGGCAGCTGAGGAAAGCCAAGCTGCCAGTGCAGATGATGGTGCAGTTCTACACGGCCATCATTGAGTCCATCCTCACCTTCTCCATCACCGTGTGTGGTACGCTGGAGCCGCAGCCAGGGACAAACAGAGACTACAGCGCATTGTGCGTTCTGCTGAGAAGGTGATCGGCTGCAGACTTCCATCTCTGCAGGACCTGTACGTCTCCAGGGCTCTGGGACGAGCAGGTCGGATCACAGCTGACCCTTCTCACCCTGGACATGGTCTGTTTGAACCACTCCCCTCAGGCAGGAGGCTACGGTCCATCCGGACCAGAACCTCCCGCCACAAGAATAGTTTCTTTCCCTCTGCTGTTGGACTCATGAACACTTCAAAACACTGTCACTTAACTGCAATGTTCAACCACTCACTGCACTGTCACTTTCTGCACTACAACTTTAAACATAATTGTAAATCTTGTGTACATAGAAATGCCTATTTTTATTTTATTGTACAGTAATTTTAAATTGTTTCCTAATGCATGCCCTTTTTTGATTGAATATATGTTGTTTTATTATTGCTCAGTGTTTTATGTTGCACCTTAAGGCCGAGACAAGTTCCTACGTTTTTGAATTTTGTTCATTGACAATGGCAATAAACTCTTTCTGATTCTGATTCTGATTCTGCTTAATAAACTATTTGTCTTTGTTCATGCTTTGTAAAGGCAAATGAAGGTGTAGTTATTATAAAGTGGTACCTGCGGAAACATAAAAAGTTCAAATACAGCTTGAGGTCATCTTGATGGAATATAACTGCAAACTAAATATATCATCAAAAACACTAAATGCACATGTTTACGGCGTCATCATGATGTAATTCTTGCTTTGTCTGAGACATAAGACCTCTTTTCATAACACACGACGGGCAACAATTACACACTAAATTAGTTGATGATCAAAACTAGATTGGCTGGAATTGCGAGAAGAAATTTGCACGAGATAAAATGAAAAAATAACAAATGTAATATGTTTCATCAGTGCAGCGCTGCTCATTCGTTTCAATAAAGTTCAGTTGTGACCACATGAACCTTACAGCTCATCTCAGGTCTTACTCTTCTTAAAAGAACCACACCCTGGTTTGTGTGTGTGGCCCCGACCTCTAATGCCATTCAACTACCAACCCTGCACCGCGCGCATTAAACACACATCTGCTTTACATATCTGCAGCAGTGACACCAAAGCAGTTCGCTCCAAACTCAGGCTTTCATCTCCAAGTCTGGCTCCGTCTCATCTGCAATTACGGACCACACAGAGCGGCCGCGGTCCACAGCTGCTCGGCGCTGGAGACGCGGACGCTTCCGGAGGAGAAAATATCTAAGAGGAGGAAGTAGATGGAGGGTTTTTGGGAGAAGTGAGAGGCTGAGGAAGTGAAACAGGCACCGTGCACCTGTCCAGATCAATATCAAAGTGTCTGCTGGCTCTCTACAAGGGCTACTGCTGCTGCAGTAAGGACCAAGAAACAAAACACAAACTCTACTTTTTGAATTAAAGAATGTGTATAAAGGTGCTGAGGTGGAATGTACTCAGTTACGTTGAATTTTTTATTACAATTGTACTTCTAAAATAAGTTTTCAGACCAGGTTGCAAGATTCATCGCAACTGAATCGAAATTGCAATTTGAATGGACACAATTATCAAATTGCAAAAGCTGCAATTTTGAACTGCCATCATTTCCTCCACAAACAACAAAATATCCAGTCTTTCATTATACATGAAAGACTGCTTCCTCAATCTGAAATACAATTACTTTATTAGTTAGTGTTCTTGGGACTATTTCAGTCTTTTTTTGGACATGTTTAAAATGTGAAATTTAAACAGAGTCTTATCATTAAAACATAAAATCATGCAGCCTCATTTCAGACACCACACTTTTTTGAAACAAAAATTGTAATCTGAAAAATAGTGCAAAACAGTGTTTTTTTCATTGGCTGAAACTAAACTAAAATGAATGCAATATTTCATATGTACCACTGTGGGAAAATAACGTGTTGAAATGAAAAATAGGAGAACAAGTTTAAAAGCCAGAATCATGGGAACTCTTGCAGATGTTACATGAATATGGAACAACACTTACTCTTGTTTACAGCCAAAGGGCTTGTGTACAGTACAATGAGTTTCCTTATTGTTGAGTTGTGTGTCATGTTCCAGAGGAAGGATAAAACAGGATTAAAGCTAAACCCACCACAGCTCCTGTTCCAGAGCCACACAACACCTCTGCTGTAACTTCACATTGGAGATGTTAGAGATAGGCCTTTTCTTATAGATCTGGAAGTTTATAATTACAGGGTTTAGTTTGATGAAGTGGTCACACCCTACACCCTCTAGGCAATGTAAATAGCACTTTGTTTTGTCAATATACAGTACATTTAAGTTGTATAAGTTGGAGGTAGGAGGAACTCTTGCCTGCTTAGCCAAGAATATATGCTTTTTCTTCTTTAAAACGTGTAGCCTGGGCCCACGCAGACTGCTTTCAATCATAGGTGACAATATTTGAGAATCATAAATCTTTTCATACCAACCGTAACACAACATTTCGACATTTACATGACAAGGAAAATACTCAATACTCAGCAAAAAATTTCTTTTTTGAATTGAAATTGGTGTTAACTAATAAAATGCAATTTTCAATATAAAGTAAAGTATGTTATAATGGTCCTATACTTCTTCTGATACAGATTCAAATCAATATAAAAGGTTGAACTTTGCCCTATTCATGTCATTTTCTCGTACTGAAACCAGTTCAAATGAGTATTTAGTGCCGATTAGTATCTGGGTATTGATTTTTAGGTGTTCAGGTTAGTTAGGGTAATTATTTGGACTGTTGGACTATTCAGACTAGGCCCGGGTGAGTGAAAGTGCTTATATTGCACTCTCGGTCACACACAGTTGTTGGTTTAACAGTGAAAATGACCCTACGGCCCAGACCTGAGCCGCCGCTGCTGCTGCTGCAGCTGAGGTCGGCTGCATTCCTGTCACATTCCTCCGATCCCGCTCACACATTCCTCGCTGTGAGGCGGGAAACGGGCCGCATCCAGTTTCACTACAGACACTAGGTCAAGAGGTCAGGAGGTCAAGAGGTCAAAGATGTTCCATGCTCCTGAACTAAAGTAGCCACGTTTTTACACAGCTTTTTAACGGGTACATGGCAAAGAACAAGAATCTTGCAGAAATGCCCTGAATGTTTCACATATTATAAGACGCAATTGACAGCGATTGCCTTATTCTTTGTCACTCAATCTGCACAAAATATTGACCTGTCCACAAAGGATCAACCACACATAGTTTTTGGTGAGGAAACTTCACATTGACATAGTTTGAGATGTTCCGATTCCAAACAAGCTCCAACAGCCTCCACCAAGTGTTTCTCAACACGGGCTCTCTGACATTTTAGTGTATACCAAATTTAGAGTCACTTTTATCTTCATTTTCTTCTTCTGTTTGGTTAGTCATCAGTTAGATATATTGTAGCAGTGATGTATTCCTATTTTAGACCTAGTTTACACCAAAAAAAATAGACCTGTGACCCGATGTAGATCTACTATATACTCGGAAAGCAGTCAGATTAATGAAATGTCTTGTAAACAGTAACATCTGAGGTGAGTAATTCTGACAAAGACAAACAGACATGTAAAAGACTGAAAGTGTTAAAAAATACATTTAAAAAAGTGTACTTTCCACTTCCAAACATTCCAAAATGAACTGACACAGTTTGAAGTATATAACTTTTATTTATGGAGATTTCTGGCTTACTGAAACTCAATACACATATAGATTCTTTCCCAGGATTATTCAGGCAAATAAAATGAAGCGCAATAGATTCCTTTTTATATTGTTTAATAAAGACCACATATAAGTCAAATAATACATAAGAACTGCGTAAAGAACTTTCTCATTTTGTCAAAACTGTTCCAGATGCTTCAATGGAGAGCTTTCAAACGTAAAGACTGAAAACTAATGACAGAAGAAGAGCTGTGCACTTCCAAGAAGGCATCTGAGGAGCGGACTTGCCTGAGGATTCATACTGAGTTTAATAAAATACATGTGTCAAACAGCTGCCTATAGGACAAAGCCACCGCTGAATGAACAATGGGCTAACACAGAGCTCTGAAACAAAAGACAATGTATAAAAGTACTATGACGAAATAAGTGAATCGTAAGTCCGTCTCTGTCCTCTTCCTAGTTCAAACAAAAGACTTTTAACCTGTCAGAGATTCTCCATTTGTCCTGACGCCTCTCAGACAATGGCCTCTTATTTATGAATGTTAATGGTATTTTAAAAGATCAATGCTAGTATCTTGGATGAGAACCGGTTTTTGAACCCTGTGAAGCACTCCGCCTCTGTTAGATCAGTCTCTATTTATTTGGATTCTCCCGTTTGTTTAAAATGTTTTCAAAGGAAGCCAAACAAAATCAGAATTAGTTTGCAGCTACACTGCGATAATCTAGAGCCAAAAAAAGGGTTCGGGTTAGTTCCTTGAAAATGTCATCTTTTCTGTAACACTTAAAAAGGTGCTGTATTCCTCAATTTCTCACAAATCCCAAGTATTGTAATTATTTATATTATATCAGCACTTGTAAGAGCAAGTTTTTCTTTCACAAACAACAGCACAGCGCACTGCCTGGTTTTCTGAGGATAAAACGGCCTATAATTAGATGCAGAGCGCACTTTGTGGTCTCATTTTGACTCAAATAGCTGCTTTTACAACATATCTGTGCTAGAGCAAAACAGATTGCGCTGAACAATTGGATACAGGCTCTTAAAATAACCTGTTTTTTGATACTAGCACTTGAACAATAGTTATTATAAATGATCAGTTATTAGTGCAGACTTCCATCTCTGCAGGACCTGTACGTCTCCAGGGCTCTGGGACGAGCAGGTCGGATCACAGCTGACCCTTCTCACCCTGGACATGGACTATTTGAACCACTCCCCTCAGGCAGGAGGCTACAGTCCATCCGGACCAGAACCTCCCGCCACAAGAAAAGTTTCTTTCCCTCTGCTGTTGGACTCATGAACACCTCTCAAACACCTGTCACTTTAACTACAATTTAATCAATCACTCACTGTCACTTTCTGCACTACAGCTGTAAATGTAACTGTAAAGTCTGTGTATATAGTAAGCCTATCTTTATTTTATACTATAGTAATCTTAAATTGGTTCCTAATTCATGCCCTTTTGATTTCATATATGTTGTTTTTATTATTGATCAGTGTTTTATGTTGCACCTTAATGCCAAAACAAGTTCCTATGTTTGTGAATTCAGTTCATTGACAATGGCAATAAACCTTTTCTGATTCTGATTCTAGTGCACTCCCACAAGGCATTATCACTTGACTGCTTAAATGGGACAATAGTTACCATATTTAATGCCTTAAAGGAGACATAATATGATTTTTTCCAGGTGCTTATAACATAGATCTTCATTTTACATTTTGTTCATTGTAAACTGCAATATTGTTCTTAATAATAGAAACTGACTTCCCGTTCCAAACAGCAGAACTGATAAGCTCCGCCTCTTCATAATGACATTTCACAGCAAAAAGCAACAGATTGTTTTATCATGTTTTTATCTTTCAAAAGAGGCGACGTGACATTTTAGAACCATACATGTGTCACTGAAGTCGCAACCAATTACAGAAATTGTAACGCCCCGGATAGCAACTTTAGCGGTTGTGATGAGGACAGATCAGACCCAAGTGTATTTTATTTACAGTGACTATTTACAACAAAAGAAAAGATTTAAAAAAAAAAAAAAAAAAAACACACACACAGCACCAACTCTCTAGTAACTGCTACCAGGCACCTTTTTGGGCACCAGAACCACTGGACTACACCATTCACTGTTTGAAACTTCAATTATGCCTAGTTCCAACATCAACTTGATTTCCTTTTTCAACGTTTGCACCAACCGCTCTGGAATTCTGTAGCTCTTTTTGCTATCCGGGCGTGACACAGGGATAGGGGGTAGGTGAAAACAGGAATTTTCTCAACACTCGAGCCTCAGTTGCAGGACAAAACAGGATTGCTCAAACATGCAGGAATCAAACAAAATACTCTGAGTACATATATGATGAGCTTGTAACAAGGTTTAAAAACAATTAAATGTAAGAAAATATACATTACTTGCATGATTCCAATAGCTTATTTGTACTTTTCCAATGTGTATTTTGGTAAAACATGTTCTTACATCTCTCAAACAACTCAACATGACCTAATAATGAGAAAATCTGGCCAAAGTGAATTTCCACCAGCCATAAATGTCAACCAGATTTGAAGTCTTTCTTGACTCATATTGCAGATATTGCTAATGCATTGCCCTGCTGTGTATTCAGTATTTAGTGCAATGCTGTTTCCTTTGTGTTCTCGGGCTGGACTCTTTGTTCCAGGGCCAGGCGTCTCAGGGGTTCGCTTTTAACAGGCTGCACTTCAGATGACACTAAAACAGGAAGACCTCACCTGCCCTTTACCTTATTATGGAACAAAACAAAGGGATGGACGCTTGTTACTAACCAGAGGAGGTTTGCTGGGGTTAAATATGAGGGTCATGGGCAAATTATTTCAGAGATGTTAAACAAGAATATTTTACTTTTACAAATTAGGGATGCACCAATATGGAAATTGTAGGCCAATACCGATACTGATACTAAGAGAATAGTCAAATAACAGAAAAATATGTTGCATGCTTTTTTTGGTTTTTTTTTTTTAAAGAAAAGAGTTATTGACAAGACTTCAAGCTTCAGCAAGAAAAAGACATTCAGCAAATCAATCAATCAAATCCATGAAGCGGAGGTGGTAATATCCATATGAGGTGCAAACTCTTAAACCACTGCACACTGGCGAGCACAGGTTGGGGAATTTATACCACATTGAGAGGAAGGAACATACATACACATACACATATACATATATATATACATATATACATATACATATATATATACATATATATATATACATATATATACATATATATATATATATTGAATATAATACTGTAACAATATATATATAGGATATATATATATATATATATATATAAACAACACGTATAAACAATGCAACTAACGTGGCGGGATCACAAATTAATTAGTTGCGTGTTTATTTAATGGGACGTAATGTTTCAAAATGTTCTAGAGGTTTTAAAAGTTTGTATCTTAGTCATTTCAAACTCTTTTGAACTCTCTAAGATCCAAGTTGTTCTTGCTGTTAGAATATGCCTCAGTTTTCTTCCTGCGGATGCGAAAGTCCAATATATCAGTGCATCCCTTGTGCAAATATACAACTCTAATATTTAATCAAGTATAGCACTAAAGGGCAGAGAAAATATGAGATTTGAGACGTGGAGCCAAAACAGTTCATAATCCCGTTTATAATATCATTCAAATATCAACCAATATCTAATCCCAATTTGTGTTTTCCTTCGAATAAAACAGATAATAATACGTTGATTGTGCACACTACCGCTTCATCTATGTAAAATGTAACTGAATCGCTTCGTCCATGCCTATCGCTGGTGGGAACACAGATAAAGCATTTCCCTGTGTGTTTTCATAAAGCGCATTGTCTCATGCGCTCACGCCCAGCTCCTGATAGTGCACTTCGCTTCAACTCGTCTAAACCACCACTGACGCTGTTCCTTCCTTCCACCATTAGCTCAGAAAACATGGATGTCCACTCCCTTTCCTTGTTCCGGGCCAAAACTCTCTCGTTTTAGTCAAAGTTTACTCACTCTAATCACACCTTTCCTCTCCCCTTCGTCTTTGAGCGAAGATTTTAAAAGTGCAGCTAAGAAAACAAGATGGCAGCCTCCCAGCTGATGCGGGGCCCCTGTGGAGTGACAGATGGCTTTTGTTATTCTCCCACAAACATCCACAGCTCCAAGAGTTGGCCTTGATCCACCATTTTAACTATTTTTGAGGTTTTTGTTGTAGATAAATGACTTAAAGTACACAAACAGAAATAAATCTAAATATCTGAAGCTAATCTAAATCTAAACATAAAGAAACTTAAGTCAAAATGTAAGAGACTGGAGTCAGCTCTAGATTTGCAACAGTTAATCAACTAATTATGATTAGTAGCCTGTAAAAACCGTAATCATATTTTGATAATTGTTATCTGGACTCTACAGACTCTAAACAATTTATAACAAAGACAATAGCATATTTTAAATCAAAATGTTTACTTTGAACTTTGTGTGCCTTAACTTTGTTTTCTTTGGATGCCTCACACTCCTAATTTGTTTTATTTTTCTCTCTGGACAATGTACAATAAAAATAATAACTTTTTTCGATTAAACGACATCTTTAACCAGTTCAAGCAATTATTACACATATAGATTGACATATTCCTTTCCTCTCCCAGTATCTTTTGACTGTTGCATTTAAATTCAATGCATAATCTACACCTACAGTGTGTAGATCCTGGTAGATCGAGACTGAATCTTCTACATTCTGGTCACAGCTTTCTCTACTGCGTCTCAGGCAAAACTCAGACACCTGCAATTCAGATTTGTTTAGTTTAGCGACGCATTGGAAAACAAAAATCACTTGGTCATCTCCAACTCAGTAGAAAATCAGACTTCTCCAACATCAGATGAACATCGTTTAGTGCCCATTTTTAAATTCAAATTTAATCGTATTCTGCTTCGATATTTTGTGAATCAGAACTGGCTCAAAGTAAGAATGCATGTTCATGGTTTTTTGTGCACTATAACGACCTTTATTTGAATGAATACAAGATGGATCAGTTTAATGCAATACTATGGAACCTTTCAGGCGAAGTAATAACATTCTCCATGGAGATGCATAAAAGTTATGCATCTGAGAAACTACTTTTTACTACAAATTGTATTAATGTTTTTGGCAG
Source organism: Chaenogobius annularis (assembly GCA_015082035.1). Lineage (NCBI taxonomy): Eukaryota > Metazoa > Chordata > Actinopteri > Gobiiformes > Gobiidae > Chaenogobius > Chaenogobius annularis. The sequence continues at coordinate 307,111 of BJKM01000013.1, read as the reverse complement.
GTAGTGATGGAAAGTAAGTGTAAAAATAAAAGTTTCATCTCAGTTTGAAATATAGGGCTGCAAAGATTAATCGACTGATCGTGAGTAGTCAACTATAAAAAATAATTATATTCTGGTTATCGTATTTGTTATTGGATTATACAGACTCTTAAACAGACATTTTCATTACAAAGTCTGAAATGATTACATCAAAATGTCAAAAAAGAATAAATCATTTCAACACTCACAAATAATCGCTGACTACTCAAAGCCCCAGTGAAATACTATAAAAGCCTCTATATTCAGTGATTTAAAGAGTTTCTTGGATCAAAGCTTCTCTTGTGGTCTCTTCTGTGTGTCGAGGCATGTCGCTTCATTACGCTGGCTAAAGTTTGAACCTTATCGCCTCTCTCTTTGTCAGCGTGTGTGTGCGGACATGCAGGAGCCCGGGGGCCCTGCTGCCGCGCTCCGATTGGTCCGTCTGCGGTCACGTGACTCCTGGCTTCACTTCACAGTTCTAATTAAACCAGGGGCAGGTCTGAACTGGCCGCACACGGAGGCTCTGAAGTGGATGTGTTTTTGCCTTCTGGTTTAGATGCACGCTCACAAACGCTTCATTAGACACACTTTATAATGGGAAAGACTTAGCGCACTAGTTTTCATGGTCATTAGCTGTGATACAAGCCAGCGTTTGAAGCTGTTTGAGCTATTTTGTATGTTAAGTGTAGTGCCCTTCATGAATACAGAATGTGATTTATTGAATCAGAATTGCACTTTAAATAGTCGCAATTAGCAAATTGCAATAAGATAATTTAGCTGATAATTTATTTTGCAAACAATGAATTATGCTTTGATGTAAAAAAAATATCCTCCTTTTCTTAAATGTTTTGGCAACAGGTTATGTGTCAATTTTGATGACGTTCTCAACCAGGAAACAGGAAGTGTGTCAGAGGATATCGAGTGGGCTGGAGGGAAGTGAGGTGCACAATAACCAACGCTGTCTATCAAACTCTTTGACATAGCAAATCTGAGACAATGCGCAATAAATCTTGAAAGAAAATCACCTTTTTGGAGGAAATGAGTTCACATAAGGTTTGTGGGTGAAATAGAAGGGGAAAAAAGTCACAGAGGACTGAAAAACTAGGGATGGCCCAATATGGATGTTATTGGCCCATATTTGTCTTACTGCTGTGCCAATAACCAATATTTGCAGATACCAATATTTAAATTTTAAAAGCCATAGTAATAGAGCCAAATATCTTAAGTGGAAACAAAGATCACAAATGAACTTCTCATTTTAGTAAAAATAATAACAGAACAGTATTTATCTGGGATATGGAGTATGAACTGTGTAAATAAACAGACACATTTTTTTGCCTAATTGTTCTATTTCCATTTTTACGTATGAACCTGTCAAAGAAGATAGTTTACCTCTCCACAGATCTGACCGGTAACATGGCCAGGCGAAGTCACCTGGTTGTCTCCATGGAGGAGCATTTAGTTTATTTCACGCTAGTTTGATGAATAGATCTATGACACGGCTCTGAGAATCTTCTCTGCTGTTTTTAACTCCAAAAATCATCGCCAGAGTTGGTGCATTTCTCCCGTCTAATCACGATCAGTACAACTGCATGCTTCGTAGCATCTCTCTGAAAATGTTCCAGTTGTTTATTATTAACCTTTGTAATTCCCTCTGCCGCCAGCAGATGGTGCCAAAACTCAGTCTCATGGGAAAATATCAGAGATCCAAATGTAATTGTTTTTATTTAAAAAATGTTTGCCATAAAACATGAGATGCCAAACTAAAAGGTACTCAAGAGTATGTTTAAAGGCTAATAACAATATGAATACTGCATAATATTTGTCCTTTAAGAGATCCCACATTCGTGGTCTTCTGCATCCAACAACTTCCTGATCCCTTTCACAGCATCTCATTCTATTGTTCAAAATTGTGAGAGTTAAACAAAAGAACGTCAAATTACAAATCTTGGGAAAAGGATGAAAGACAAACTTGATTTAATGCAGAGTGAATGTGGACTACAGATGGCTCCCGGCTGTAGATTCACCCAAATCTATCTTTAAGTAACCCATTAAATTGCTTTTGTTTCAGAGCAAAATCAGGTCAGAGGAAATGAAGACGTAACTGTGCGTGTAAACAATTATGTTTTTGTGCGTGTCGAAGGCGGCCACTGAAGCATCCATATCCACTGCAGTTTAGATGTTCAGGGCTGTTAAGTGTCCCGCTGTTTTCCTGTTTGTACAGTGTCATGTTTAAGTGCCTCTGTAATTATCAGCACTGCAGACAGATCCTATCGCTACCTAAAAAACTGAAGGAGAGGGCGATGTCAGGAGGACGAGGGTTCAGATTTGAATAGTGTGCATATTCGTTTATGGTGAAAAATACAGGACTTTTTTTTATCTGTTCACATTTGTTGGATACCTAAACCTCAGCTAAAATTTCTAAACTAAGACACGTTTTAACACATTTCTTTTGAGTTGAGAAGCAGGACTAAGCCAGGGACAAAACCAAGACGAAAGTAAGACAAAACCAGGTCTTCATCAAGGACTAAAAAAGGATTAAAGCAAGACTAAAGCAGGTCCTAAACAAGGACTATAACAGTTGGGTTTTATATTTTAGGCACTTATCTTGTTGATTCTTGCATCAAAATGAAACATTGCAAGAGTAACAAACTGTCCTTAAGCCTGGAAAATTAAATCAAAATGCACTACTTTGCTTAGCGGTTTGAAAAGATCTTCCAGAGGTTTTGGTGATTCATTGCTTGGTCTTTGGAGTGCATTGAGCGTTGAGCGCAGGTGGAGCAGCGAGAACAGGAAGTCCTCTGTGATAACATTAACATCACTTCCTGGGGTCATGATTCATCTCCTCTGCAGGGAAAAGAGACACATTCTCAGAGCTGGATCAAACTTTCACATCAGTTACACTTTTTGCCGTAACTAAACTGACACGTTTTTAACAAATCTGTTTACTTTGAGGGAAAATGACAATAGTGAGTGAATGCTGGTAGCTTTTGATGAAAAAGCAAATGTAAGCAATGAGGTATAAGAAGTGTAGACATTTTATTTTGTAGTTAATGTAAGGCCAGGGTCAAGGTTTATTTATAAAGCCCATTTAAAATACAGTCATCACTGCCCAAAGTGCTGTGCAAATATAAATAATGCATAATAGTTCAGACCACAATGATCTAGAGTCAGCAATCAAAGAAATATAAATATTAGAGATGTGAGATACAGATTAAAAAATGATAATATCACAGTTGTTGGACCTATGAAAAATCTGAAAATAGGTTATTGACCCCAAAAAGAGCTAAAATAAAGCATGCAGTGCTATCTTTCACATGAGGTTCTCATTTGTTTCATTTTGTGGTGACTATATTTTTTTTAATCCATTCATTTTTCGATATCTCAATACTGGGATAATAACTATAAATGAGCTCAAGATATGGACATTGTTTTGGAAAAAACAAGACGTGTCAACTGCAGATCTAGTCTGAGAACTGTGATATTTATCCTACTCTGAATAAGCACCCTAATGATAATAGCCTGCCCTGTTCTTCTAGTGTTTGCTAGCTGCAGCTCCCTCCCATTTCAGTTTAAAAAGGAATCCTCCTTTTCTTTTCTTTTTTTTTCTTCTTCTTTTTTTTTTTTAAACAAAAATTGCTTCCTTAACTCCTCTTTCAAACCATCTCTTCTGCTGCTTAAAATCTTCACCTCGATGTCTTCAAAAGTCTTCAAAAGAGATGTTTGTGGCTTTAAAATGAAGATGCACGGTGCTCTGTGGTACTGAATTTGGGTATCTTCTGTGTTGATGCAGCCTTTTGTGAAGTGGCTGTTTAGTCTCACCTACAGCATGTACTACTCTTTGATTGAATACAGAACATGGCTTTGTGAGGGCATCTTGTCTTTAGAATGAACCAGTAAACTGCCTATGGATCTGGTCCAATTCAAGGAACGGTAAAATGAAGAGGACACATTACTCTACACACATTTCACACCAAATGCCTCCTCATAGTTGCATTTTCTAGTTCCACCAAGACAACGTTCCACAAGACAAGACAAGACTAAATTTGGACCAAAGCAGGCCTACAATATCTTTAACTTGAATTAACTCAAATCATTTTTCAACATCCAGGACAAGCGCTGACCAAAAATGTTGGCTAAAAGTAAACCTTATTGAAGGTCTAGAACTGCAAAACGCCCTGCAGTTCTAGACTGCCCTATGGCGGCATCGCAAGAAACAAGAAGTCAGTCGTTAGCTTCAAAACTTACATTGTGTATTTAAAGCATGAATTAGCCCCAGTTACTAAATACAAGATCTGAACTTTGAGTGGGAGAAATTCGACAGGAAGTGAAAGTGGATGCTACGTTAACTCTCTGACACAGTTTAAAAGTGTCTGCAGAAGATCCAACTCTGAATTTATCTTTTTAGAGGTTCGGCCCAGCTGCCAGGCCCAAAGTAGCACCTTCCGGACAGCGCGGCGCCATCTACTGGAACCGAGCCAAGATTTCAACATATAGTGAGGCAAAAGTCTCCTTTATGGACACTATTTATGACTTAAGAAAATAACAGCATGATGATTAATGATTGGTATTTCTGTACAGGCCTGGTTTAGGCTCAAGACTCGGGACAGCTGGTGCCAAACATCCTTTTGACCCCCCACCTGCAACTCCACCAGCGTCTGACCAGTCCCTACGAGCCGTCTAGACATGTTGTTTTAATACAGACTTCTATTATAAAGCTGGTTGGAGATGCAACACTCAAATAGCCAAGATTATATTAGCTTAATGGAAAAGATATATTAGTGGATGGGTGAGACAATTAATAGCCAATGTATTCTGGGTATTTTTATATTTGACTGGTGTTTGGCTCAAGATGGCGCTTAGAGATTCATGCAACCTGGAGTACAGTATATGCATGGAACAGAATCAATATGATCCAATATGTAGCTTTCTTTGTTGAAGTATTATTATGTAGCATTTGTCAATTAATACATTTTAAAATGCCTGTGTATCTGGCCAACACAAGAGGAGATATATTTAGAGGGGGAATTGTGAACTCCAGAACCAACTCGTCAAGGTTTGTACATTACTGCCAACAAATCGAATGCACAATTATCACTTCGATATGTACAGGCCCAATTACCTGTTTGGGATGAATCTATATTGGTACGTAAATATAGCTTGGGAGGGAGTTTGTAGAGTTCCCAATGGTTGTCAATTAGCTCTGTGCACAACTGTTATCATCACCACTTCCGCTCATATTTTACCTCTAAGGGTTAATTGCTGAGTCGCGCTAAAATTAATAATAGCTCAAAGATCGAGCACAACATGTTAAAGACTTGGGACAAATGAGAAGAATACTTCACCTGAGGGACACCTGTTAATAAAAGTGGGTGTTTGTGTCTCCAAGCTAATGGTATCTTGTATTAAATCGTGAAAAAATAATGCAAACAACCAATTAAAATGGAATGTAAAGAGTACCCCACAATAAAAACAATTGTGTACTATTTACATTCCATTTTAATTGATTGATTGTATTATTTTGGTTTTGATCATTATTTATGCTTCAGAATGAGCATTAGCATCGATCCCCGAATCCACCAGTCACCGTTATGTTCCTAAGCAAAACACTAATATTTTAAACAACTGAATGTACTTAAACATTTTTCAAAACCAATTCTGTAATATTATGTGTTCATACAATATATTAGTTCTATTATAGATGAAGACCATTATAAAACTATTAAGGCCACATTTAGTCATTTTTACATTTATGAGACAAGTGAATATCACGTTTTGTTGCGACTTCAACAAATTCAATACTAGTTTAAGTATTTAATTTTTATCAACTCTATTTGCAATTGAACAGCTTTAATTCCACTCCCGTAACCAGCTTCTTTTGGACACTGACATTTGTCTCTATATAATAAGCCTACAGACTTCAACAAATATGTCTGTCCATTCAACTTTAGCAGTGCAATTTCAAACATGTCACGACTTTACATTTGTGAATAATTATAGCAGTGACATGCACGTACACGTTTATGAATGGGCACACGTTTTCAAATTAGGAGCAAGGGATTTGGAAGGTTAGCAAACAAGGTTATAAGTCAAGCCTGCGGTTGACACAAAGCTACTGGATTTAGCTGCTGAAGAGCTGGGGAGATTTCCACCTGCTATGTTTAGTGAGGTGAGCGCACTAAAACGAGACAGGTCCGACGTAGGGGAGGGCAGGAGGTGGGTAGTGTCTGTGCATAGTTAGCATATAGCAGCGGCGAGCCTTTAAAATTAGTCGTGAAATAGACGTTGGACACATAGCTGGCATGTAAAGGAGGAAATACACTGAAGGGAGCTGAATGACACCAACAGGCCATCATGCAAAGTACAAAAAAGCTATATAACCTATATAACATACATTTTATATTAACATTTCCAACCTTGTGATTTAAAATAAACATGCTTTTGAATTAGGAACAGAGCAGACCTCGACCAAGGCATAAGCTCTTTCTTAAGAGCAATGATGTTCACTTCACTACACTTTAGGAATAAAAGCTCACTTCAACACACTGACTCACTCTAAACATTTGCTCTTTAGTTTTTTTCCATTTACCCGTTTCTATATCCTGTAAGACATTAAGTCCAAAGCCTGAATAAAAGTGTGGTTGACTTAGTAAAACCTTTACTAAATGCTGCCTTTGAATGATTTACAGTATTGACCTCCCGTCTGTGGCCCTTTGTACATATTTGGACACCCAGCACAGAAATAATTCATTTTAAATGGTTTGCAGTGGTCCAAACTTATTGCTCACTTATCTAACTCATTCCTAGCATCAAATTATTCACCAAAATGAGATTAATAAACACTTTTCAGAACCTCCAGAGACTGGAGCAAAAACCAGCATGCCAACAGTGCATTATCTGCTTCTCGGATGATACATTGTTATAATTAGAAGCAGAGCGCACAGCGCTCTCATTTTGACCCATAGAGCTGCTATTACAAATTCTGTACATGGACAAAAATCAATCACAGCCACTTTAACAAATGACAAAAGCATAATATCTGAGGAAGGTAATAATTGACGGTGGAATTAAATGTGGTCAATCAATTCTAATATTAGTGTATATCCTTTTGGGAAATGTATAAAACTGGCACAGAGCTGACAGAGTTATCAGATTGCACAGATTTTTACATTTATGATTAATCCAATATCCATTTATATATTTCTTTATAAACATCATATCTTATTAGGTGTACAGTACATTATAGTTGTATTTTATTCAACAAACTTAACACACCTGTCCTCAAAACACAATTCTGATAGTTTTAATGAGAGAGACCCAATATCTCCTTAATACATGGAGGTAATAGGAGCGGAAATTAAAGAGCGGGGAGGGACAAAATGTTACTTGTTCTCAATTTAAAAAGATTAGATGTACTTTCTGCTGGTCTCTTCTATCTTCTTGGCCTCACATGCAGGAGGGCGGGTGGAGCTCTAATGAAAAGGCAGCACTAATATATTTCTCCACTCCATCTGGTAATAATTGTAGCATGTAGCAACTGTAGCCGTGTTTGGAAAAGCTCTGACATACATGAGGCCCGGTGACGCTCGCAGCAGGAGACTGAGGGAAGACTGCACTGCAAAAAAAACTACTCTGGGAGTCAAATAAACTTTTTACTTTGTTGTTGTAGTAGTTATTACCATTATAAGCAATTTGTCTTCTCGCCATTCGTTCTGTCACTAATGTATGTATGAATTAATTTTACTGTACACAGTTGTCAGTCTTATACTCTACAGTTTCATTTTACATACTTAGTTACGCATAGACATACTATTAAAATATGGTGGGGTATATTTATTATTCAATGTTCAATTTGTATTCTTATCCCATTTTGGCACTGATGAAGAGGTTCTTTCTCTCTGGGTACTTGTCTGACTTGATATACGCCCTCTCATGCTCTAAGGCTGGTTGATCACGGACTACAGATGGAAATTAGCTGTTATGAAATCAACTGCTCCTGGCGGTCCCAAACACCAAACAAGAGAGAAGTTCAAGCCTTTTCTGTAGCAGGTCCTTGGCCATGGAATAGCTTACCCTAACCCTAAATGCTTTAAGTCATTTCAAAACATGTTTGTGCCTACCCGTTTCACCGTTTTCTAAAGCAACTTGGTGTGTAGCACTTTATGAATACATGTGGATTGGATGATAAATGGATGCATTTAGAAGTCTGCCATACAGCTTGTTGACTGGCTTCACAACACGGGTATTTGGAAGTTATAAATATGAATAGTTCCAATCAATTAAACAGACATATACTTTTTACAGCGTACTTCTGCCCTTGTGTTTTTGCTAGCTGCTGGTGATGGGTGAACTCTTTGTAAGCACAGTTTTACACAGAGGAGCCGAGGTTGCAGGGCCAGGCGTGGGTGGCTGCTTCCCCTCTTCCTCTCCCTCTCTCTCTGCTCCTCCAGGGCACAACTATGACTCAAGGTGATGATTAGTGGCAAGCCGAAGCACCCTGGCTCTTATCAAACAGCAAAACAAAGATCTGGGCAAAACAGGTGTGGAGGCAGCACTGACACCCGCCTCTGTTTGTTGGATCGGGGCCAGAAAGAAAAGCCAAGATGTGTCATGTTCAAAGGTCATTTGAGCTCGTAGTGTTGTTGTTTTTGTTATCTGGAAAAACAGGCGTGCTGGTGCAGGGATAATTAATCCGTGTGTGATTATCATTAAAGTCATCTGAATTGGAAAGTGACAGGGAAATTTGCTTCCGTTGTGGAAAGTTCTTAACAGTATGCAACAAGTAGGAACTATAATTGTAGCTTACTGTAAACCTGTGACGTTTAGGGATTTCACAAGCTGAGGGAATGTTTTAACAATAGGTTACACCACTTTTGTTGTGTAACTGTTTTAACGATGTAATATCATTAATAAGCAGTAAGTAACACTAGTCTTAAAAGGTGCACCATGTCATTTTTCTGGTGAGGGGAGTCCATCCATGTTCCACAGTATGGCTATAAACCTTTGTATCTTGCAGTTATTCAATTTGTGTTTTTATTGCTCAAAATGATCTTGATAAACGTGGATCCTTACTGTAAGCGGGTTTGCAGATCTGACCTGTAACTTGGCCTGGTGGCGTCACCTGCTTGCCTCAGTGGAGATCCATACCATGGAACACTCCAGGCAATCAAACATCTGCAGGCATTAAAGTTAAATATAGAATAGACTTCCTGAAGCTGTCGTTGCGCTATCTCAGCATGACAACTAACACCGTCGGCAGCAACTATCAAACTTCATTGGAGCCTTTTACCAGATTGACAAAGCTCCAGACTGAAGAGAGGGTGATTTCTGCAACTAAACGGACGGTAGAGAGTGAATTAGCCTCAGTCACGTACAAGTTTCATTGACAATTTTATATTTTATCTTTACTTTAAGATCACATCATTAAACTGTCAATACTGATGAATGTTCTATGTTAAGTGTTTTTGAATAAATCATACAGAATTTCTCAAAAGCATCTCCAGAGACACTGTTTGATGATATTAGATGGTGGAAAGTGAATCTGAGCAACAATCTAAACTCTTTAAAAGCACACTCGGACAAGGTGAGAGTCAATAATGTTTAATTTGATTAGTTTTTAAAAATGTATTCTTATTTACGGCTTCATTTGATGACAAAAATAAACTCCAAAAGCTACATTATTTTTAGAAGCATATCACTGATGTGTGACAATGCAGTATTTCACAAAACTCAAGGCTAAGATCAACAAAACAAACAAAAATAGTCACACAACCTCTTTGTACAGCGTGGACAAGACAATAATAGTCCCTCAGCTAGAGACAAAGGCAACCAGGTGTACACCATATGTACAGTCAATGGCCAGTGCTGGAATAGGTCTTATCTATGAATGTGCAGGCCTAATCATGTAATCTAAGGAACCATGTAAATTGACCAATAGGAGCACCTCAAACTCCAAGCCTGAAAGAGCCTGTGATGGGCCAATACCGACCTCAGTAAAGCGGTCGAGTTGACATTGGTTTCATCATTCTTCATTTAACAGATGTTTCGAATCACAATATGGACGAACAGTCTTGTATTTCTATCCCAAAACTACATCTCAAGGTTACACTGACCTCCCTTGAACCAAACAACCAATCCAAAAAAACAACAACAACAATGGCTTTTACGTCAGATGGGTCCCACGGAGGTTGTAGTGTTTGGAGCAGTTGTGCAAGTTCCCATGTTATTAAATATGGACTGAAGCAATGCTCGGGTGGTTTCATTTTGAGCTACGGCAGTCTGACGTGAATTGCTCTGTTTCACACTCTAAAGTGGCATTACATAACCAGGACCCAAATCTCCCCGGACTGACTCATCATCATGTGACGACAAAGCTTTGGAAAGATCTTTTGGATTAACAACAGTCAAGTGTAATGATCAGTGACCTTTAGTTCTACTTGAACAGCGTCATTTATACATTTTAAACAATATGCTTACCTGGGTACTATAACTGACATGTTTAATACTTCTGCATTGGTTTGAAAATAAAAAAGTTTTTCTTTTAATTTTTTCTCAAATATTCCACAGTATGTCATTAAAGGAGACATATTATGCATATTATTAGTATTGAATATATATCATCAGATCATCTTTTCACATTTCTTTCATTGTAAAAAGCAATATTTATTTAAAATGGCTAAAAAATAGAAACATGTCCATCGACTTGCTGTTCAAAACTGCAGATCTGATAGCCCGGATCTGACATTTCATCAAAACGAGCAGCAGACTGTTATTTACATGTTTTTAGTTTTGGAATGTGACATTTTAGAACCCACATGTATCACTCGGTTTCTTCATTTTTCAAGTAATCACACTATGTACAGGGATGTGGGCGGGGATAGGGGGCAGGTGAAAACAGGAATTTTCTGAGCACTGGAGCCTCGAAAATATGCAAAACAATACAGGATTACTCAAACATGGATGAATCAATCAAAATACAACTTTGAGTAAACACCGTTGTACCAAGATTAAAAGCTCTTTAAAGTTGATTTTGCATAATATGTGACAAGCTTTTTGTTTTTTAGCTTAAAAAGGTCTGGAATTGAATAAATGTAGGTTAGATAAAACAGATTATACCATACTGTTAAGCATTCCAGTTAAAGCGATAACATTTCAATGAGACGTTCCACCAGAAAAGTTACATAGTACACCTTTAACTTGTCTCGTTTGTTACTTTCCAGTTCTATTTGAGTATAATTTTGCAACAGCACCATTTGTAATGTATATTCTTTTATTTGACTTGTATTCCTACATTAGAGTTACTTTGTATGGAAGTAGCCAAATGTTGGATTTCTATTTGAGTATTTTATATTATTACAAGAGGCTGACATTATCTCACCCTTATTTTACTTCCAAATCCGCAGACTTACTCACCGTCTTGTGACTGACTATTGTTTAGACGGAGGAGGGGAAAACGATCTCGATAAACTGTGTTCAAATAGGTCACAGGGCTGAGCTGGCCGAGGACTCAAGTGTGACAATGACCTCTTCCAGAACTGGGACAAACCGAGCAGCTGCATACGACTTACTGGCAGCTCTGGTGGAGGTGGGAAGAAGGGAGTGGGAGCTGAGAGAGACCCTTTGTGCTCCATAAGGGGTCACACATCCTCTCCTCTGGGACGTCCCGGCACACAAAACAAGTGCTTACTGAAAATCAAGATAAGAGAGTGGCTTTGACTGCTATACTTTAGCTTCAGAGTGTAGTAATGTTGCAGATTTAGAAATGCAGACGACTAGGACTGTGCACTAAGCCATATATGACTCCGTACATCAACTTATCGTATGTACTTTTTATTGAACTCACAGCTACATCTTTCGTACAACATTATCATTTGAGCTTTCAAGGAGTTTCAAAGAATTTACAAACCTATGACTTATTCTAAATATCTACACACATTTTCACCATTTCCGTTGCACTATTTATTCACTGTGGCTAATGTTTTATGGCTACATTCTTTTGGAAATAAGTTCACTGAATGTTTTATGCTTTAGGATTAAAATATCAAAAGGCATAAAGTAGGTTTTCAGTATTATAGCTTATCGTAATATTTTAAGAAATAATGCATTGTACTTTATATAATTTATAAGTGTGATTTCAATAATTGCTCTGTTCAATTATAAAACAATTATAAAAGTGACATTAATAACCTTCAGATCAGAATGAAGTGCACTCATTCTGCTACTTGAAACCTGGAGCAAAGTCAGTTTTTTTAATCTACTGTGGTTTTTAAATTAAGAGTCCCAAAACATTCCTAATGAAATATTTTAGGTCTAGCATTTCTCTACAGGTTCATTTTGACAGCGTGGAACAGTAATTGTTTGATATAATTGGGAATTCCAACGATGAGATAAATAATCTTAATTTAGAGTTTTGCCATATCGAGCCGCCCTATATATTAGGCATAGTTTGATATGTTTCAGCCAATAACAATATCCAATATTTGTTGTAGCCAACAACTGAATTAGAAAATAAATACATTGAAGTAAAGTTGTAGTCAAGTTCACAAAAAAACTCATAATTTCATGTATTATTTTAGTTATCTTTATGATGACTGTGTAAAAAATACTTTCGTATCTCTCTTCTATTTTAAAAACCATAATATAACTTTTAATTTTTTTTGCATTGATATATTGTACGTTATAATAATATATAATCTGTCACAATCCCCTACATCACTACAATCATTGTAAACAATATTTTCTTGACACAAAATGATACATGATTAAATATTATACATCATATACAACTGTAAACCTTTCAAGCACTGTGTGGCTCCGGGGTAAAGCTGCAGCACATACAGTATACTGTACACTGTCTTTGTTGTTGACTGGGAGAGCTAAAAGCAGATGTATGAAAAAAATGTTTTAAAAAGGATGAATGCATATATCATAGGATACAATATGATATAATATGAAATGAATCTTAAGATGTACAGAATGTTAAACACTGAAGCAATACGTAATAATACAATAATATGTTTTTCTTGTGAAACTTCAAAATAAACAGTATTATGTAGTTCTCCCTCTCTTGTTGTCTTGCATAACCCGGATTATCCTGATCTCTATAATATTATTGTATAGAACATGTTACGCAAGGAGATGCTCTAAAACAAAGCAGGACAGTGGGTGGGCTGTGGAGGTATAAGCATCCTGTACAGACATTCACTTCCTTCAGACGCTCAGGGGCCTAATCAATCATATCATAATCATAATATCATATATAACACAACACATTTAATTCTAATTCAACTTTAACTATGCAAATAATATTGGACATAGTCAATATTAGGCAATCATTTGTCTTGTTTTATTGTTGTTTTCTACAGGTGGTTAGAAACTTGTTTGACTATGGGTGTAACGCAAAAATGACAAATTGTGAAAGAGCAACACAAAATGACACAATTGTGAGGTGCATTGGTTTTAATCACTTTCCAAGGCTTGTGCGCAGGTACCACACCGCAGCCGCCTCACAGTCAGCGTGCACCCTGGCATAAGGCACATAACTATACCATTCTGGACCATGGATATTCAACTAAAACAGGCTGAGATTTTAATCTCGAACCAAAATTGGAAGGCAATTTCCAAACTTCACAATTTAATGACATTTGTAAGAATGCCAAAAGTTATTTATCTAGGTACAGTATATATCTTCAATTAATAATCAAACATTAGACATGTGATAATAGAGGCTCCATTATCAATTTGGGGGTAGCCTACTTTTTATGTTTAGGGGCCCGAATGCCAACAGTTGTTATTTTGAGGTCGCAGCCTGGATAGTAGTTTAAAGTAGTACAAAAAAGCTTAAATAAGGCTTCTTTTAAGAAAAACAATCCTGATTTTGCAAGCCTTTTTGACAAATTCCATGTTAAAACACAACAGCTGATCACACCGAAAGCAAAAAGAAGATGTAGGCAGAAATACCAACATTTTGAAATCAAGTGTTAGAATTCTTATTTTAAATCCTAAAACCCTGTCCAAATATTAAGCACTTGGCATTTATACTGTAAACTGATTATTCATATGACCATTTATTGATATATTCTATACTAACTTTTGAAGGTTCTCACTTTTATGTCTGTATAAACTGATTGAGAATGACTCTTGGATGAAGCTTTTTCTACAATGGCTCACTCTTGGAAAAATGAGGGATTACACAAACCAGAATAAAAATGACAATAAATTAAATATGAATCTGACTCCTCACCAAGTTTCAATGCCGTATAGGACCCACACACACACACACACACACACAAGCACACACACAAGCACACAGACTAAACTTAAAGAAAATGTTAACTCCCCCAGAACCGCATAAAAAGCACTTCTCGGGTTTCACATGTGCCAGGAATAGGCCTAAAGTAAATATCTAGTGACGTAAATTATACTTCACTACCACAGGCGCACAGACTGCAGAAGGAGTGATACAAATACAGTTTCAGGACAGTTCAGAAATATGTAGGCTATGTCCATTTATAAGTATTAAGTCATTTTCTCTTTTATAGGAATCATTGTTATTTCAAGTGATGACTCTCTCTCTAACTAACCACATAAACTAGCATGGATACAAATAAACGCACAAAAATGCAAGCCAAACCACAAACTCATGTTAGAATATAGATGGAAATTTGAAATTATATCATTTCTAAACGCCGTTGGAATAAAATTGTGCTTTGTGATTTTAAAAGGATTCAACAAAACTATATGTATATTTAGTAACTAAGCCAAATTACCACCTATAACATGCAAAACGTCTCTTTCAACGTCATTCTTGTATTCATATTTAAAGCTAGTACTTAAGCAAACATAGTTCAGAGCTCATAACATGTCAAAGCACTTTTAGTGGTTTCCCACATGAAAATGGAATACATCATAATATACTCCCTCAGAAAAGAGTTAAACCTTTCCAAAGTTGAAAAAAGAAAACTTGGGACGCCGCCTCAAGGGTAGTTTTTTTTTTTTTCAGAGCGGCTAATCTAATCTAAACCTGGAAACAGACGCTAGGACTTCTGGCGCTAGTGGGCTGCGCAATCAAAACAATCTCTCCCTCATCTCCTGATTGAAGAGCAGAAAAAATCTTGCCAAAAACTTCAAATCATTTAAAAAGAAATTACAGAAGAGGGTGGAGAATTAAAGACTCAGAAGATGTATATGTCATTTAGGGATTAGCGAATATTATGGGCTACTTGTTTGGCAGATACTCTATCAAGTTACTTTGCAACATGCCAAGTCTTGAATCATGTTGTATTCGATAGCAACATTTAGCATTTTCCTTTATATCAACAGTTTTTTCATTTATACTATTATGGTTAAAAGGTGCCCTATGTAACTTTTTGGTGGAGGATCAGGTCAGATCTGTGGGGAGGGGAGCATGCAGGTTTTTCAATACATGTTTGAGCAATAAAAACATCTGTAATTTAATAAAAGAAACATAGATAGATTTAATGCCATTCTGAGGAACATTCCCAGAAAAGAAATAAAAATGTTTTTATGTTTGAAATCTTTTCTACCAGTGATTCCAATATACCACACTCTTTTACACCTAACATTAAACATACATCTGATGTTACATCTAAGCATTTTTTCAGTACTTGAGTATGTCTGTTCTCTATCAGTATTACTAATGCTTTTACCTATAATCCTACTGTGACATTTAGAATTTAATAACATTTGTCATATCATGAACGAAGCCTGAACTGGAGTAATAGTCATCCTTTTTGGAGTATTTTTTTTAAACAAACTACTTTTATATTCCCCCCTCTCCTCTAAGCCTGCGTCGTTGAGTGGGAGTTTGTGGAGAAAGTACGTGGGATTTTCCCAGAGCCCAGCGGTCCAGCCCAACCCCCACCAGACGCCCACACACTCGGGTCGGTCCTGTCAAAAGGGAGTCAGGAGGGAGCCAGAGGAAAAACCACCCATATTCCACCAATAACTCTGCTCCAACTTTATTGTTCCACAGGCAAATCAAGTCTGCGTGTCGCTATGGTGACAGGGTACAACACGGTGAAGTTGGCTGTGTGAAAAATAAAAATAAAAGCTGAAAAGAGTTGACATCGGCTGCGGGTTGAATTCCAATGCCAAAACTAAGAAAGGACTTGATTACGTGTTCTCGCAACAAAAGCAACAGTAAAGATGGTTTTTGGGGGGAAAAGTAGAATGCCTACATTTTAGAACAAGTAAAACATTCAGCAACTCATAACAATCCATCTGTCAAGCTTAAACCACTGGTTCCATGTCTAAATGTAAACCAAATTCCAACCAAAATGTTAGAAGCACTAGCTAACAACATGGCAGCAAAATAAAACATGAAATGATGTAGTTATATTTTTAGAAACTAATAATTGAAATAGTAGCCTAAATTCAAGATGATGTCATCGGAAGGAAAAAATTTAATAATTTTAACATAAACCTTTTGTCACTTGACCAATGCTGTGTTCCAGTCTTCCTCGTAGGTCGGGACTCGAGTTCCAGCGGTCAAGTCAGAAAATCTATGAGCAATACAGTTTATGGACTGTAATGACGGAAACTATTTTAAACTAAGAAGGTGCTCAAATCAAACAAAATATGGATCCAATTAAGTTAATTTAGTAACCTAGACAGTGTTATTACATCAAATCTAACTTCCGAGGACAACTGCAATGCAGCAGAATGCTGGCCGTACACTAGAGGATTTTAAAATAGTCTGTGAAGAAGTGACACAAAGTGTGCAGACCACAGACAAAAGGACATTTTGCAATGATTATTTGTCCCACACACGAATGAAGGACAGTGACACCACACAATCAAATTTTCAGGAAAGAGTTGCTACAAGTGAAGGACTACAAAAGTGTCATGTGATTGAACAGGCTGTCTAATACAAACAAACTGTCTTTCCATACGTGTGTGGATTAATTTTGGCTTGTAAAGGCCATTGGAACAGTATGATATAAATGATGATCATAAATGAAAAGGTTTGCATAAACTCTGTGTTAATAGCATTTCTACAGGTCAACTGATCTGACTGGCCGTTGTAAAGTTGATCGCAAGCAACCATCGTGAATATTCAACATGTTGGAACCTTACAATTTGAAGTTTTGGAGCGGTGACCTGACAAATAGGTGTAAATGAATGACCCCACAGACATGAGGACAGACAGCTACTCGGGCTGAACGGAAAATATACATTTCAAATGGGTGTAAAAGTAAAACGACCCATTACTTGATTATGGACCTTGTAATGTGTTTGACAGCTATATTATTAGGGCGTACTGTAAAAGACAACACTAACCAATGTATATAATATGAAACTTCCCTTGAAAAAAAACAACAATTAAACTTTCCAAAAACTGCCATGAAATGTAGTTTCCCAACACTCATTAATCCAATTTGTAATGAGAAACATGAAATACAACCCCAGATAAAAGTGACATCTGTCTTTATTTGGACATAAGGGCTCTCTGCTTCAATGAGAATTCTTTGTGGAAAGAGGAGTTAAATAAATAGATCCAATTTAGCTCTTCTCTTGTACCTCATGTTCTGTTCTGGCCTTAAACAGACCTCGGATCAGTCTCAGTTTCTCACAGTTTCCGAACACCTTGACCTAAAACAACTAATTTCACATCTAGGTGCGTATTTCATCATAAAATCCCAGTTTGTGGAACCTGGATTGTCTCTCATCTCCAACTTGGTATTTTTTCAACCCGTTTCAACCTGGGAAATACATTTTTTTAATATCCCTACACCTTATGCCTTGCCTGGACCACATTTTTGAGTTCCAATGAGCATTACTTACCGTAAAAATCGACGGGACATAAGCCAATTTTAAGCATGACAGACATGTGTTCTCCTAAACTACCCATTATGTAACAACCAGAAATAATGCATAACAGCTTAAATTAACGCACTGTGTAATAACAATCAGGAGTAACAGGTAACCTTAACATAACATACAGTAATTTGTAACAACATAACCAAACATATTGCACCGTGCAACTGCCAGTGAACTGCCTGTAATAGCTTGTAACTATAACATATTACACTGTAACCAAATATGTAAGCAACGTAATGTACTGTAATAACCTATAAAATCACGCAAGTTGAACATAGCACACTGCTTAACAACCTGTATAACTTGTAAAAACATGTAACTTGAGCATATAGTACTGTGTAACAATTTGTAATAACACATGAGCTGAACAAAACACACTGTGTGAAAACCTATCGAAAAATATTTAACTTAACATAATGCAATGTAACTTAACTGTAACAACAAATTGCATCTTGTTACAACCTGTAACAACATGTAACCTGAACACATTGCCTCTTGTTAAAATCTGTAACAACATGTAACCTAAATACATTGCATCTTGTTACAACCTGTAACATGTAACCTGAACACATCGCATCTTGTTACAACCTGTAACATGTAACCTGAACACATCGCATCTTGTTACAACCTGTAACAAAATGTAACCTGAACACATCACATCTGGTTACAACCTGTAACATGTAACCTGAACACATCGCATCTTGTTACAACCTGTAACATGTAACCTGAACACATCGCATCTTGTTACAACCTGTAACATGTAACCTGAATACATTGCATCTTGTTACAACCTGTAACATGTAACCTGAATACATTGCATCTTGTTACAACCTGTAACCTGAATACATTGCATATTGTTACAACCTGTAACATGTAACCTGAACTCATTGCGTCTTGTTACAGACCAGTAACATGTAACCTGAACACATAGCATCGTTTCACAACCTGTAACGTGAACACATTGCATTGCGTTACAACCTGGAACAACATGTAACCTGAACACATTGCATTGTGTTACAGCCTGTAACAACTTGTTACCTGAACACATCGCACTTTGTAACAACCTGTAATAACATGTAACTTGCACATAATGCACTCTGTAAATCTCACAATATTCTTAAGGTAGATAAGCTTTAATAGTGTAAAATTAAGAGAAAACCGAGTGTTGTTGCGCAGCTGTATGTTCAAGTGTTTATACCTCAGCCGCTTGCGTCTCCTGGTGCAGCAGCGTCAGCCCCGTGAGGTCTTCCAGGAACGAGTGGGAGGAATTGAAAACCTTAGACAGGAACTGGAAGCCTTCTCTCTCGTAGTGATCCAAGACCTAAACACAACATGTGACACTTAGAGGATGTTTGACTGATGATAAATTGTGGGTAAACATGTTTAAATATATCTATAAACAAATAATGTTTGTTTGTACAGTGTGTCAAAGGTGAGAGGTGCAATGGGTTCACACACCACCAACTTGCAATAAAAGGAGATTGGTGTTTCTGGTCTGAGAATGCGTTTGTACTATCAGTGTTGTACAATATTAGGCATAAAATACTTCTGTTGCAACCTGTGTTCTATTAAAGCAATAAAACAGCCTTGCAGTAACATTTTATTTAAATCTTCGATTTAGTATATACAATTGTAAAACTTAAAAACTCTGGTTTGGCAGGTAAATTAACGTAGAATAATGAAAATCTTTCTTTGTATGAGTAATTTTATTTTGATACAAAACAGCAATATAGAGTGTAAGAACTGCATCTAACTGAAGATATTTGAATTACGCAATTACTGCAAGCGCACGTATTTATAAGCGGTGTGGTGAAGATTATGCACTGAAATGATCAGAATTATAATCTGTTGAAGGTGTAAGGATTTAAAAAGCACAGAGGGACTTCATGGATTATCATGAAGGCTTTGTGAGCTGGCGAGGGAGAATGTGGGTGAATGAAACAGAATACATATTTGTATCGATTTGGCTTTAGATAATACTCAGACTAAAACAAAATGTTGTCACTCTGATAAACTGTAATGTAAAATGTGCTCATTATGGTGTTTCAAATCTGAATACAACAACTCCAGCATCTCTTGAGACACATCCTCCCAAACCTTGGCTTTTCTCTGTGCAGCTCAGACAGACGACAGGTGTTAGGTTACCTCTGCTTTCGCCCTCACAATAGAGGGATGTGTGTGATTGTGCGAATGTGGCGTCTGCTTCTAGATCCAGACACACAAACCACAAACACAATGGATGTCTCCTGTTCATCTTTTCAAACCTCTCCTCTCTCTCCTCCCAATTTAAAGGAAATGTGGCCAGGGATCACACAAGGAGAAACGTGATATTGCCGTTATTATAGACATGAGCCTCCATGTCTATAGCTCATGTCCATTATAGAGCCGGCCCTGCTCACTCTGCTCACTCTGCTCACCATGTCCAGGGTGAGCAGGGTCAGCTGTGATCCGACCTGCTCGTCCCAGAGCCCTGGAGATGTACATGTCATGCAGAGATGGAAGTCTGCAGCCGATCACCTACTCAGCAGAACGCACGATGCGCTGTAGTGTATTTTTTACGATTAGCCAGCAGGGGCGCAATTAATGCTCACAAACACATACAATTAAATTATGATTTATTATTATTAATGCTGGACCCTTCGGTGTGGAGGGTCCGAGAGGCAAAACTACAAAATGGGGCAAAGGTCTGATGGATTGTTAAGTTCCAGGGCACGTCAAGTAATGCTCTGCAGAATTTCACAAATAAAAGTCAAAGTAATGTTTATGCATTCTTGTAGGTGGCGCTAGAGCACCAATCATAATAGTTGACATTCCGCCACTTTAAGAGATAGGGAAAATTGTAAGACGAATCCTGAAAAAAAGACCGAGGAATACCAAAAGCAAGTCCAGGAATCACATGAGAATTATCTACAAACTGAACTTTGAATGACGAAAACCGGACAAGAAATGCGACCTGTGAAAGCCAAGAGAGATGGAAACATCCAATGTTCAAAGACGAATCCTGAGAAAATGACAAGGCTGAGGATCACCTGAAAGCAAGTCCAGGAATCAGAAGAGAAAGAATGATCTACAACCTGAACTTTGAATGACGTAAATCGGACAAGGACTGTGACCTGTGTGGCCCACCGAAAAACAGGGATAAATGTGGAAAATATAATAATAATAATAATAATAATAATAATAATAATAATAATAATAATAATAATAATAATAAAATATATAAATAATAATAATAATAATAATAATAATAATAATAATAATAATAATAATAATAATAATAATAATAATAAAAATAATACCCTGGAACTACTAGTTCCATTCTATGGGATGCAGTCACTCAACTAGAAACAGAGACTGCCTAATGCAAAAACAAAACGCACTTTTTCACACGTCTATATAAAAACATAAAATCAAGTATAAATATGTCTCACAATCAGTGCTCACTGATTTGTAAACAAATTTTTCAAAATGCATGTAAACCCAGCAAGTACGATTGAGGTGTCTTGATTCAACTCTCACACATCTCAATAACACATCAGTGCATTCAACAGAGGCGTTCAACAGCACGAGGTAAGAAACTGCCACAAAAATATAAGACTTGAGTGGTATGTTTGTACAGAGTATATGTCAATGTTTGTATGTTAAGATTTTTCTGGTGCTTATAGGGATGTCACAATAACAAATAAATAATATGAATTAAACTACTTCATGCCACCAAATTTAAAGCAAGATAATCCCACTAAAACCTTTCTAAATTATGATATAGATAAAATATGCTCCGCAACAAGCAGTAATAAACACTTATGTGCTTAGTGTCAGAGAAATTATTTATTTAACCCAAAAATTTTACCTTCAAAGTAATGGTATTTAATCACTTCAAGTAAACTGTACGTTGTATTTACAAAAAAGCATCTCATCTCGTCTAATTTGAGGTATAAAGCTGTTAAATAGTAATAAACAACTAATAAAACTTTTAAATCTTCAGCGGTTTGCCCACTTACATCTGGGTCTGTTTGTATACGTGTTGCTCTCTAAACATATCGGCTGTAGACGGGGGAGATGAGGCAGACGGGGGAGACGGGGGAGATGGGGCAGAAGGGGGAGTCGAGTTTGTGGTGGCTAACAGGAGCTCTCGTTTCATTTATGGGCCACTCACAGAGAGTATATGAGTAAACACTTCCGACTGACGCAGGGCTTTTCCTTCCAAGAAAACTATTAAACCTTCAAAGCATGTCCACCTCCTCTGACTCACCGCCCAATGCCTATTACAGCTCTTTAAAATAAGACGCATTTTGTACATGCCTAATGCTGCCTAATAAAGTCATGACATTTTCAGCGGGACGCATATTTGATGGTCGTGTAACTATTGTTGTAACTATAGCAACATAGACAACCTTCACTTGAGATATAGGACGTTAAAATATTGAGAAATGCAGATATATTGACAATTGCAGAATAGCCTTGTTCAAACAATCATTTTTTTGGTCTTTTTCTTTTTGCGTATCAAAGTTTTTGCTAAAAAATATGAAAAAAACAAAAACATATTGGTTAATTTAGATGAGACCATTATTTTTGGAGCATCCTGATATCGATATTCAGGCGATATGTCTATCCAACATACTGTAAATGTATTCAGCAACTGCATTATTTGATGTTTAAGTTTCTAATCAGCTCTTTTAGTATTTATCAGAAACAAAGTACTGATCATTTGCATATCTTTACAAAAACGAATGTCTACAATTGAATGTCATTATTGAACATTTTTGTCATTCCAATCAGGACCTGCCTTGACTCACTTTTAGGCCCTCATCCTGTGTTTGGGAACTACATCTGTAGCCTGCAATAATTGCAGATTAGCAATCTTTCGACTCATGAGCAATGCCTGGGTACAGACTGTAAAAATCGTTTATGGCTCAACTCTCGTCAGTATTTGTCAGGTCCAACACTAGAGCAATGTCTGGCCTGGTTTAAGACAAAGCCACGTCAGCTGTGATTTACTCTGTGGCTTCCACTTTTATTGGGCTCCAAAACAGCCACACAAACAGTTTGGAAATACTCACACAGTTTTGACCAGTTTAGTCCTGCTGGTAGAAATAGAGTACAGGTTTAGTCTTGGTTTAGCCCGTTTTTGTTCTCATTGTGTCCTGGTCACAGCAGTTGAGTGCTGGTTTTGTCCGGGTTTTGTCCGGGTTTTGTCCTGCTGGTTATAAACACAGTTTAGACAAGATTTAGTCCGGGTTGCCTTTAGGAGGTCCTTTATTTCCTTATTCATTCTTTATTGGTTATTTAGTCCTGGGCTTGACAGTTTAGTCCTGGTCCAGACTGGGTTTCGTTCAACATTCGTTAAGGGAGTTTTGTCCTGTTTTAGTCCTAGTTTTAGTCCAGTTTGAGTCCCAGTGTAGAATTTGTCCTGTTTTTGTCCTGGTTTAGTCATGCACACGTGGGACGTTTTCTTTATTTATTCCATTTTGTCCACTATTTTACAGCTTGATACGCTGTACATAAAATTAAAGCTGTAACCCTCTTATTTCCAGTCAAATCAATAATTCTGGGAAGCATCAGGGTTAGTTTGTACTCCAAACCCACAAGTAAAAAATTACCCTAAAATAAAATGAATAGGACTTTTATATGGATTCGGCCTGGACATTTTTGCTTTATTACAAGTCCCTAAAACTCATTTTTAGTGGATTATCTTCAGCTTTAAAAGAGAATTGTCAAAACCCAAGTCACAAGTCCATGTTCCTGTTCCTGCTGCTGATGCATGAACATGGACTCAGTTCTTTGTGGACACTTAAATCTACAACAAGTGACTATTACTAGGCTATAGTAGTAGTAGTAGTAGTATGTTCAGCCTGAGCGTCGAAATTCAGCCCGCGGCCCAAAATGAGTTTGACATCCCTGGTTTAGACCTTATTAGTCCATGTTTAATTCTAAGGGTGCGTTGCCATTTACCCATGTCCTGGTTAGGGTTAGCCTAGTTTAGTCCTGATGTAGACTTTGTTTGGTCTTGTTCAAGTCATGGTTTAGTCCTAGTCTAATCAGGTTTGGACCTGGTTTATTCCTTATTTACAGAACATTAGTTAGTCCAGATTCTTACTTTGGACCTAGTTTAGCCCTAGTTCAAATCCTGCTTTATTTATAACATTCACAGTGCGTTAGAATAGTACTGACGTTCTCTTTGACTTCTATGTTACGTTCGGCCCTGCTACATCTACACAAAAGCGGGAGTGAAAAACCAACAGGAAGAGCTCAGGCGTAGACAGGGCCCGAATTGTTTTGTTTCTATAGCGACCTGGCAGCACACAGCGCCAGGAGTCACAAAACACGCACACTCAAAACACGCACACACCAGAGAGCAGACGCACAAAGACAAGTTACAGTGGACGGAGAGATGTGTGGGAGGAAGAACAGCACTGGGAAACAGAGCAAAGCAACTACATTTGATTGTATTTCATGTGATGAAATGTTCAATGTACAACTTCAAACAAAAGTGGTGGTCTATATATTTAGACAGAAATGTAATGTAAATGGAAAACTTGTAGCAACTCGATTAATACAACGATAACTTGACATCCATATACTTCTAAAGTTTTGTGCCAAGTATGTCACTACTACTGCTATTACAAACTACTACTTCAAACTACAACTACTACAAACTGCTAACACTGCTACTACTGACGTTACAACAACTACTACTACTGACGTTACTACTACTACTACTACTACTACTGATGTTACTATTACTACTACTACTGACACTACTGCCACTACTACCCGCCTCGTTACTGCCACCACTATCGCTACCACCACTACCACTACTATAACTACAAACCGCTAACACTACATCTGCAATGAACTGCTGCTACTACTGCAATAAACTACAACAACCAAAACAGCTACAAACTTTCATTTTCCAAAACTAACTGGCTGTAAAGTATAAAATTTTGGGGGGACCGAACCCAATGAGACCCCATCTAAAGACCCCAACACAATGATAAAAAACCCACTTCCTCTCCTTCTGTGTCAAACAATGCTCTGTACAGGGATAAACGTCTTTGCTTCATGTTCAGAGCGTCTCAAACTCTATGATCCCTTTGTGAGCCCAGTAATCGCATCGGTCACGGGCTGAAACATGACACCTCAGCACTGGGAGGAACTTCATGGACTCAGCGTGGGAGGACGACACTTCAAACTTAAAGACACCACACACTAAAGTCAAAGTCCCACCCTCAGTCTAGAGATACAGTTGGCAAAAAAGTGCATCAATGTACAATATACTTTATGTTTGTACCTACGATTGCAAAGTATGTCTAGATGGTAAAGTTACTCAAGAAGACGACTATTACCAATACTCCTGAGGTCTTAAATCTCCAGCAATGGAAACTACGGTACAACGAATATTCTTATTACTAGTAGAGCGAGCTAGACAAGAGGTGTCAAAAGTATCAATATCTAGATACTTACCAATACTAAATCTAGAGTCAAAACTAGATACTCATTGACGTATCTTCAATTTGATTCAGTTTGTTTTCGTAAAGGGCCAAAATCAGCAGATGCCTCGAAGGTGGTACTAGTACTTGATGAAGAAGAAATAGTACCACCATTTGAAAGAAACTACCACTACCTCTTGATAATATTACAACTACTACTTCTTCAACTCGGTCAACTTCAAATACAAAAACAATTACTATAATAATAATAATTACCTCTTCAACTACAGCAGCTAATACATCTATTATTGTAGGACTTAAGTTTATTTAATGGTAATTGGTGTGATGGTTAGTCATTATTCAGCTGTTAGTTCGTAAGTATGAAGCACAATACTTATTACGAGTATAACTAATGCACAAATGCAGGTGGAAAGTACTTACAGGGAAAAAAAAAACATGAATGGCCATGCACACAAAAAGCATTATACTAAATAGCAAAACAAACATCTTATTCTGTCTTTTACGTTTTCAATTATAATGTGCTTCCTAAACTAAAGTGTCACCTTCTATTACTACGTTAGCTAGTACTATTTCCACTAAAACTGCTATAACTACTACTATTCTTTATCTACAACATGTCTGGCTGTGTCTTCACATTGGAGTGGCAGCGTGAGCCTTTATGACCTCTTGATAAACACAAAGACTCCATTGAGATCAGAGTAGACTTTCCTCCAAAGGCCCGTTTGTTCCCTGAGACCCGCCCCTACACAGATTTGTCAAAGTTATTGTTTTTTTCTCCCCTAACCATTACAAAAACTGTTGAGGAGGCTGATTAGTGGGTTGATAATATGACAAAAAGCAGCAAACTCTATATTTGAGGGGAAAACACATTTCTTCAGTAGAAATAAAAGTCATCAATACATTTAACGGAAACTAGGTCAAAGAAAGCAAGTTTGGAATGTGAAAAGTCTAGTAACATTTACTTCGAGTGTTACTTATGAATCATTTCTAATACTAATATGCACCAATACTTTGATTCCTACTACTACCATCTCCCAATACTACCACAAATTATGAAGAGACTCCCTTTTGCAACAAATGTCAAAGAACACAACACATTTCAAACTCAATTTCACAATTTATTTCAATTTTGCCCCATTTCTGTACTTTTTTACCCACTATCTAAGTTTTAGAGTCCGGGTTATAAAACTCTGCAAAGCCAAAGTAAAAGTAGCTGTTTACAGCATGTTTTAAAGTATTTGGCGAACTACTGTAGTTGACAACAAAAAAAAAATCATGTGTCAAAACATATTCAATACCTCTTCTAATTCAATGAGCCAGTTTTACAGCAGTTGGCGGTGGGAGCTAGTTGGACTCTAAGGACAGTCACTGACTTCAATAAACTACTGCTTGATTATTTCCATATGAACTAGTTTTTTTTCTTCCCCACTGCGACTGAAGAGGATTTAACACGGGAGCGGGAACGCCAGGAATCCCCCCGCTCTCTGCTGAGGCTGCAGTTTGTGTGTGACAACGCAAAAGATTTAGTGTAACATGAAATACAAGCTACGGTACCTCATGTTCTCCGTGGCCCAGCTTGTTCTTGGTGGTTTTTTGTTGTTGCTTTTTTGCGTTTTTGTCTGTGTGTATGTGTGGTGTTGTTTTTTCTGTTGTTGTTGCTCTGTTTTTGTTGTTCTATGCTCTAATAAAAATGTGGGACTTACTACTGGTGAGCAGGCCGTGCACTTGTCAAAGGCCAGGCTGGCGGGGAGGACGTTGTCAAACCTTGAGAGAAAACCTCGGATCTGTGTTTAAAAAAAGAAAAGAAAATAGCATTAAATGTCATGACACAAAATGCAAGGTTGTTTTAGAGGATTACAGAGTTGCAAAGGTCAGATGAAAACAACTTTACTTGGTTGACATTTAGCGCGGAAAACTAAATTACATGAGGTAAAAGTAAAAATACCCATTGAATTAGAATATTTTCACTCAAGTTATATATATATATAACTTATATCTATATACACTTACAACATGTGTAATGCTTGAAATAAAAAACATAAAACTTCATCAAATATGTATCTCTACCTGGCAGGCATTTTGAAATTAGGCTAGGAGCGCCATTCCATATACTGTGCTAATTCATGTAATTCCCTTATGCCTTAAAGACAATATCCCACAATTGAATACGAATACAGTTTTACAATAAAGCCCTTCCTGCTCTTTTTGCTGCTAATTTGAAAGCTTAACTTTTCCTTATTTTTAACTGACGCACATCACAAAGAAAAGGCATCCTGTTTTGACACACTATCATAAGCAGCTGAAGCTAAGTGAAGCACGAGGTGCATGAATTAAAATCTTTGCCCGCTTTGTTTGAATATGTTGGACCAAACAAACTCATACACAATCATTTAGCTACCATCTCTTTTATAGAGTGCATCTGAGAGGTTTAATTAAAATCGCTGATTACAAAGATAACAGGAAGTTGCGTTGAGACGTGAACATTTCAAGAAAGGCATTAAGAAGATGTTGAGGGAAGAAGTGAGTCAATGAAGAGCGTGGGAAGGGAAACTGACAATATATATCGTATTTAAATGCCCATACTTTCCAATAATGAAAATATACTTTATGAAATACATTACACAATCAACAATAGCACCGGAGCAACTCTTGATACTGCCCAATTATATGTGTTTAGCTAACACATTCGTGATGGTTTTTGGTGTGTAATAAAATATACACTGGAGAAAAATCTTCAATTGAAGATTTTTCGACACTCATCCAAGTAGCTTCTCAGGTTAATTTGAAGGAAAACTAGTAGTCACTGCCCTTTATCTGTCTAAAGGGAGAAGCAACTACACGAAACTAATACAAATGAAAATGTCTTACAGTCAGGATAGTGTTGGTTAGTTAAGATTAGTGAACTGACTTAACTAATAACAGATAACCGAAACCATTCGTTTCAGTGTGGCTCCTTCCCTCAGACAGATATAAAGGGAAGTTGACTCTCCCAGTCTCTGTCGAGTGGCAAAATCTTTTAAAAAAAATCTTAAACTGTAACCAGCTAGTTAAATTTCTTTTGCTGTTCAGTTAAGAGTGAAAGTGTACTCTTCTTGACACAGAACATTGAATTAAGTATAAGTAAAACGTTTTGAAATCAATCATAGTAAATAATTACAGATTAGTGATATGCAAAAAATTACGATAAACTCGCTGGCTAATAATATAATTCTAACCATTTGGTGATCATTGTCAGCCTTGAATAACACCATGAGATAAGGAGACAAACATGCTAAAGAAATAATGATTGCTAATAGTTTATATTTATAAATTTTGCTGAAACAACAATAAATACACCCAGTGTTTGAACATGACCAACAGGAATCATGTGTTATCAATCCACTTAGAAATCAAGCTTGCCATTTGCAAACGACGAGGATCGGGCAAATATTGTTATGCAGAGAAGTAACAAGGTCGTTCATTCATAGATGAGTTGCCGCTCTTTGGAGCTGGGTTTTCAATCATAATCGAGAAAGTTCATTGTGGAGGCGACTGATGGCCTAATAAAACCTGCAGGAGCCAAGGCTGTCATTAATTACAAAAACGTGGACTCAGAGATGATTATGGAAACTGATTCAGAACGTTTAGGTCTGCGCAATTACGATAAAAAAGAAAGAACTAAATCTCTACAACTTTATTATTTATCAACCTCCAAATATTCAACAGTTTTTAATTTGACTGTTGACTTATCAAACGAAGAAAAAGCTTTGAATATATGAATTTTGGGAACAATCAACAGTACAGACTTTTAACCAGTGCCACTTAACACAAAAAGTCACATTTCTTTCTCCATTCCTCTCTACACCACTACAACTCCAAACCTCCAAACTTCGAAACCGTCTTGGATTAAAAAGCCACAAGTGTTTCACCTTCGCGGAATTGGGTTTAATTGTTATGCGCATATGTCAACGTTATACCTTGAAGCAAGCATGTGAACTTCTCAGCAAATTAATGTTCTAAACGAATATAGGGCATTCCACTCATGACCAATTAACTTCAACAGTTGACAAAATGTATGTAAAACAAAAATTCAAATGACAAACAGAATTGTAATGTGAAAGAATGTGAGGTCCAGACTTCAAGAGCAAGACATAAAAACACCAGTTTTTTGGTTTTGTTTACAACCATCTATTTTTATTGAAAGTCGTGTTTGTTGTCTGTTTGCTTCCTGGTCCCTTTATTATAAACCCCATGGTGATACAATCGGACTACAGAACAGCTTGCAGTATATTAATGGCATCGCCATATAAATAATATTCACTATCCACAAATTATCAATACTAAAGTTAGACCATAGTTGTCACTGTTGCACAACTGCAATTATCTTGAAGCTTCTTACAGCCAGTCTAAGGTTTGTGTCAGTCGCACAAAATGCCACGCACACAACCACATCTCTCAACAGACACGCAACACACACACACTACATTCATCTTCATATATACACGCATGCATTAATCTTCCAGACATATATTTCTGAGCATTTTCGTTAGACATCATTAGTTCCCTTGCTCCTTGGCCTCTTCAAGTTCGCACACACGCACACGCACACACACCACACACACACACACACACGCACACGCACACGCACACACACGCAGCACACACGCACACAGCCTATTTGCATTGCCATTTTCCGATTTATTTGGTTGAAAATGCCACAAGCTGCAGAGGTGTCGCGCGCCGATTCCCGAGGGCGATGAATACTGATGATGATGATGCAAATGGCGGATGCGAACATGGGGAGTGTGTGAAAGTAGTCAGCAGCACACTGAACTGAGTCTGAACAGCTGTGGAATTGTATGCCAGTGCTTTCCCGATCTGTGCTTTGGGAAGACAGACGGGAAGCATGGACAAAATGGTGAAACGGTTCCGTTTCACGCTTTAACTTCTACTTGAGTCATATTGTGTTTAAAGTAACAGTGCCCTTGGTAGAAGTTCAGATTCCTTTTCCAACTGTGAAGTTACTTGCAGCGGCAAAAGTGTTATTTGAACGTGAAATGCTTCAAACTCTTTCAGTTGTTTTTGTGTGTTCTTTGAAAATATCAGAATCTGTGCTACTTTTCACTTCTACTTCTAATTTATTTGTCATTATACCAAGAACCTTGGACTAGACCTTGACTAAACCAGGACAAGAAGAAGAATCAGGATTACACTGGGCTCAAACCATCTTTAGTCTTGATTTGGATTCTAATTGGTAAAAATCCTGAATGAAGGCCTGGTTGAACCACATTATAGTCCTTATTTAATCCACATTGAGATCCGGTTTAGTCCTGGCTAGCTCCCGCTTACATCAGCATATAAAACATTTCACAATTTCAATTCATTACCATTTTTGGACAGCGGCAGAACTGTCCATCTCCAGCCTGTTCCCGCTGTGATGCCCAATGAGTCTAAAAGTGCCATTATTTCTGCCGCAGTGCTTCACTTTGTCAAGCACTTGAGAGAAATATTATGATGTCAAACCAAACACAGCAGACACAAGTGCTGATGCCGAGTGGATGAAGTTTACAGGGTTTAAAATCAGAAACCGAATCAGAAAAAGAATAGCAGGAGAGAAGGGAGAAAGGAAAAAAGGATAGCAGTGTGAAATTGTCCAATTTTGTGCCGGTTAAAAGCATAGTTTAATGCCTCGCTCAGACTCACTGAGACTGCTGTTGGAGCAGTGTTGGAGCAGGGTTCAAGTGCGAGTTTACAAGTTCACGCAACGTTTATGCAACGTTTACAAGGGGGAAAAGCGGCCTCCTCTGCAGCGCTCGGCATGTGGTACAAGCTACTCTCAGTACGTTTAACGCTTTGGCATTCTTGCATCGCAGTTGCTTGAGGAAGGCGTAAAGCTTTTTGTAACATTGGCAATTTTGCATCATTTATATTTATTATGATGCCATTGCAATATAAAAAAGTGCATTACAAAATTTGCCAACTCTATGACGACACATTTTAATAAATCGTATGCAATCAATTATTAAATCAAAACTTTGAAGTAGTGTTATAGCTGGTATTTACTCTATAATAAAAGATATTTTTGTGTACAATCCAGCTATTGCTTGCATGTAACTAAATAAGATCTAAAGAGTAAAGAAGAGGGCAATTATTCATTATTGACAAAAATTAGTGCAATCATGTCTTCATCAATGTTTTTATTTGTGTTTAAATCCACCAAATCCCATTTATATATTACTGTGTAAATGAAATCTGCTGTTACCAGGCATGAAGTGTGTTGAGATAATGATATTGCCATGTTTTTGAGCAAAGACTGAGTTTGCCTCATTAGACTATGTAGACATGAGAAAACATAACAATCAAACAGTAGAAAGTGAAAATAGGAAACAACAAAACATGGAACTAAATCAGCTAAAAAATGTCTTTAATTTGGTTCAATTATTTAAAAAAAAGGCATGGAAATAGTTATGTAAAGACTTTTCTACACAGACTTCCAAATGCGTCACTCTGTGGAAGTGAGTGTGAGGAGAGACGCTGCAGAGGAAAATCAGTGACTAACCTGGTGTGGCACTAAACCGAGGGAAGTGGGCGGCTCGTTCATCCTGTCGTCACTGCTGCTGGCCACCGCGTACCCACTGCAAAAAATAACAACAACAACAAAAAGGTAAGGTAAAGGTAAAGTAAAGGTGAAGTAAGTAGGCAGTGCAATATGATAAGATTTGAATCACACACAATTGTCAATTTGATTTGATTTTGCCTCTAACAAACAAAGTGGCTTTCAATATACGTTTCATTAACTTAAACCATACTTTCAACCACTGCCGTTTCACAAAATTGTCAATAAAAGACGAGTTCAAAGGAAGACATTTGACTGAGGACCGGTTCTAAATTTTCATCTTTCTGAAACCAATCGATGCCAAATTATACACGTTTATAGTTTGGGGAAAACCTATTGTTCTTTTACCACATTATTATCTGAACATTTAGAATATTATTTGACCTATACCTTAACCTTAGGATTATGGGGTGTTGAAGCAGTTCACATACGATACCAATTGTGACGTATTGCAACAATTATAACAAATACAAACAGTAGTTTTGAGAGGCTAAAACACTGCATAAACAATGACAACTTTAGCTACAAGATTTCTATATTTAAATTGATAGATTAATTTGTTTAGCCGTTACATTTCTTTAGCCTACAGATTAGCATTAACCAAATTGTTTACATACGACTTATTTCAGTTAGAACGTTCTGAAGTCTGAACTTGTAATGTTCAAGTTGGAAAAGATCGACTTCTCGTAAAGCAGCGATAGAGCTCGGGATAGAACGTCCAATACATTAAGTTACTGGAAACACGTGCGAAGCGTCCAGAGAGATAGAATGGGCAAAAACGATGTAAAAAGTAAACAAAAAAGCCATGGCTCACTACTGGTAAATACATTATCACACTAGAGTGACGGAATACTTTTGAATGAACTCGAAGTTTAGTATTTAGTATTTTAAAATCTTCAATGGTTTGAAATTAGGGTAACTGAAAGTTTTATGAGGAGTGAAGACAGGATCCCGAGCTCAATAGTCTTGAGTAGACTTTTAGGCTTGTATCTTTCTGTTGCAAACTGCATTTTTCATAATGTGCACTGTCTCAAAAAATAAATAGACGTAAAAGCAATAAATAAAAAAACTGCAGTCTCTTACCTCTTCCTTCACACTTTCTCTTTTAACGTGTGATGTCCGACCGACTGAATAAACCTCAGAAGAGGAGAGAAACGGCCTTAACCGACGCAGCGTGTGTCCACTTACTATGGCGCATATAGCACATATAGCACATATAGACTCGCGGACGCATTACCACCAAGTCCTCAACATAGGACCTTCTCAGCTTATTAAAAACACCATAACAGACACATCATTGTTAGAGATAAGTGTCAAAAATACTGATATTGCCATGGGAACTTGTGGCTTGGGCTTTTAGAGCAAATGTGTGAGTGGGAAAGGAATAGCACTGACGCATTTGCAAGAAAACTTTGATCAATGGAGCCGTTTTCTGTTTTCAGATTTCAATGGGACAAAATATACCCATTGAAAACTGACTTGCTGTGCACTTTGTAAAAACGCAAAACAAACATCAGACGCACTATGCATTAATTCCACTGTAAAAAGACAATAAATTAATAAATGTATAATTTATATTAGTGATAATTTCCCTTTCTACGCGTTAACATATTTCTCTCCATCTGAATATCCTTGGGGTTCAGAATAATGAACAATTAGGACTGTTAAAATGTATATGGAAGATAATTTGAGTGAGTGAATCTTGGCATCAAACACGTTTTGATCAGGGTTAAAAATTCAGAGTGAAATGTGCCAGCATCTAAGAGTCAAAATCTGATTAAACAAAGGATCTTCCGGAACGGGAAGCTGAAACCCATGAATAGGCCAAAGGATTGTGATGTCATGTGAAAACCAGCAAAAAGAAAGCTGGGAGGCTAAAGCAGATGGATAAAGTCTGGATAAATGAAAAGGTTTGGATCAGGAAAGGCATTTTGTGTAATACCTACAATAGATGTCAACTTTAACGCGCAAGTTAATTCAAGGACCAGGAAAACGAAAAGCCTCAAAGTCTTTCGAGTGGGTTTAAAGCTAGAAGTTCATTAAAATCATAATAATATCAATAAACATTAAGCAAAGTTCAGTTCTTATGATTAACTTGTGAGCAGAATATCAACAATCATGGATAAACCGATTAATCTCGGCCTCCCTACACAAAGCTTCATGCAGCTTGCGCCACAGTAAGTGAATGCATTGTTCATGTTTCGAGCAGTCCCACCCTTCGCTGTGCTGTAGTATTGACACCATCATCTCCACTGCCAGAGCTCCAGCGATCATGGCCAGTCCAGGTCTGCTCACGGTGCACTGCTGGTCCAGGGTGCGGTCCCGGGTCGACTGGACACAACAAAAAACAACAGTTGGTTATAAGCGCACCGTGTTACTTTTCTCTGGTGGCAGGAGTGTACACTACCAGCTTGTGTCTATGGAGAGGTCATTGCTTTGCCTGGCAACAGTTTTAAACATATGAATCTCAAGTATTTGTTCATGAAGGTTTATCTTTAGCGCTCAAAAATGCGGTAAAACATTCCTACTGTGAGCAACATGGACTCGCCCGCAGCCCGTTTTACCACAATTAAACATGTATTTTGTTATCAAATAATACCAAGTGTAGCATTGTTTTACGTAGCAATCGGTGCTGAAATTAGCACGAAGGCTAACGAGCATGCAGTAAACGTCTCTTAAATCTAATGTTATGTTAGTAAAGCCACAGAAGTTTGGCAAGGAAATGCAGTTTTATTTCATAATGAACCACAAATCCTACTTAAATCAGTGAACTGTAAGGCTGGCTTAATGTGAAGTAAACAAAGAAAAAGGAATATATACATGAGTTAAAATGAATTATTCTTGTTTTGAGTTATTTTGCCAAGTTTAGGTGTAAAGATTTCTGACTAGAATCATTTAATTTCATGTGTCAGTGGAGTTAAAAATGGAACAGAAATGTTTAAATAGTAAACTACTGGAATTACTTCTGAGTAGGATAGTTAGTTGACTTCATCCTGAACATTACTCCATGTTGACACAACCTTATCCTGTGACATTTAGCACATGTAGCCTTCAGCTTATGTAATGCTTATTGCCAGTTAGTCACAATGGACGTCTTTATCTTGTGGTGTGTCCAATTTAAATGGTAATTTCAATATGACTTTTGTTTTTCCTTGATAGGAGACTGCAGCTAAAAGACATTTAGAGGAGAACAAATCTAACAAATGGATCTGGGCTTCAAAAAACGCATTTTGAACGATTCGTGAATTATATTGAATCTCTCTTGGGCCACAAAGACTGAGAGGACAAGTAGGACATTAGTACAAGATCGTGGATGTTTTGTAACGTAATACTAATACAACAAATGGGATTTGAATTGAGATTCGATGTAGTGGAAAAACACACAAGGGCAGTGTGTAAATTATCATTTCAAATAGACCACTTAAAAAGACATTGCATGTATTTACTGTGTAACACCATCCTACCTCCAGAGGGACACGTTTTGTGGAAATTTGGTTGATGTAAATAAACTTCCAGTTCTAGGTACATATGGTTAAAGTGCTTATGTAGTTTTGATGTTTTATTAATATTTTTTAGAACTGGGTTCTAAAACATTTCTTTTTTCTTTTACCCTTTCTCAAGGGGCACATTGTAGTTTTCTGGTAAAGGATCTGAAATCTTCTTTTCTCCGTGAAGATGTTATTGTTTGTCAAGGAATGTTCCACAGAATGTTCCACAGATTGGGCAAACTAGGAGCCAAGGGCTGCAAACTGGCAGCGCTGTGACCAGAACAGACCCTCTACCAGAAAACTTTCACCTTTAATTGTTAATATGTAAATTCTGTATTTAAGCAGCTGCACAACAACCCAAACACATATTGCGTATGAGGACAGCAGACTCGGGCAGAAAAGACTGTGCTTTCATGGTCTGAAGAGGGGACAGAGGACAGCGGAGTCAGAGCAGCAGAGAAAGACAAATGTAAAGTGGTCTTCAGTCTGAGATTCTGAGAAAGAGGCACTTTAGATAGTTCCATTCCCTGCTTTTCAGAACTCAAGATTTTAGGGAGTGAGTCAGAGGAAAGTGACAGTGACAGAAAATCTACAATTCCCTGGAAACGAGAACACAAGGACAAAACGTTTATAGGTTAACTGTGGCTATTTGTCAAAAAGTATTTCAAGATTTGGTGCATCTCATTTTCCCCTGCAACAGTCCTCAACGTTTCACCTTTCCCTTTGCTACATTTAAAAGTTGTATTTCATTTGGTTTGTGTACACCCACACAAAGAAGAAAAAAAACCAACACATTTACTCAACTGTTAATGTCGTTGCAAAGTCAATTTAGAACTGTGTGCGTAAAAGATGTTGACCTCTGGTGCAGCAAAGCACACAGGAAATAACATGGCCTCGTCTGTCCCACACAAACAAATTCGCAAAACACTTACTACATGTCAATGTTTGGATGTATTTTCCTTTATGATTAAAATTAATTTCACATTTTTTATTTGTCACTAGACACATGTTGTTAGGTGAAAATGGTGTTCGACGGTATACATTTTACAAGAGGCCTTTGTTTGTTTGTCTGTAGTAAATGACTCATTTCGCTTAAACATATTTAACATAATTATATGTACATACAATTATTTCCAAGCTTTCCCTAGCTTGATAATTTTGGTTATAGCTGTATTTCTTGGTTGGACATGGGCAGCAGATGGTCCTCAGGAACTGGGGAAAATAGTCATTTATGATTGCACTTGAACGCACACACAGATTAGAACAAGAATTTGAGAACTCGGGTCAAAAGCTGCTGCCTGACTTCCACACTTCACCTGATGTGGCGAGAAATTCAAATCAGGTGTTTTTTGTCTATCTAAAACAAAACAAATAACGTTTCTCTTTTGAGAAAGCTAAAAGCAAACCTTACTGGTTGGCTCTATTAAACACTGCAAAAGATACTCAGTGATTTAATCATTGGTGACTAAATCCTGACTTTAAAACTAATTGTAATGCAGCAATAAGTGAAGGAGAACCCCTAACTGTTAGTAGCAACCATACTGTAAAGAATAAAATCTCATCTAATTTACACAATAGTTATTATCTGAAATAAAAATACCTGTCAACATCATTATTATATTTAAGTGCTATTAGGAAGTAAAAATGAATTAAAAAAAACACTGTCATATGACATTTTTGATGCATCGACCTCCAGTAATTGTCTTTGTAATGCTGTATGTGTAATGTAAGTTCTCACATCTCCCGGTGCCACTACGTCGTTGCAGAAGTAGCAGCCCAGCTTGTGCCCGGGGATGTTTGAGAAGAGGGAGGAGCCTGGAGTGGACGGGGCGGGCCCAGCTGGAGTGGACGCACAGGAAGAGGCAGAGGAGGAACAGGAAGTGGAGGAGATGGCCGAAGCGCTGTCAGCGTCGGACGACTTCTTCAGACCGTGACGCATCACCACAAACGTGTCGAAACCCAGAGCCGCGTTTATCACCAGCTGTAATGATACACATTTTTTATTTTTAAAAAGGGAAATAGATTTAGAATGTCCACGGTAAGCTATCTCAATATTAATCTAAAACAATTTAATAAAAGTAGGACTGGAATCTTCCTGTTGAGAGGATTCAAGCATCTCTCAAATGTCTATCTCAGAAACAGAAAAAGTTTATCGTCATAGTTTCCAACTAGGAACTTGCTTCGGCGATATGCTGTGACATAAAACAGCAAATAATAAAAGTAAATTAAATATAAAGTAATTAACTTAAAAGAGATGCTTGGATCTTCTTAGCCTCGTCAAATATTTGAAGTATTAAGACTTCCGGTTCAATATTGCAGCGCTGATTTCCGGACGCTCCTTCACGGTACTTCACCATAAACGTCATCACAAAAAAAGCGCCACACTCCCGGACCACGCTAGCTGCCCACAACTATAAGATAACTATAGTTCAGTGTCAACATGGCAGCGCAGCCCTCCTGAATCGTACCTGTATCACCGTTTAGGAAAAATAATCTGAGGCCTAATTAAGTACAGAGTAGTGGGAGACTTTTGGAGCAATGGTGTTTTGAAGGTAAGAGAACGAAGATTGCTCAAACATGCATGAATCACTCTGAATACAAATTTTAGTGGGTAAATGAGAAGGGAAAACAATTGGTTAAATGCATAAAAGTAAATTATATATAATACAATTCTTCAGAAAAATCTCTTTGATTTATAAAACATAGAATAATAACAGCTCTTTTCCTCTCACATAATTGTTGTTGAGAAACTACAGAATTCCTTGGTTGGTCAATAAAATAAAAAGGTGAAAATGAAACGTCCCCATCCAAATAAAATGCAACATTTTACTTATCAGGCTGCATAAGTACTGCAGTTCTACTACTGAGCCACTTTCTACAATAATCATTTTGCACCATGCCGTAATGACAATGCCTATTCGCTTTGAAACTTTGAAATGTTGACTTTCATTGTGGATGCACGGATATCCTTCTGACTAAAATACAATGTAAAAGATGCGCTTATTTCAGTTTGTCAGCACCCAAACTTTGACCTTAAAAGGACATTAGAGAGAAAATCTATAAAGGACAGAAAAGCAACCTATCAAGTCAACTGACATAATACAATACAAAAAAAAAAAAAAATGGCAAGGACACAAGAACACAATAACAACTTCTTTTCCAAGTTTTCAGTAAAGTTAAAGTCAAAGAAATGTAGGAATAAAACTAAATAGCAGAGTGGCTTTGTGAGGTCTGAGGCTGCTGCAGATTACAAATGGCCACATTAGTTCTGACCAGGAACAAAACTGGAAGATAACTGGATTAAAAGCGCCAAAACGTTTAACTGGAGCCTACCATTGTTACACTGCTCATGCAGAGATAGAATTGAAAAATGGGTGTTGCAATGTTCAACTAATCGAGACTAATGGCACGATGTTGTATCAGTACAAGAATAAATGAGGAAAAATGGCAAAGTTAACTGAATTTGTTTCGCCCCGTCCTCATTTCTTACCACCCCATTATAAAATGGTATAAATTGCTGCTTAAAATGTATCACTTAGCCATGGTAAAATGCTAATTCAGTGCAATTAAATACATTATGTTAAGTGCATTCGACACGTTCTCTGAAATGTTTAAACATTTTTGGTTGCAACCGATTTAGTCTAGACCAGCAGTTCTGTATTCCAAGAACCACCTAAGAAAATGTTTGGCCTTCCGAGTATCACCAGATCTAAACATATCTATGTCTATAACAGGACTATTCCAGCTCTAAAGTAGGTTTAAAACTATTATACTATGATTTAAGTAGTACTAAAGAAGGACTAGCCAACATTTAACAAACACTACCTGGAGAAGAATCCGTTTGAGAAACACTGGTCTAGACTTATATAAACTTTGTAAAATTGGGCCAATCAAAAGTTATGACAATTGGCTTATTATGGGATAAGAACACAGGCAGTAAATGAGAACATGAAAAGGAAATAAGTCTTACCATAAACACAATTTTGCATGATCTGCTCACAGAATGTCTAAGATGTAAAACTGAAACATTGTAAGCTCAAACCTTCCCTTTTCAATGCTACTGCAAATTGTAAACCAAAAAACGAAATAAATTCCTGTGATTTATAAACCCCTATTAAGACCCGTAATAAGTTTGTTAACTTCATAATTAACCAGAATAATTCAACATCTGTTCTAATAAGCAGAAATGATTAAATAGAAAAGATGCTTTAGATGCTAAACTGTTCTAATAGAATAAGGACAAGCAGAATAAGGGGTTTGTAAGAAAAAAAATGACAGGTCTTATAATAAGTGCAAACAGAAGACTTTGGTTTACATGTTGCATACTATAGCCATAGTCCTGTATACTGATAATGATAGTCAGATGACAGTATGTCAATCCAACAGAAATGTGTTAAAACATGTTTTTAAATGTATTAGTTGAGGTTTAATTATCAGACAATCTATAAAACCCTATTTTGAAAGTCCACAACATAACTTTTTTTTGAAGCATATTTTACGATAAACAACATTAACCCCAGCAGGTAAGGGTGAATAAGGCCCTGTCCACAGTCCTCCTCCCCTCTACCGGCTCGCCTCAGGGTTGTGTCCTTTTGCCCCTTCTGTTTGTACTGTATACAAATGAGTGCAGAAGCCAATATATGGATCGGCACGTTAAAATTTCCAGTTGACACGGTTGTTGCTCCTCGGCTCAGATACTGAACTTGGTCCTGTGGTGTCAGATTTTAACGCTTGATGTGAATGCCCTTTCTTGAAAATGTGCGTTTCCAAGACCAGAGATGAGTGTTGATTTTTAGGAAGTCCTCTACTTCACTCCACCAGCTTCTTTTAACTCGCAGTCAGTTGAATTAGTGCTACAATATAATTATCTGGGCACTATCATTGATGACAAACTGACCTTTGAGGCCCAAGTGGATGCTTTGTGCACTAAGGCTTACCAGCGCTTGTATATTTATCGCAAGATGAGAAATTTCAATGTTGAAAGTACTTTCATGAGAATGCGCTTTTCATGTTTTATTGAGTCTGTGCTCACTTTCTCTTTTATATGTTGGTTAAGGTCACTTTCGTTGAAAAATAAGAAGCATTGACAGAGCATTGTGCACTCATGCGGAAAAAGTCTAAAGGTTCATATTTACTGACCTCCAGGACATCTACATTGCACAGATCCTTGAATGAGCTCAACAGGTCTCTTTTGACTCCAGCATTCCTCTATGGGCCGAGTTCAAGCGCTTACCGTCCGGCTGTAGATATTATGCTGCAGAGCCAGAACTAATAGATACAGGAACTCTCTTATTCCTGCTGCCAATGGCATTTTGAACCAGTCACTGTAATTGTACTGTTTTGTTTTGTTCTTATTGAGAGTGGTGTGCTGCTGCAAATCAATTGGCCTCTCTGGGATAATAAAGACAACCTTCAACCCATCTTCAAAACAACATTTGCGATGTTATCTACATTTCTATAAATTGCCCACCTCTAACTATATGTCATTAATTGCCGGTACCTTTCTTTTGCTGGCAGCGATAACTGTGGGCAGCCAGCGACTCTCTCTGGTGTCCATCAGGAGGAAAACCACGTCGTGTTCAGAGACGAGCCGCTCCAGCTGCTGAACGTCCTTCTGCGCCTGAGACACTGTGGCCTCAGAGAAGTTCACTGGATGACCCGGCATGGGGATGCTCATGTTGTAGCCCTCTGCATTCTGCCCACAGAGCAAAACAAGTCAGTCAGTCCTAACAAAACATTTTTATTAAGCGTAAATATGTCAATATTAACAGCTTGAAATGGACATATCAGGCACTATTCGGTGTTTTTATTGGATTTTGATTCTGACTAGCTTTTGGTCACCTTGACATTTGCATTTATTTTTTTTAAAACTTAAAATAATGCCTATCCCTGGAAAACAACTAAAAACAACAAAAGCAACATTTCTAGTCCCAGACATTTTTGCATAGATTTGTGCTCCCTCTGCTTACCACTATATACTTATTATATATATATTTTTTAAAAAAGACAATTAGCAATAGGGTCAGCATGCTTATATATTACATGCATATCTTCATAATGAACCACGTCAGAAATGCATAGAAAGAATCCGGCGATGGTTTATGGACTTAAAAAGCAGGAAACTTCCGTTTTTTTATCTATGGGATAAAAATCTGGAGAATATTGCTGTGATTTCTGAGGCTCAGAGCAAGGCGACCTCGTACACAGATCGATGAAAGTGTAAATGAACATTGTTAAAATGTGTAAAGGAACATTGTTAAAATGTGGATAACGCTTAAAAAAAAGTCAATACGCTGTCACCTTTAATCGTACATTAAATACATGTGCATTTAAAGAAAATATAAGATGATAATATACAATGATACTATAATCCTCGGAATCTTGAATGGACGATTATGACTATTTTAGAAGTAATTTGAATTAAATACAAAAGTAAATTCAAGTAAACCTAAATTTTAAGTGCCTTTTCTTTTTTCTTTTCACAGAGAATTCTGACCTAAATAGACACAAATGAGTGAGGTACAATTAGTAGAAACATCAGCAATGTGATGAGAATGGGGCGTAGACATTTTGTTTTGGGGGGAAAAAAAATTGTGAAGAGGAGATGGGGAGGCTGAAGAGGCTGATGGTTCTGCTGCTGCAGTGACGATGGACAACAATGACAGATAAGTGGCCGTATAGTAACAGTGAGAGTGACAACTTATGAAAGTTTACTTGGTGCATTTAAACAGTAAGTATGGTAATTAGTACAATATAGAGGTAAATGCAATTGAAGAATATGACTCATGTGGCTGAATTAAAAAGGTTTCTTGTTAAATACCACTTCAACACTAAAGAGAAAGTGAGAAACATAAATAGATCAATACAGGCTCAATAAAGAGTTATCCCAGTGCTCTCTTAAAGTAGTATTAATTCAACATAGTGTTCATCTGCTCTATTTAAACAGAACTGAACACTAGAATTCCACAATTAATAGCAATTTGAACTACCACAATTATTACATAGATTGAAATGTGAATAAAATAATTTACTCTGCAAACTGAAAACATTAATACATTTTCTACCACTTGTTCTCATTAGGGGTTGCAGGTGACTGGAGCCTATCCCAGTGACTTTGGGTCTTAGGCAGGGTGCACCCAGGGCAGGGGCCAGCTCGACGCAGGGTTGAGACAGAGACAGAGACACACAGACAACCATTCACTCTCACATCAATTCATGAGGGCCAATTTAGAGTTGCCAATTTTACCTAACACATGCATGTGTTTGGACAGTGGGAGGAAGCCGGAAAACCTGGAGAGAACCCACAGTAACACGGGGAGGACATGCAGACTCCACCCAGAGATCATGTGATGTTAGTCTGGTCGTTTTCTTTGAAAACTATGGTCATAAAGCCTCTCCTAAAGAAGAGCAGTCTTGATGCCAAAGTACTGAGTAATTACCGGCCCATCTCTAATCTGCTATTTTCAAGTCCTTGAATATGTTGTTTACCAACAGCACACTGATTTCCTCTTAATTAACAATTAATTTGATGTTTTCCAGTCAGGTTTTAGACCTCACCACAGCACAGAGACTGCTCTTGTCAAGGTGACAAATGACATCCACC
The DNA here is from genome assembly GCA_015082035.1 of Chaenogobius annularis. Taxonomy (NCBI): domain Eukaryota; kingdom Metazoa; phylum Chordata; class Actinopteri; order Gobiiformes; family Gobiidae; genus Chaenogobius; species Chaenogobius annularis. The sequence goes on along the minus strand of BJKM01000013.1, from coordinate 264,115 downwards.
TGAACACTGACGCAGGCAAAGCCTCAGTCTTAATTCTGGTAGATCTGAGTGCTGCTTTTGACACAGTCGATCATGGGATCCTCTTACAGAGACTAGAGGACTGGGTGGGCATCACTGGCACTGCCCTAAACTGGTTAAAGTCCGATCTGGAAGACAGGAAGTACTTTGTTGAAATTGGTAACTGTGTCTCAGACCAGATGATGCCCTTGACCTGTGGGGTGCCCAAGGGTCAATCCTGGGACCCCTCTACATGCTGCCGTTAGGTCAGTTGATACGCAGCGAAAATGTGTCCTATCACAATTATGCAGACGACACTCAGATCTATGTTTCACTGACGACAGGTGAATATGGACCAGTGGATTCACTCCGTCACTGCATCCAACAGATCAGTGTGTGGATGCAAAGCAACTTTCTCCAGCTGAACTCAGACAAGACTGAAATCATCGTCTTTGGCCCACAGAAACAAAGAGAAAGTATTAGCAGTCACCTCCAGAGTCTCGCTCTAAAACCTACAAACCAAGTTAGAAATCTGGGGGTATTAATGGACTCAGACTTAAATTTTAACAGCCACGTCAAATCAATAATATATCAGCAGCCTTTTACTATATAAAAAACATTTCTAAATTCAAAAGTATAGTGTCTAAACCAAACTTGGAGAGACTTATACATGCGTTTGTCTCTAGTAGATCAGACTACTGTAACGGCCTGCTCACTGGCCTCTCCAAACGAGCTGTAAAACAGCTGCAGTACATCCAGAACGCTGCTGCTCTGGTCCTGACCAGAACCAGGAAGTACAATCACATTAAGTCCTGTGCTCAGGTCTCTGCACTGGCTCCCTGTGGCTCAGAGAATAGACTTCAAAGCAGCTCTGCTTGTATACAAGTCCCTCCATGGCCTAGCACCAAGTACATCTCGGACATGTTAGTGCCATATGAACCATCTCGGACTCTGAGGACCTCAGGGACCGACCTCCTGCTGGTGCCCAGAGTCTGGACTAAACATGGGGAATCTGTTCCAGATTTTACCTGCATAAAACTGAAACGCAGTCTTCCTGAGGATGTGAGACAGGCCGCTACTCTGGCAATGTTCAAATCTAAGCTAAAAACTGTTTTGTTTGGCTGTGCAAATTTCCTGTTGTGTGAAGCACTTTGACTTGCCTTTGTGTACGAATTGTGCTCACAAATAAATTTGCCTTGCCTTTTATGTCAATAATTGCAACCTATTAAAAAGTATTTGATTCAATTAGTTTAGTAGTTCATATTTCAGTCTTCAGTCAAAGTGACAAAACATTAAATTAAACAAAAGGCATAAGCATTGACTGAGTAACAATTAACACTGATAAAACTACACAATGCAAAAATGTTAATTCCAACAGAGAATCAACAGAACGAGAAGTGAAAATCCATATCTAGCTATCAGGAAAAGATGACGTTTCTGCCACTTTGCCACTTTTATATTATAATATATAGTATTATTTTATAACAGATGTAATTATAATAGGCCTTGTGATTTTTCACAATTTATCAATTTATTATAATTGATAACAAATAGTCCAATGGTGCTTTTTAAATAAAAATAATGTTTTATTGCTCTATTAAAAGTTGATTAGAATATAAAGACATCTGACATGAGATGTTCTGATCAGAACATCACAAACTGGACTCTGAATTTCCTTTGCGTGAAACAATGCTGCGATGTGACTGATGGGAGTTACATGCGGAAACCTTTTACGTTCATCACAAATCACGACTGATCTGCTGTTAAGGCTTGTTAAGGGCTGCCATCTGACACACGGTGATGCACGGGTGTCGAGCTGTGTGTTTGGAGCAAGAGGGGAGAGAGAGTGGGGGAGAGAGTGGGGAGAGAGTGGGGGAGAGAGTGGGGGAGAGAGTGGGGGAAAGAGAGGGGGAAAGAGAGGGTACGCAAAGGAAATTCTCAGTTAATTGCACTGCTCGTTCTGCGTGAATGAGGGGCGAACACGGTTCACTCCAAAGTTTAATGTGAGAGGTTCTGGTCCAGACGGCACAGCGCTTGGGTCCGGATCCGGACGGGAGTCTGCCTATTAGTGACCTGGGACATAGACGCCACCTCACCTCACCTACTGCTAACATTACCGGGCTGGTGTAAATGTTATGCTGAATAGTCTTCATTCAAACGTATTATTAGTGGTGCACGCTAACACAGGTATGTGTATCTGTCCCCATGGCAGGGCCTCTGCCAGCCTCAGAGCGCTATCGGAGCACAAACATGACAGACTCATGTACTTTCAAACAGCAGCATTAACAGTCTCTTTGTAAAATGAGTTCAATAATACCTGGAGAGTGTTGTTGAGATTGGTTTCTTTTCATTGTCAAGTCTTTTCTTCTTTTGTTTTTCGGCACCGGAGGGATATATTCTTATGGACATAACCACCATGTTCTGTTGCTTTTATGTCTTGCTTCCATTCTGCTTGCGCACAATGAAGTTGCTCGATCAGCGCAGGTCAGGTGCCTTGGTTGCCAGTTTGTCATTACAAATAAATGTTTTTTGTGCGTTATATGCTCCTGCTGTGTGCGCTGCCGCACTGGCAGCACTACTCCGATGTTTGCACAGCAACAGCGCTACAACGCTAGTGGTGCACCCTGAGCTTGCACTTCGCATAAATCAGGTTGCCAGATTGGGGGCCCTTTTTACACCTCGGGGCCCTAAACGGTTGCTTCGTTCGCTTATAGGCTGGGCCGGCCCTGGATTAAGCAAGTAAGATAAAAATAGCTGGGGTTAAAAAAATAATAATTGAAAGTTAAGAGTGCAAACTCCTAAAGCAAACTATGAAAGACATCAATAAAACTCCTCTCTGAGTTTTGAAGGCTCAAAGTGAAGCGGGCTCAGGTGGTCGACATGAAAAATCCAAACAAACGGATGCCACAGAGGAACCGTCTGAAACTCCTACTTCTGAAGAGTCCGTTTACTGCCACTCAACCTGAGAGTGCACACAGACTCTAGACAGTTCAAGAAGTGAAGAATGAAGTATAAAAAGATAAGATTTTTAAGGGTTATAATAAAAAAAAAGTGATACCCAGACACTAATCAGTACTAAAATGAGTACCAATTTAAAATCACAAATAGGATAAAATTTGACTTTGCTGAATTGTTTAAAGATGATTTGATCTTTTTGTATCGTTATCGAGTTTTGAGCCTATGAAAGCATGAAAACACAATTTGAACGCTTTGGAAAATTTGTGTACATTTTATTTTGAAGTTTGAATATTAATCTTGCCATTGGCTTTTAAGTAAGATTTGTATGACAATCTAAAGTCATAAAATAAAGCATAATATATGAAGCTTGCGTAAATTCAGCCAGGAAGACTTAACTCAACCCAATCTACATCCACTGCTACACCAGGGCCCACCAGCTCTCCAGCCTCAACGAACCTGAGTTACTCCTCCTCGTGGCACGGCGCACCTCTTCTGCACCCAATCAGCACACAGTCTGCCCCATTTAAACCCTCATGCAGTTCAGCTTGGCCGCTTCAGACTGTACTGTGATCCACCACCTCCCCTTCTCCTCCTCTGCATCCCTTACATCGTCCTGATCATCCTCTCTACCCTCTTCCCCATATCTACCACCACCAGTCTCCAGGCCCTGGGGGGAGACATCTAATACAATTCTATTATGGAGCGCCCATAATCGCAATGTCTTCTGCCGGGGTCTGAGCGCCAAATAACCCATGTAATAAAGCTTGCTAAACGGTTCTTTCTACTTTTGTCTTGACTTTATTTCACCTCAAAGTCATATATATTGTAAATTCTAAGTCAACCTTCCCCCTTTTCTTCAATAAAATAAATAAACTACAATGTCTGTTTGTAAGTAACTTTAAATTCAATGTGACTCCTGAACGTTTCTGTAAATAACACCAAGTTCTGAAACAATGACTCATTCACTGGGCATCAGACTGACTGAGTGACAGCTACTTTCAATCTGCAAATGGTCAGAGAACATACGAGAAAGTAAAGGGACAGAAATATAGACCTGAAATAAAGGCATTTACTGTACTTCATTATGGGTGATATTACAGTACTAAAAAAGACCACACACACACACACAAAAAGCGTATTGAAATAGCAAATCTAAATCATGTTTTAGTAAAATTGTTCAAGTCCAACCGACATTGTCCACTATAAGCCATGTTCAGGGTTTCAGCTTCAGGCCGCCATTTTGGGCAATTTTCAAAAGATATGGGATTTTGTTTTGAATAGTTAATTGCCATTGCAACGGAGCGATCAATCTGACAGTTTATGGACGGTATTTGCATATAAATAAAACTATAAGAGATGAACATGAACTATGAAATAAATAATAATACATAATAAAGTATAGAATAAAAAAGCATGCAGTATAAAATAAAAAGCTTTAATGCTATATTTAAAACAAAGATATTCCATAGGCAACACTGCATTTCTCTGCGGCTGTGGCCTTTTTAACCTGTTATTTGTGACATTATTTTGTTCTGAAAGGTCAAGATAGATTTATTATCGGAGCCACAAAGGAACTGTTTGTTTTTTCAAATTAAGTGCATGCATCAGCAGAGGTTAATCCAGTGCAATATGAATATGCAGTGACAGAGCATGTGTTTGGTCAGTAAATGTTTCATATTGAGGAGATAACAGTGAGTCCGTCAGTGTCAGTGCTGCTTTCTATCAAGTTATTGTATGACATCTCATGTTTTGAGGCCATGAAAATGTTCACAATGTAACTTTTCTCGTGGAAGATCAGACATCTGCTTTCCTCCATTGCATTATTGCTTTGCATGTAATGTTCTACTGTATGGCAACGTACCTCTCATGTCCCCACAGATCAGGGGCCTCATCTATAAAGGATTGAGTAGAAATGTTGCTGCACATGTGCGTAAGCGTGGCCACTAGAGGCTTACTCCTCACTCCTTATTTATAAAACACTGTGCTTTTCCCACCACACAATTTGTGCTTTATAGCTCCCACCTGCAGCTGAAATCTGCCTACACGAAGCCATGTCACATGGCCCTCTCCACAGCCCCAAAACGCCCTAAAAAGGCCATGCAAAGTGGCTTATGAATGAGATTTGCATAAATATGAACCAATAATCAGTGGGTTTGACTGATTCAGACAGAGGGGACAGAGGGGGAGGGCAGATGCTGCACGCAGCAGCAGTCACATCAAGCTTTTGAAAAATACAAATAAAAGTGACTGCATTGATCCCTCTCATATTAACTTTTAAAACAACAGAACAAATTGTGTTTTAGACACCTACGCTTAACACTATTCAGGAAGGCCATTTTCAGATAATGTTTTGGTTGTGCTTCAGACTTGCTTTTGTTTGAGTGAGATATGCCTGAGGTTTGACCATGGCTCTGTTAACGCACATTAATATGTCCATGCAGAGGTCTAAATGGTCAAAGGAGTGGGTGAAAAGCAAGTGACACATGCCAATAAAACTGCATGGAATGTAAAAACATTGGTTACTTCTGTGAGTGCGCGCGCCTGGGTCTGGCAAAGACATCATTTCATTTATTTAAACAGGGGGAGAATTAAGAGCAAGCTGTCCATTACAAAATAATGAAGGGAATTCTGAGTTTGAGTCAGGTTCTGACTCTGGGCTACATGTCGTACACAGGGTCAGTTTGGGTCATTTGAGTCGATTTACTTTAAAGACAAATTAAAGTATTGGATCTACGTCTTGTCTCAGAGCATCATTAAACCAAACTCGCTCATGTGCTCAGTCTGAAGGAGGAGTTTTATCTCAGGTCAAATCGTAGTTTCATAAATCCATTTACAGATTCAAAGGATCTGTCACAGTGTGGACAAAGAGAGAGCAACGGGAATGTGCACGGCTTCATATGTGTCATGTGTTGTCCAGAACAATGAGGGGAATGAAAAGCCCTTCTCTGTGTTTAGGCCAACTTCTGGTGATAATCTCCCTGAATCAAATTATTTTAGGCTAAAAGATTTGCTGACGATTTCCTGAATCAAACACTTCCTCAAACTCTCATCACTTCTGCTCCTCTCCACGAGTGTAGTCTTTTCCACGTGTCTCCAGACTTTGCATAGAACTTACAGGAGGCTCTCAGTTTGCATAGAGATAAGCAAACTCATAGCACAGAGGGTGGTCTACGCACTGTGGAGTGAGCAAAGCTGTATAAATGAGGCCCCTGACCTGTATCTTGGCCTGATGATGCCACCTGCTTGTCTCCATGGGGATAGAGTGAGTGACAGCCATAATGTGGAACAATCCAAGCAAAGCAATAACATGGAAACAAGCATCCAAATATCTGATCTCATGTAACATTATAGTAATACTCACTGTGGTCATCATCATCATTTTAAAAAGGACACACATGCATTATTTGTGTTGTTATTGGCCATTAAACATGCACTTGAGTATGTTTGCTTTGGTATCTCTTTGGTTAGTTTTAAAATGTTTTTTAAAATGCTACAAAAAACACACATTACTCAATTCTTGATGTGTGAATGACTGGTATTTGACCTGAGTTAGAGCTCCATCTACTGGCTGCAGAGAGAATTACAAAGGCGAAATAAACAAACCCTAGCTTGCCTCTGACATTTTAATGTAAGAACACAGTTGGAATGAACATAAATTGATAGCTAAAATGCTCGGAACAAATTTCGCGATTATTTATGGTTTTAAAAACAGTGCAGAAGATCTCGGAGCTTTACCTATGAAAATTCTAAATGGAGTAGTTTTTTTTTTAGGCTCAGAGGGAAACTGAAAATTAAGATAAATACCTCAAATAGTTGAGGTATGTTTTTGATGAGAGAACAATGTTAGAACATGGTTAAAAGCTCAAGAAAGTAAATGTTGCATAATATGTGTCCTTTAAATATTTTTGGTAAGTTTTACAGTATTTTTAGTACTTCCTCTTACCACTCCGGGGAAGATCTTGTTGAGACGGTCCACAGCAGCCGTGGCCTTGGACTTTCCTCCTCCCAGACAGTCCTCAAACTCGTACAGAGGCTGACGGACGGGGTTTGAGTACGAGATCTTCGCATTGTCCGCAAACGTGATGTGTCTCACGCCCCATCCCTGGAAAACAAAGTCAAAAACATCACTCATTTGGAGATAATATAGCCATTTTTACATACAATAAATTATCAAAATGTTTAGAAAATGTATTAAAAGAGATCAGCACATTTTTCTCAAAAGTCAGCGAAATTTACAAACTTTTTTTTTAAGATTGATTTGAGAACTACAAGCCCAAACAATAAACAAAATCATGATTCAAGAATTTCTTTTCACAGAATGACTTAATACCATTTAGTTTTAAGCATTAAGTTTACCTATTTGAATGCTGGTATTTCTAGAAATTTGGCATACATTTCAGTGACATACATTTATTATTCAAAACTGAAATTGAAACAAACAGAAAACCTTTATTGCAAACCCATCATTGATTTACAAGGAAAAGAAGAATTAAGCTCCAGCTAAGAGCATTTTGACTGTTTTGCTGTTCTATAAAGTCTGCAAAGTCAATCAGCATGGAGTCAGCCATCTTTATTATGATCAATACACTATTACGTTTGAGGAAATAGTATTCCATTTTTCACTCTTCTTTTAGTGTCTAATACTGCAGTTTGTTTTTAAATCCCTGTGGAGCTTGTTTGTTCTCTGTTTCAGATCTTTTAAAAAGATACCCACATAAAAGTGAACTTGTAAAACGAAATGGTCGGGGAACGAATTTGAGAAGAAATGACCAGGAGTGTACCTAGACAACAATTGTATCTTATAAAACGACATTACTCCTTTCCAAAAACAGCTAATTAAATACAAAAGGAATGGACGAGAAGGAAGAAAGAAAAACACTGTGCCAAATGTATTAAGTTTGAGGTGTTTTCACCATGAGTGTCCGGGCCACGTTGCAGCCCAGAGTCCCTGCCCCGAGCAGAAGACACTTGGTGCTGATGACTTTGTCCAGATCCAGTGAAGGAACCAGCCTCCAGCGCATCAGCTTTAGATTGAGGTCCACCGAGGATTCAGCAAGTCTGAAAACCAAGTAGGGGTCGGTGATATTGATACTAATGAATATCTGGATTCATTTTTTATTTTTTTATGTTCCATCTCTATAAATATAAAACAATATTAAAAAAATATTTGTTCTGAATGTGCTGAGATGTTCTGGTAAAGGTTTTGGTTGAGGTCAAGTATTGCGCAAAACTTGAATGGATCATAAAATGAACAAGAGAAAGGAAGACATACAGTAACACTTTATACCCTTGTTTGGGAAATGACACAGGGCGTTTCTGCTCATCTTATTATTCATTAATTATCTCTTTTTTGAGGTCATAGGTAATAGTTTTAATTATTGACAATATACTCGATATTAAAATGTTTCATTTCCATAATATCAATTGTGAGAGAGAGAGAGAGATATATATATATATATATATATATATATATATATATATATATATATATATAACCGATCCTGATATTGTGTTTTCTGGAGAGTAACATACTGTATATGAATCTCAATTCAAACTTCAAATTAGATACAGAAGTAGAGTACCATCCTCTCTCGTCACATATCCAAATGTATAAAATAGTTCATAATGGTCTCATGTACGGCGGCACAGGGAAGAAACCCCAGGGCCATAAAAGGTAAGACTAGAAACCCCGGTAACGACAAACAACAAGATATATATATATATATATATATATATATATATATATATATATATATATATATATATATATATATATATATATATATATATATATATATATATATATATAAATAAATAAAAGATATATAGATATAGATATATATATAGATAGATAGATAGATATATATATAGATAGAGAGATAGAGAGATAGAGAGATAGAGAGATTAAACCAAGGTAATAATGATTATTTTTACAAATATAAGTAAGGAAGTGTGTGAAAATAAAAAAAGGGTGGGTAATATCACATTGTTCATGATATATCAATATATTTATGAGGGGTAATATGAAATTTTAATATTTAGATAGAATTTGCATGTGCCCTGCAGCTAATGTCTAGAGCCCCTTAAATATAGACTAAAACTCGTCAGTAGAAACACAGATTAGCAATGAGATCTGAAGTTGAATAATCCAACTGTATCAAATAAAGTTTCCGCTCTCTATCAACAGCAACAACAAAAACAGTGCTTTAGTGTTTTGTAACTTATGTCCTTTGTTAGAAAACCACATTGGAAAACTACAAATGGCAAAGAAACGTTTTTTTTTTATTACTAGAAACGTAATGTAATGGGAGTCGAAGCTTTGCCAGTACAAATTTGGACCGTCATTTGGATCGGTAATTACGATATTCCCTACAATGAGCATGGTGGGCCAGCGCGCGCCGTTAGCAGCCAAACTCTCGTCTATCCAGGAGTGTCTTTTCTCCAAAGATTACTCCAATTAGAACTGATTAACTTTCTGTTCTCTCCATGCATAAAAACCATTATGAGTTTAAAGGTGCACCGTGTGACTATTCTGGCGAAGGGTTTGCCACTCGCTTGTCTCCATGGTGACGTTATCGCTTTGCCTGGATGTCTCACAGTACAGCATTAAACGTATCTTCATGGAGGAAAGCAAGTGGACTCACCAGGTCAGATCTGTGGAGAGGTGAACCCCACTCACAGAAAGAATAAATGTTTTCATTGTATTTTGAGCACTAAAAACACCGGTTTTAAAGAAATGCTTGAGAGACAAGTTAAATGCCATACTGTGGAACATTTCAGACAAAGTAAAAACATGTTGAATAAAACTATAGACATGACCAGTTGCCCAGGTGTCAGAGGTCATCTTGTTAATTGGAAGGTTGTGAGGTGGAAGTTGATTGCATCCTTGAAAGAGAGCTAGTGACTGGTGGTGGTCAGACACAGAATGGCAGCATCACTCCTATAAATCTGTCTGAGGGCAGCTATGGCTTTTATATTTAAAGAAGGCGAGATGTTTTCCTGTTGTGTGAAGCACTTTGTAGAGCACAATTCGTACACAAGGCAATTCAAATAAACTTGCCTTGCCTAAATCATTTTTTAGAATGGTTTGCCTTTACCATTTCCTTACTCAAAGTAGTATTTTGATTGATTCATGCATGTTTTTTCACCTACGCCCTATCTCCGCCCACAGTCATGCACGCAGGGTTAAAACAAATGTCATATCATTTAAAAAAACAAACAAAAAATTGAAATCAATATAGCAGTTTACAATGAACAAAATGTTAAACAATACTCACAAAAAACGACCCACAAAAAAGCATAATGTCCTTTGATCAAAAAAGGCCTCATCTAGAGCAATATAAATTCAAGCCATTATAATTACTATGAATTTGTGTTTACCTTTTAGGGTCCATACATTCACTCAGGTTGACCATCCTGGGTCCCATGGCACCTTTCGGATTCTTCTCCCAGCCCACACTCTTTGGACAAGCTTAAAAAGAGCAAACCCAGGGGTGTATTTGAAAGATAGGAGCGTTTGTCTCTGTAAAGGCGTAAGGTTGTGCTGGTTAAACCCACACACACAGGGCTCTTAAAAAGGGACATAATAGGGAGGAACAGGTGCTGAAACGCTGCCATGCTACATATGTCAGTGTGACATTTTGATATTTAGAAAATTGAATGCCTTTACCCAGAACCAGAATCTCTATGGAAACCAGTTTTAACAAGAGGAAACACAGAAACACAGAGGGGAAAACTGCGTTGGTTGATGCAGAAGCTATAATTTAGCTTTCATAATGTTGCCAGCGGTTTCAATTATAGTACTTTTAACAATAATTTAACAACAAATTATGTTGAGAGCTCATTTTGAATAATACTGAATAATTAATATTTTCCCTCAATGACTTATTATCGACTAATGTATATAGAGCCTTAATGGTATATTTTAATTTACCTGTGGTGAAATGTGTCCTCTGCATTTGACCCATCTTTGTCGCAGCTGCAGGGGGTCATTGCAGTGTCAAGAGCCCCTTCTCCAGATCTGAGTCTAGATCTGAGTGGTCTGGAGTTTTATTTGGATATCCTGTGTGTGTGTGTGTGTGTGTGTGTGTGTGTGTGTGTGTTTGTTTAATCTGTATTTTGTTTTAAAAAGAGTACCAACAAAAAAAGTTTTTTTCTTTTTAGGTTTTCCCTGTATAAATGACATTTAAAACTATGAATTAATGTAATCTGTGTGTTACTTACATAATAAAACAAAGCAACTAATTAGAAGCTAAAACTTGTTATCCCTCTTGAATTCATGGATTTCAGCTTTCTGTTTTGTGCATCCGTGTATTTTGAGGACTTTTCCCATGGGGTATTTCGTCCAGTGACAAAACTTAGTATTATAATATTTTTCACTATTTCTTTAGCAAATGTTTATTTTTGACAATATATTTCTCAAGGTAAGGTTAAGGTGAGGATTTGGGTTAGGATTAGGTTTATGTTTAGGAATTGCTAATAAGGTTAAAATCAGGGTTAAGATTAGGGCTTTGGGACATGGAAGGTTACAATTCTATTATTTTCACATTTTTATGGCAAAAGTTTATTTTAGACAATATATATCGGTGTAATCCCTCATTCGTCCAGGAGCGTTCCATTGTAGAAAAAGATTCAGTTGTAGTCATCTGGACTCTGTTTTAGAAAAACAAAACGTTTCGACTCTCATCTAAGAGTCATTCACAATCAGAGAAACAAGTCTGAGAACTCTTGTTTATATCCTACTCTGTGAAAGCCCTGTGCACAGGGCGGGACCCCTGATAATGGGCCATCGAAACCAATTGGGATGGTCCAACTATTCACTGACTTTGGCTCCCTCCTCATTGAGTACCTGATTGGCATCAGAATGCCCCGGGCGTCTCTCCAGGGTTTCAGCAGACCATTATAAACAACTGGAAGGTCTCTTAAACCTCCATTACGAAGGATTCTCTTTTTTAACAAAGATTACCTCCTTAACTCTTCTTTCAAACCATCTTTTCTCCCTGCTCAGAATCAATGGAGTGGTTTGTGATCATTTTTATAATTTTTTTTTTAAAAATTACAATATACCATATACTATTTCACAATCAGGGTAGAATCAGGGATAGGATTAAGATTAGGTTTAGGAACCCTTCATTTAAATCTTTGCAACATAAAATGCTAGTGCCGACTCTGGACAATTCCCGAACTTTTAGTGAGTCCTTTTTTCCAACTGAAAAGATAAATTTTGTTTTAAATTGTTAATCGGTATAGTAACAGTCATGATTTCTCATTATAATGAAACCCACGGATTAACTATAAAAAAAAACACTTTTTCCTCATTTACAAGACAAATGGCTAAAATATACTACATAAAATAAGTTTGGTGGGATTAAAAATTTACTGAAACCAACTCAGTAGTGTATACATAGAGAAATAGCCTAATGTTTCACCTGAGTTAGGAGCCAGAGGCGGCAGTTTGAGTTGGAAAATTAAACTGTGATGAATGGAGCGACTCCCCTGTAGAGTCCTGTCTCTGAAGCACAGCACCTCCAGCTCGTTCAGCTTCGACCCCCTGAAAAAACACATTTACAGCGGCACGGTGATTTAAGCATTAGCACTGCAAGAATGACTTTATAATTTATGTGACAAAAACTCCTCCACAGAGCGTGTAGTTCGAGTGTGAAAGAGTGAATAGTCTTGCTTGGCAGTTCATGTGTAGTTCATGTATACGTCTTCTCTCAAAGCTTAATGCTTCCAAATCTGTTTAACTGTGTACTAGTGATTTCAAGATTATTAGGTTAATCAATAATCGTGATTCTTCAGGTCATAATATAGTCGGGAAAACTACAAAATTATAACTGCGACCATTTTAGAAGCAAAATTAAGCCTTTTTACTTCAATCTATAGTCCAACAAAACTGCATCTAAATGTAAACCACTTTTTCATCTGGCCGTTTTATCATCTCTGTCCCTCCTCTGTCCCTCCTCTGTCCCTCCTCTGTCCCTCCTCTGTCCCTCCTCTGTCCCTCCTCTGTCCCTCCTCTGTCCCTCCTCTGTCCACGCTCTGTCCACGCTCTGTCACGCTCTGTCCACGCTCTGTCCACGCTCTGTCCACGCTCTGTCCACGCTCTGTCCACGCTCTGTCCACGCTCTGTCCACGCTCTGTCCACGCTACTGACCGCTCATGTTGCAAAAAAGCATATCTGAAAAATATGCTTCCTTTTCGCTTTGCACTTTTTGTGTTAATTGTGAGACGTAAGCGCAGCGCTGCTCAGAAAGCAGGTACAAGTCATCCACAGTGACCTCATTCACCGTAGTAAAGCCCCAATTCTGCGCTATCCCACTGCAGACAGGTGACTGACCTGGCCCATCTGCACAGGAGAAGAGACAGAAGGAGAGCAGAGGAGAGCAATCAGAGGCTCATTTAGTTGTAGAGCATTGGGGCTCTGTGTTGTGCCATTTCTTCATAGCTTCATGCACAAACCAAAGAAAGACAGTCACAGTCTGAGAGACATTAAAAATAAAATTTAATTTAGCCCATTTAAACTCTATATATTAGCCTGAATTAACAGTAATAATTATATAGTGGCAATTTGTATTGTTTTATTTTTTCATACTTTATATTATGTTGAGGCTGTGGGTTAACCTCCCAAGTGGGGCACGCCAGAAAAGTTTGAGAAGTTCTGCATTAAGCGATTTCGACAGCACTGTTCACCAGTAAAAACAGATTATGTTGAGTTGTGGTCTGATAAAGTTTTTACTGGACAAGAATAGCTAAAACCAACTGAGTAAGTATTAATTACAACACTTTTCCTGGAAACTTTTAAAGAAGTGTTTTTGTGATTTAGTTGAATAAAAAAAAACATGCTAGCATGCTAATAAAACCTATGGCTGTCCAATCACACTTGAAATGTCATCGGTTTATTGTTGTATGCCTCATCTGCAGGTGTATATTGCAGAGCCGTTTCACATATGGGCATGATAGGATTAACAAGAAACTGATGTAATGTATGAGGACTGGTGATGAACAATACATGTCCCATTAGAGAGGATCAGGATTATGAGAAGGCTTGACACGGTGCGTGTCATGCCAAGCAGCTGCATCATTGTTTTATTTCTGCATACCGGGTTTAGGTGGGTTTACTAACAATATTGGCTAGAATGTTATTATATGAGTTGAGACATACACACGCAGTCCAGAGCAGCAAAGCAATGCCACAGAGACCCAAGTGCCATTATTAGAAGTCATATAATTATTAAATATTGGAGGAGGCCGTGTTCGCATTGCCGGCAGTAAGTCAAACCTGTTTCCAGTGAGTGTTGGACTCCGCCCTTTGTCACCGGTTCTGTTCTTTGTTTTTATGGACAGAATTTTCAGGCGCAGTCAGGGGTCGGAGGGTGTCCGGTTTGGGGACCACAGGATCTCATCTCTGCTGTTCGCAGATGATTTTGTCCTGATGGCTCCATCAAACCTGGACCTGCAACATGCACTGGGACGGTTTGCAGCCGAGTGTGAAGCAGCCGGGATGAGAATCAGCACCTCCGAATCTGAGGCCATGGTTCTCAACCGGAAAAAGGTGGCTTGCCCTCTCCGGGTGGGTGGGCAGTCCTTGCCCAAAGTGGAGGAGTATCTCGGGGTCTTGTTCACGAGTGAGGGAAGGATTGAATGTGAGATTGACAGGCGGATGGGTGCAGCGTCTGCAGTGATGCGGTCTCTGCATCGGACCGTTGTGGTAAAGAAGGAGCTGATTCGAAAGACAAAACTCTCGATTTACCGGTCAATCTACGTTCCTACCCTCACCTATGGTCATGAGCTTTGGGTAGTGACCGAAAGGACAAGATCGCGGATACAAGCGGTCGAAATGAAATGAGTTTCCTCCGCAGGGTGGCTGGGCGCTCCCTTAGAGATAGGGTGAGGAGCTCAGTCACACGGGAGGAGCTCGGAGTAGAGCCGCTGCTCCTCCACGTCGAGAGGAGCCAGCTGAGGTGGCTCGGGCATGTCCCATCGGGAAGAGGCCCCGGGGAAGACCCAGGACACGCTGGAGGGACTATGTCTCTCAGCTGGCCTGGGAACGCCTCGGGATCCTCCCGGAGGAGTTGGAGGAAGTCTGGGGATAAGGAAGTCTGGGAGTCCCTGCTTAGACTGCTGCCCCCGCGACCCGGCCCCAGATAAAGCGGAAGAAGATGGATGGATAAATATTTAAAAAATAAAAATATTCTAATCGAGAGCTGAAATATTTTTTTTTTTAAAACACGTCTACCCAATTAGACATGGTCCGATGTAAAAAATCCACATTGGACCATGTCTAATTGTGTAGAATATTTTTCCATCCAAAATGTGTCTTGTTGTTGTGGCCAACAGTTATTTGCCAATACTGATATACATATTTTACAATACAAACAATTATCATGCATCATTTCCATTGTTATTGGCCTTTACTTTGGCGTCTCATGTTTTTTTAATCAAATTACTTTATGTCACGTAGAATATAATAATACCAATATAATACTCCATCTTTGATACTAATGATAGCGCTGATAGATTGCTCATTCCAGCATACTAGTTATTTAAAGGCACAACTTGTCAAATCAACTAGCTGTAAACTAAACTCTCTCCAGATTGACAAACATCTTGGGCACTAAATGCACTTCTTCCAGCCCATAGAAAGACACATTCACAGACTTTACCATCTGTAAGCGATAAGGAGCAGCAGATTTCTCAAGGGCCAGCCAGGATGTTGGGACAGAGTACACGGATCATAGACGCCCACTGAAACCTGCCAACAAGAAGGACAGCACTGTCAGCAGCACACAGTAAACAGAACAGCAAGAGGAAACTCACAAAACTAGAGCAATTCATCAGAGACGTCAATAATTTAAATGTCCTTGTAAGTTCGGTGCATATATCTACTACTGGGGTTTTAAGGACACTGGGTTAGCAAGAAGTCATTTCATTTGATTTATTTCTCACTTTGCATATGTATGATGACAGCCGATTCTACCCACATCTAATTGATTTACGAAACTATAGGTACAAATGATAGAAACGACTGATTACTTTTGGGATCCATTTCCCATGCATGTCAAGAGAGTAAGTAGCTGATTATTATGACAGTAAGTGCAATACTGTAGTGCACATGTGTCAAACTCAAGGCCCGCGGGCCAGATGTGGCCCGCCAGACGTTTTCATCTGGCCCGCCGAACATTTCTAGTTTATAATTATTCATTTCCAATGGATATATCGCGTTTTTATCGCTAGAACTACAATTCCCACAATCCTTTGCAGCCGCGGACCCTCCCCCGCGCTGCTCTGCGCTGTGTGTGTACTCCCAGCTCAAGTGCCGAGGGACCGCGACCAGCGACACTCATCGCAGCAGGTTTAAAATCGAACCACATCGGCAGCGATGACCTGTAGCGCCCAGCGAAAGCTTCACACGTCGTCGCCGCTCTGCCCCAGGGCAGATCGTGGGAAACAACAAGGAATAAAGAAAAGAGGCGGTTTTGTGGACGTTAGAGCTGTGCTAAAAGCGGCGCTAATGTGAAACTAACAACAAGAAAACAAACTTCTTTGCTGACAACTCAGTGAGAAAAAACATCCAAACCAGTGCAAAACCTGGGCAGATCATGAGCCACAGGTAAAAAACACAGGTCAGAGTGTGATAAAGTCTGAACATGAGAGAGTGAAGCTGCTTTGAGCTCTCATTTGATTCACCACATGAATCATTTGTCACTAAAAAAAAGCTTAAACTGTAAATTTAGTGAGCTCATATTGAGTTAGTGCAGCAATATTACAATTTCTGTGATACAAACATTTAATATCAGAATCATATCACAAGTCCATGTTCCTGTTCCTGTTCCCTGCTGCATGAATATGGACTCAGTCTTTCACCTGCTGCAGATTTGTGCAACAGTGTCCACATAGAACTATTACTAGGCTATATAACATTTGTTATATTTTTTATTGTTTTATTTTTAACATTATGTTCGGCCCGCGACCCAACCTGAGCGTCGAAAAGCGGCCCCTGGCCCAAAATGAGTTTGACACCCCTGCTGTAGTGTGTCGAGGGCTCACAAACAAGCTCTCACCGTTTTGGATTAAAAATGACAATACATTCTATAGACACATGTTAAACTTTGAAAATATGATTCTTTATTCTGAAATGTGTCTGCTTTATAAAAAATCTTCACAATGCCGCACTGCCTGAGGCCTATTTCAGCTACGATCAGAGCAGTTGTCGAGAACATCACATTAATCTGAAAATTCTGATATCATCGTTCCCTTAAATCCACTATGATGGGACAATCTACTTTCTCCTACACAGTCACACAAACTGGAACACACAACCAGTTGCTTGTCAACATTAAGCTCTTCTAATGTAGCGTAAACTCTCTGATGATTGAGTTGTAGATGTGGATGAGCTGTTTTCCATAATGAAATTGTGTTGTTAAGATTGTTCATTAATTTAGGCACAATGATAAATATAATTAAAGTGATCTTAGCGCTTTAGAGGTTAGGGACAATGATGAATTTAAATTTGTGTATTTTAGTACTTCATGTTAAAGATGCTTTAGTATTTTAATGTGATAATTGTATTTATGAAATGGCTAATTATTTTAAATGCTACCAATTAATTTAATATTTGTATTTTTAGGAGGATTTGTCAAGGATGAATTAAGAATTGTATAACAGTATTTTAGGAGGCATTGCGAATGATTGTATTTTATTTTGTATTTTAGGAGGTGGGCCTATTACTAATTATGAATAAATGTAATAATGGATGGAATGGTTACATTTTTCAGCGAATTGCTGTTGATTAATTGCTTATTTATATAGTGTATATATAGAAGAGCTAACCCGGTGGTCGAGTGTTTAAGGCGGCAGCACACATGCCATGTGCCATGGTGTTGCGTGTTCAAATCCTGACAGTTTACTGCATGTCCTCCCTTCTCTATCCCCCTTCTTAAACACTTTATGCTTGAAAAACTTAACTGATTGTGACTTTTGTTGTTATGATTGATCATTGTGAGTTTGCAATAAGTATGTTATTACAGTAAGAATAAACGTATATTTTCTAATTATAAAGCGTATAATCACATTCATTATGCTTTAATAAATTTGATAACATCTTAAAAGTGAGTTTAGATTTTAAATAATCTTGATATTTTATATATTATATATTATATATATATATTGTCCAGCCATTGCTTGGGTTCAAACACCAAAGTATTACTTTAAAAGCAACTTGTATAAAACGTCCATAGAGACGCATTGGCAAAAACATATTAAAAAGTAAACAAAAGAGCCATGGAACAACCCGATAAGCTGCTGGCTCAGAACGTTCCAAAAATAAATAGAATTGAAATTGAAAATTGAAAAATTCAATGATGTGCGACGACACGATCTCTAAAGCCTGGAATGCTGAAATGTTTCAACTGTCAAGTGGGGGGTTTGCGCATGGCCCTCTAAGTTTTTAATATACGGAACTTACAAGGTCCACTACACTATTGTTCTTCACAGATGTAAAATTGTGGATGTAGGCAATATTGTGTTCCACTCCAGTCATCGTGGACATGTATTGAGAGGTTTCTCACTCAGCTGTCAGTGCGGATACACTTTTCTTTCTGGTCAGCTTTTTCACTTTCCACTACAGCTTTATGTCAGCTTAGACAAAAACACGTTTCAATCAAGATCATATTGCCTGTATTCTTCTGGAATAGTCAAAAATGTCAACAATGTCCCAATTCCCTGGGCGTCCTGAAAACAACTTTTTAGTCTGTGTGGAACTTATTTTATCTCGAGGTGGGCTGCCCTTTGTTAACCTTATTTCAACTTCCAGGATAAGTTGAACACACACATTAAAGTAATTCACACATGTTAAAAACGTGTACATATATTGCATTTTTAGTACCAAATTTGATTAAAGGGTCCGAAACCTTCTTTTCTCCATGGAGATGTTATTGTTTTACCTGGAATATTCCACAAAATGGCAAAAACTTCATGGAGAAAATAATGTGACTCCATTTTTGCAATAAAAACATCTGTAATGGAATAAATGGAAGCAGCAGTTGCATATATTGTAACAAAGCAAGGTCTAATTTGTATTGGGCACAAAAATGTATGTGTACATATGTATGCAAGTATTATTTTTGCCCGTTTGATCAATTGTAATCAAACAAAATGTTTTTTTACTGACAGAGGATTGGCTGTAGACCTCTGATCATCGAAGATTAGAAAGCTCAGTCTCAATTAAAATGAAAAGCCTATAGCAATGTCAAATGAATGTTAAATAAAACTCAAAACTAGCAAGACTGAACAGAAGTATTACCTTCTTAGTATCAGAGAAGAAAGAGTCCCAGTCTTTGATATCAGCCATCTGCACAGAGTCTTCACTGTACTTCAAAAGAAAATAAGGGACTGCTGTGGTGCCCTTTTTAACGCAAAGGCCGTCATATGCCACCTGCAGGGCTAAGATCTGTGAGACAAACAAGTAAATGGCATAAATATTTCTTACTTTTAACTCAATAATATGTAAAATGCATTTAACATTTTGAAACAATATACCGGTAATAACGTAAGAAATGACTGAACTCCTGAATCTATTTTTCTATGTCCAGAAAATGTTTATCTTTGAGCCTTTTGATTTAAGCTTAGAGTTACACTTTGAATCAATACCCCTCTTAATTCTTCGCTTAGCTTTTATGGATTACAACATAAACACAAAACAAACTCAAAAAGTCTCCAAAACAGATCACATGGAGATACTTATATTTCACTGGTCTGATATAAGAAATAAACGTATCTAGAGTTTTTTTTAAAAATACCAAATGAATCTTTTTTTGATATAGGGAATATACATAAAAGTGTACATTTTGATATGCATTTCCACTCTTTTTTTAAACACTAACATTACACCAGGGTCTGCTACCTTCTTGTCACCTGATATTGTTTTGCCTACAATGTGCCGCAGTATGGCATTAAACATTAATTCCATGGAGACTTGCAGGTGACGGCACCAGACCAAGTTACAGGTCAAATCTGTGGGGAAGCTGCCCCTTCACTGCAAATTTCATAAATCTAACCAAGATTTATTCACTTAAATCTAGATACACAAAAAAAATCTGACTTATCTTGTTTTAAGACAGTTCTACCACTACTAAATAAACACCAAAAAATAAAGATAATTAAGCGCATTTCAAGAATTCTTGATATATATTCACTAATTGCCCTGGCAGAAAATTTCACTTATTACAAAGACATTTTGGGCGATTTTTTTAATTATAAAAAAAAACAAAACATATTTTTTAATGCCATACTGTGGGGTATTCAAGACAAAGTAAGAACGAGCGGTTAATTCGTGCACCTTTCATTCCGTCATTAAGTCAAAA
Organism: Chaenogobius annularis; assembly: GCA_015082035.1. Classification (NCBI taxonomy): domain Eukaryota; kingdom Metazoa; phylum Chordata; class Actinopteri; order Gobiiformes; family Gobiidae; genus Chaenogobius; species Chaenogobius annularis. Next base: position 243,797 of record BJKM01000013.1, on the reverse strand, counting down.
ACAGCTCTTCAGTAAACAGAGTTCACTTTTCCTCTGATTGGAATGGTGCTGTTTTTTCATTTGCCCTGATTGATGATTTAGATGAGCACTTCAACCCAGCAACCTCAAATGCGTTTTTTCAAACTTCTCTCTCAAAGTCACTACGACTCTGACCTTAATGAATATTTAGGCCGGATTAAATACTGATTAAATTTGGTAAATGGAGAGATTGTTTTGCAACTTTGTCTTCTATTACTTTTCAAGACACATTTATTCAACTTGATGGCATTCAAATATATTAATATCACGATTATTCCAACATCTCAACAGCAATACCTTATTCCTTACTAGAAATTAGTAATGAATCATTTTGGAAAGACAAATGAAAGCAATATATCCTTGTCTGATCCCTTTGAACATAAACAATTAAACAGGTCACATGGACGTCAATAATTACACACTTTTTTAGGCACTCGCCTGTTTGGATGAAAACACTTTCTCAATGACTGCAGGCTCCTTGATAATCTTAATTCCCTCTTGAAAACAGAGAGCAGGGAAGCAAAACCAATAATAGAAATGGTACTTCTTCAAATCCTGAAAAATACATCAATGAAAATCATTATGTCACACAATAATATAAAGAAATGGTTTAAGAATAATGGTAAGTGTGTACATACTGCAAAGGTGAGGAGAATGAATCTACACAAAATGGATGGATTGGTCACCGCAGCTCCCGACTTTATGGCATCCCATATCTACAAAACAAGACATTTCCAACTGTAAAACTGACAACTGTAATTAAAAGTGATAATAGTGACAAATAATACTTATTATAATACTGTTATATTTGTAATACCTCATTAGCTTCCTTTTCCAACATTGCCTTCTTATCAGTGGCTTTAAATGCGTCTAATGTGTTCATGTTGAACAGCGTTCCTGAGGCCGGACAGCAGCGGACTGAAGTTGGTCCCTCGCTGATGGCAAAATTAAACAATCAAATAAATTAAATATTTGAAGGACCACACCCTGACATCACCATATTAGATAAATACTTACACATCAAAAGCACTAAACTCCAGAGTTAGTCGAGTTGGTAAGCCAACTGGGTCACCTAAACATAAAAATACAAATATATAAATTCTTTAACAAATTAGCACTGGTTATGGTAAGATTTAATTATATAATTAAATATATGGAAACAAATTTGATTGGTGGTATTTGGAACAATGTTTTATTTACAAATAGACCAATAGAACAGATATAGTTCTATTTATTCATATATCGGTGTAATCCAGGAGTGTTCCATTGTAGAAAAAGATTCAGTTGTAGTCATCTGGACTCTGTTTTAGAAAAACAGAGTCCAGATGACTACAACTGAATCTTTTTCTACATTTATTCATATAGACATAGTTATTTTATATGAATAAATTATATAAAGGGCCAAATTTTGCCCCGGGGAGGTAGCATTAACGTTAGCCTTATCCAGGGGGCGGGGCCAAGGCGCTATTTTGCTATCTTGCCAACCTTAGCCCTGGCTTGAAGTGGCTGTACTTGGCCGGTGGGGGCTGGAGTGGGATGGTTCCAGTCCATATATGGTGACAGTGTTTGATCCAATGACTGATAACTGTGGAATTCAAAACCACCTCCTGTGTGGGAGATGTTTATCATGGCCTCATATACAGGCAATGAAAGAAGTGAGCAATAAAACAGGTTGATGTCCCGTTTTTCAATGAGTTAAAAAAATATATATATATATATATACTATATTATTATATAGCAACACCAAACAGTTCGAAGGTATAGATCGCATGGACGCACACACACAATGCACATATACATATATATACATTATATATATATATACATATATACATATGTGTGTATGTATATATGTATGTGTGTGTGTGTGTGTGGTGTGAGTAATTATATATATATATATATATATATACACACACACACATCAAATAAAATATTGAAATTACTCAGACTGGGACAAAGATTGTGGGTGAATGTGATGTGACAGTGGGGATTTATTCAAAATTTTCCAAATAGACGTTCCTCTTTGAGCACATGAGTCTGCAGGTCCAGTCTGGCCCAGATTGCGCAGTAACAGGTCCAACGCAGCACAAAGAGCTTTAAAGGCCAATTCAAACTTCATAAGAAGCAATAGATGTGTTCGTTTACATATAGTGATCCTCAACAGCTGTTTCCACGTCGTTGCTATGGAGATTATTATCACAGACAGCTCAGTTAAGAGATTGTGGAGAGGAGTGTAGTAAGCTACATAAAGCTTTGTGTTTTATTACAATCAGTCACATATTTCCAGAGAAACGAGCCAAACCGGGAAGTGAATTCAGACGCAGCAAAACGAAAACCCGGCCCAACCCAACCTGTGCGTCAAAACAACCGCGCATCACTAGTGTCCGCAGCGCTGTGCGTGTCCTGTATCAGGCGAGACAGAGGGGAGTAGGCTTTTACTTTTGTTCCTTTACACGGATTACACTTCACCCACCGTTGTAGTAGAAGCCTTTGATGCTCTTGGGGCTCTCGTCCAGCCTGTACTCATTAAGTTTCTTCTGGGTGAGTTGGTGCCAGAAGCCGGCCTCCAGGGCACTGCTGAAGGGGGCAAACTGCAGCTTCAGATCGGCCTTAGCTATTTCTGCTTCTCCAGCTTGAGAAGCCATGGTGCAACTATCAAAAAGTCCTTGGAAAGTTGCAAAACCTAGAAAAAGAAAAAAACAATTGATTTAACAATGTCTATATAGATTAAGATTTTAGCTATGGCTGTGCAATTAATTTAAACAAGACCTATTAATTTCAAATTGTCACTGATCAGATGGGTCTTTTTAGTCGACAGATCCACAGCCAGTCCTCTGTCAGTAAAAGCATGTGGTTTGGAGTTCAGATTTAAGAGGGGGAAATTTAACTATTTTATGTTAGCCAGTTAATTAGTTAGTTTATTTATTTGAGACAGGGACAATACACAATATACATTAACCTTATCAGGAGAGATGCATTGTACCAGGCTGTAGCTCAAGTGCTGTAGTACTGGCCAGGCTGATGTTATTAAGTTCCACTGAGGGGAGGAGCCTGTTGTACATGTTTTTAGTGGTTGGGGAAACCGGAGTACCCAGAGGAAACCAACGCAGACTCAGGGAGAACATGCAAACTACACACAGAAAGGCGCCCGTATGTCTTATGATGGCACTGATTAAACGTCTGTCTCGTTTTAGGTCCACAGAGATTAGGATAGAATGCCATATGTTTTTAATGAGAAAATTAAATCTATTTAAGAAATGTGATCGACCAATTTGAGGGGGGAAATAGATGATAATTTATCCATATCCAGGAGAAGAGTAACACACTAAAGATATCTTTCTTGAGCTACAGATGAAGAAGCAGATGCACACAAAAAAAAAAATCAAACAAAGTATCACATTCTCAGGTTCCAGATATATTATATATATATATAACTATATACAAACTTGGGTTAGGGTTATGCCCTTCTCACCCTCCGCGTGTGGTCTCATCCCTTTTTCTAAGCTCGGGTCCTCTACCAGAGGCCTGGGAGCTTGAGGGTTCTGCGTAGTATCTTTTCTGGGCCTAGTACTGCACTTTTCTGGACTGAGATGTCTGATATTTTTCCAAGGATCTGTTGTAGCCACTCCTCCAATATATATATATATATATATATATATATATATATATAGAGAGAGATAGATAGATAGATAGATAGGAGAGTGTGATACTTTGTTTGATTCTTCCACAGTCTTTGATACAGTACATGAGTGCTCACTATAGGATGGATAATCAGTTGCTCGCAGTCTACTGTATTCATAATCAATAAGATTAATTATTATGAATTTTACAAAATTCTATGCAACATTCAAACCTTTCATGCAAAAGTATTCAATGCCATTTATGTATACTTAAGGTATACAGATCATTATATTTACAATTTAATGTATAATGTTTAGAGAGTGTTTTGTGTGCAAAATAGACTTAATTATTCTTAAAGGTCCTTTTTATTAAGGCGAGATACCACAGTCCAATCTGCAGCTAAAAGACATTTTATTATTTAATTTAGTCAGCTTCAGTAATTGCATTTTTCTCCCATAGGAACATAAAAATAACCCGTTACACACCAAACGTCACAATCTTGTACTCATTTGTTGATACCCAAATCTAAGCCTGCTCCATTCAAGCTTTAACTTTCAAAAATTAACCAAATGTGATCAAGTTTACTCAAATACCATACAACATATACAAACCCCCATCCATAAAATGTTATATGATCGAATACATCAACAAAATGAAGCAAACAATTTAATGCAGCCTCGGTTAATTTTTCAGATTTATAGGTCAGCAAATATGTGACATTTTTGGGCAATTTTTACACATAAAATGCCTTATTTGTATATGACAACATTACGCGCTAAAAACTTGGAATACAGTTTTCCTCTTACATGAATGTATGAACTACAGAAGACGTTTCAAAACGATATCTCACAATTTAAGATTATTTCCTGTTCACCTGCAGTATCTTGCCTTTAAGATCCATTCTGTTTGAAGTAAATTATGAAGATTATATCGGGCATAAAATGTTTACCTTGCAGAACTATCGAATAATCATATGACAAATAAACAAAGCAATAGTGGAATACAATATTTTAAATCAGAGAGCTCTTTATTTTTGTACAATTCATTCCACAGGAGTAGTTTTGACACTATAAGCTACACTCGTCGTCACTTTTTGTATAAACAAAACTACTCTTATTGCATTATTAAAAGCAGCAGCTACACGAGAGGAAAAGGCCAAACACACTACATAAATAATACTTCAAAATCAAGCATTTCGTCTTTCTTTTTCACTTACCAAATCGTTACTTCCTGGTCACGCTGGTCATGTGATCATGGGATTTATCAATAGAGCAGTGCACTGTGGGAAATAGCTGCAGCTTTTATGATATATGTGTAAATTATGGAACAAGCGTCATGGAGTAAAATATAAAGAACCAAAATATGAAAATAAAGGCACAAACTACAAAGCAGGAAAACACGGATAGGAATCTATACGTGCCGTTTCTTTTCATGTCGTTTCTGCTCCGGTAGTTTCAAAGTATTGAGGACTATAGTCCAGGTGTGATGTGGTACAACTCTCCGTGATCTAAATCTACTGCCTAACGATATATGTGGTTAACATTCACATCTCTGGTTTCTTATTTATCCCAAAAGAAAAGGGGAAAGTGCCTGTTTCCGGGTTTCCCTCGGCGCTGGAGAGCTGAACGATGATTGGCTCTAGTGTTGAGAGTTTAGGGACCATGTCAAAAAGGAATCTGATAGAAAACGAACACAAATGGACAGTATTATCTTAAAGGTGCACTATGCCACTACTCTGGTGGAGGGTCTGCCACTTGCTTGTCTCAATATTGCTTTGCCTAGATTAGAATGTGCCATGGTATGGCATTAACTCATTAATCTTTGTGGACGAGAGACAAACGGGTGATGCCACCAGAGGCCTGTACTACGAAGATGGCTGAATTTATCCTGGATGAGTTTCTCTTACCCGGATAGTTTAACCCAGACAAGAGATAGAGCCTGTGGATAAGTGGAACTAAGTGGGTTCAAAACTGGCTCAGCCCCGGAATCACCGCCAGCCGACACATTTAGAACAATGAAGAAGAAAAGAGCAGCGGATTTCAAACATGAGGAACTGTCAGTTATAATCAAAATCGTATATGAGGAAATATTATTGCCTACGGAAACGCAGGCGCTGTGTTCGTGTGGATGTGCACTTAGCGACCAATCACAGCCACGAGAAAGTACATTTGATTAATCGATAAAACAGACTGAAGCACAAATGTGCTAAAGGCATGAATGACATTTGATACAGCGCCATGTATTGAATGCACGGCACTGATGTCTGTGCCAAGCAGCACATAAAGACATTCATGTATTACATGTTTAATTCATAGCATATTTAATACAGTATGGTTAAAGATAATGTGAATGTTCCATCTTTAGGAATCACCTGCATAAGCATCATTTATCCTCTTTATGAATCTTGATATAAAAAAATATGTATTGCGCTGTCGCTAATTTATTTCCTAATTTCACTATTTAACTAATTCGGCCCATTGTAATGTAAAGATTTGCTAATTATAATTGGACTATTAAGGATATATTTTAGTTGCAAATAAATGCTAGTATCAAGAAATCCACTGTTATTTCAAATGTGTATTAGTTAAAGTAAATTTTCCTGCAAGGCCCTGTAAGGGGTTTTTGTCATATACAAAAAAGGAAAACTACATCCTACAGACAATGGAGCGGTCAGACACCAAATGTAAGCCTATATTTATTCTGAGATGTTGTTTTGACCTCAAATTCCAAATTCGTTTAAAGATTTCTGTCTCCAGATTTAAGAGCCAGTGAAACATATTATACCTCCAGTAAACTGTAATAAAAGTGTAATCAATATTTCTTTCCTCAAAGCTCTCAGTTCAGCCCCCGCTGTGAAATGTTTGACAGGGCAAAACAGTGACTCACCGCCGGTTCACTGTCTGAGCCAAAAAAACACTTAATTTGTAGGGTACATTTCAAACAATACACAGGTTTTAAGGCAGAAAAATAAACAACACTATATTTTATTTTGTACATTTGGAAGCAAGCAGTGACCCTGGTGATTAATTAAGTTTCATTTTCATTATCAACTATTGCAGCTGTGTCGTGGAATATTTATCTATTTTTGGCATGCAATGGAACTTGTAAATAGTGTGTGGGTGCAAATGCATTTGGTACAATCCCAAAAGTAGCTCTTAATTATGGCACGTTTGAAAATGTTTGTAAATAGTTCTCAATTTTAAGTGGAGAGGATAAATATTGTGGTTGACAGTGGCACAAAGAAAAAGGCAGATATTGAGGTTCTCTTTGTTCATGTCCGGGTGGCAGGAGTGGAAACTTTATAAATACTTGCAGAATTAAGTAGATCGTATGTGGTATTTATGTATTTATTTTTTAATAATTTGACTTTTTGAGTAGATTTTTAAAACCTGTACTTGTACTATCAACTTTCAATTGGCCAATGGAAACTCATACGAAGTTCCTGGGTGCAGCGCTGTCTCTAAATGCATCACCTGTGTCCACCATGTGGATTGTGGTTTAACTTAATCCTACTAAAATTGCATTAAAATGTTTTCATGTGTATTTTACTTTTAAAAAAAAATGTCAGCAGCACTTGTACTTGTAATTACACATTTTTAGCCCTGTAACTTTACTTTACTTGAGTACAACTTTTCAGTGCTGTTCCTATTGCTGATCGATTTTGGAGATAAAGCGCGATAAGGCAGAGATTAGACGTGTCAGGAGGAGAGATGGTGAATAATGATGCTGATGTCAGAACTTCCAGGAAATAGGAGGAAGATCAAAGGGGCGATGTATGATTGTATAGTACAGTGGTTCTCAACCCTTTTCAGTCCTGACCCCCAAAATATCAACCATTGGCATTCACGACCCCCGACATAAAAAGAAGTCTATCCCCAAAGTAGTAAAGTAGCCTCATGTCTAATGTTTGATTTTATTTTGAAGCTATTGACCTAGATAAATGACTTTGGTGGGCCTACAAATAACAATCTACATTTACCACTGAAATCATTTTGTGACCTCCAGGTTGGGAACCACTGGTATAGTACCTAACCTTTATTTCATTTACATGCAGAGTTTAGCAGCTATTAGCAATACAATATCTAATGAGGATTTTGTGAAAGCAAAGGCCTGAAATAATCACAGACACTGTTTCATTGTGCAACATTAGAATGAGGAACTAACAGTTTGAACTGAACCATGTCCTCCCTCATGAGTCAAATCTGGGTACAGGGCTGAGGGCACGTCACTTTAGTAATAATTATAATAGTGTTTTCATTTTAAAGCAACAGTACAGTATCTACTACAATGCAACTGCACTGTCTATCTCTTCTGAACCAAATAACTGAACAAGAAGAATATGACCAGCAGGTGAAGTACATGCTTTTAATAACTTGTGTGCAGAATAATACAGTACAGCTTCTTTCAGTGTAATTGTCACAACTATTTTTTGCATGCCTGTCATTTATACAATTTCAGTCCTGTAGAAAAACAATAAATAACATGTGCATTTTAAACAAGCAATTGCAACAAGTGCAATATAAAAATAGATAGTGTATCTTACATTTGAACACATGTACATTTTCTTTGAGGAGGCGTTCGATAATGACTGGTTTGTTTGGTGTCGAGAGCGCGTGGGTTGGTCTCATTGTCCAAACACGTACAAGTGACAAATGGAAGATGTCCAAGTAACTTTACTCAGGCTGGTGACAGCATAACATTCACTTCTGCACAAGTTACTCATCACATCAGAGCGGCGGTATTTGTTGATTGATGTAAACAAAATAAATAGAATTGATTCAAGTTAAAGTTATTGTTGTCCAGTTGTTTTATAAATATATTGAGCAATAGCTTGAGCCCAACCATATATTTCATAACATTGTCAAATTGTCTTATCATGTTCTTACACTTACACTGTGCAAAAGAAAAATCATTTTATTGTTGCTTTTTTTTTTTTTTAATGGTGCAGCACTTAAGAAACAGTTTTTATTGTCAAATGCTATATAAATAAAATGCATTTCCAAGTGTATGCCTAATACAAATAAAGCATAGTATGTTGAATTTGTCATAGAATACAGCTGTTTGTGCAAAGAAAGTGTATAATTTACAAATTGTTATTCCTTTTACTGCCCGTCCCTGTTCAGTGTGGGGAGTATTATCTTATATCAACAAACTGTCACTGTTAAAAAAAAAATCACTGATGAAAGCAAGTTGAATTGCACTGTTTTTGGTTCCTTTGATGATAGAAACTAACCAGACATTAGTCCAGTGAAAATGGCCCACACATTAAATGTGTTGAGGGAAACATCAAAACAGATCAATTATACACGATTGTTATTTTCAGACATGTTTTTTTTTCCCCTCTTCCTATTTTACAGTAACCACTTTGGTCAAGTACTCTCAGTAACTTACTTACTCTCAGTAACCCATGTGAAACTAGTTCAAGCCTTTTCCATTTCAAAAAGTATTTAAAAATAGGGATGGGCTATATGGCAAAAAAATATGGCTGACCGAATGGGTGGGAAAAAGTGTTTGAGTAGACATCTGCATTAAATAGTGACCTAAAAACAGATTGTCACAGGGATGAGAGCACAATTCGATTGTTACTACCATATCACCCAGGCCTATTTAAAAATCTCAGTATTTCTATTGAAATTGTGAATAGAAATGTTATGACAAGGGTATATTTCTCTTTCCCCTATCAGTGAATGTTCAAAATATTTTTAAAAACCCTTTTAAAATTCCCATTACAAAGTGGATATATGAACGGATTTAGTGTTGAATTCATGTACCCTAACCATATTGTGAACATATGCAGATCGTGATGCACACACTCTTTGCAAAACGCCATAACCATAAATGCTATAAAATACGGTATCCAACATAAAAGGAAAGCTGCTATGATGAAGCCCAATTGTTTGGCCGCTTTGTGCTCCTTGTGAATCCTCAAACTTTGTATTCGCTGTCGAGAATTGTCAATAAACTTTTGCCATGTCTGTTTTAACGTTGCCTCATTTTCCGAGTCCAGTTTGTCATTTTGAACATCCTCGTCCATCCAGGGACCAGAGTGATTGGCCTCACAGTTGTTGCAAATGGCTGGCTTGTACCCTTGCACTTCCGATATCCTATTACCGCTTACTGAATTGGGTACTGAGACTTGACATTGGTTCAAAGATGCTTGCACTTTATTTTCATTGGTTTCCACCGAACATACAATGTCCTTGGCCACTGTGGGCTTATGGTGTGGAAGCTCTGAGTCTTTTGGCTGCTCAGAAGGGCATTTATTGACTTTTCGGGGCAGTCTTTGTTTTGTCATCGCAAGTAAACATTTCTGTTGGCCTCTCGCTAAGCTTTTCCTGAACGGTGCCACTTTGCCCCGATCCGTCTCCTCCAGGGAATACGTCTGGTCCAAAATGTTTTGGTCAAGCAAGCATTCAGTTTTTGAAAGCTCTTTCTCCTTTTTTGGTGATTTGGGAGGCTCTGGCATCGGCTCATTTGGTTCATTTTCCCCGAAAGAGTCTGTTGGGTGAATAATTCTTTCTCTATCTCTTAAATGTTGCCTCACCGCCCTGTAAATGTGCGTATAAAACCATAACATCAATATTGAGGGAACATAGAAATTAAAAATGGCAGTGATGACTTTGAACCATGTCACGAATCGGAAATCGGTATCGCATTTGTTCTCTTCTTCCGGCTTCAAATCGACGTGGGAGAAAGATCGCCAACCTAAAATGGGAACTATCCACATCATTGAAAGCAGCCACGCTCCGGAGATCATCATGCTAGCTTTGCCCCTTGTCCGATACTTAAGATACTTCAACGGCTGTCTCACGGAGCGGTACCGATCCAAGCACAAAATAAACAAGCTGAAAATGGACGCCGTGCTCGCTACGTAGTCCATGATCAACCAAAACTGGCAGACCGCGCGACCCAATTTCCACTCATCCTCCAGCAAGTACACCAGGTTTAGCGGCATGACGGTGGTGCCAACTATCAAGTCGGCCACGGACAGGCTGACGATGTAAAGATTTCCAACAGTGTGTAAGGTTTTCTCTCTTTTCACGGCGTATAAAACAAGCAGATTCATTATAATGGTGAGAAGTGACAGGAGTCCTAAAATAACCCCAAGCAGTGCGTTGCGGAAGCGGTTGTGAACATTCAAATTTGTGCTGTTTGTCTCCACTGAATAAGGATCTAGTGAAGTGCTGATCTTGATGTTGCTGATGTTAAGATGGCTCGTTGCGTGTAAAGGGTCTACGGACAGACCAGAATCCATCCTCTCGAGGGGGAAGTGGTGCTGATTACATTATGAAGTCAGTAGTGTTTTCTATGGTGGCGGTATGTCCACATAAATCCAAATACTGTAGTCAAGGTTTTGTCCCGCAGGAAAGCCATAGTTTTCTTTGGTCTGAAAAACATACAGAAACATGTGAGTGCACAAATTATAGTCTTCAGAGTTATTTTTATACGTCAATCCCTTTTCAAACTTTTTCCTTTTATTCAGGCACAAAAAGTACACTGGCCTCCGACCACTTGCAAGACCAACTAGCGAGTGATAAACATGCATGAGAAAGAGTATGTTTCTGCATGATTTTGGGCTGTGTTTCATCTTTTATGTTCTGCCACTGATTCAATCTTTTTTTTTTATTGTTATTTTTTGCTATAAATACTACTCCTTGCATCTCCACTGTGAGATTGAGAAATCTATTTTATCTTATAATTCACGTGGTATAATAGTAGACCTTTTAAAATGCTATGTCTTCAGAGTTCTCAAAATTCCTGAATTGGAGGCGACTGGAGGGAGAATGCAGTAGACCGTAATCATTTTCAATGATTACCTGACATCAGATCTCATTTTACTAAGGAAGTATTTGCTCAGTAAAACCTAATTTTTACAACTGAAACTTGTTCTACAATTGATCCCTCCTGGACGACTGAGGGATTACGCGGACTTGTTTCTAATATTTACTTAATTATAAAAAACAAAATCTATTTTAATCTCCTATTACATAACCACCTTGATTTTTTATATTTTGTGATATTCTGAGGTCAATCCTAATTACTCCATTGAAGTCACTTTGTGTTCCATTTCACTTTTGTCTAGGGCGGTCAAAAATGTTTTAATCTTAGATTCTAATGTAAAACTACTTGAACAGGAATCAATTCTCTAAATTATTCGGAACTTTTTCAGAAGTAGTATAACCACATGGTATAAGAAATGATTGTTAGAAATGTTAATTATATTGTATAATTACATTTTTTGTGGTATTGAAATCTATATCATGTTTCTTTAGTATCAATATGTAAATGTCAGTATTGTAACACTAATCTTCTGGTGCTTTTTAGACACTTTTATGAACGCTCTGACCATGACAGTCACATAGACAAGTCGATGAAGTGTTATGCTCAAGGACACAACAGTGTCCAGAAAACACACCGCCACCCTTTGGATTTGTGTGCAAGCAACTCTACCACACCTCTATTTTTTTCATTATTTAAACTTTTTCTTCTCTTGTTTTATCACTATAGCAACACTCCATGCTTATCGTCATAACTGGATCATTTTCTTGTTACAAAAAGAAAAGTGCTCTGGTTTCCCGCATATTTCTGAGCAGGAACTGCTTTATGCCCTGTTTCCAATTATAAATGTTACTTTACTAAGTTTGCATGTCATGTGAGGAAACAAACATCATTATTTTTTTTTTAAATAAGCATCAACATTTTTGATTAATTATTCTGTAATTGTATAACCGATCAACAGAAGTGGACAGTTTTTGGTTTCTAGTCTGGGTGTATGGAAAAGATTGTGTCTGTCAAAAGTATTGATACCCAGATAATTGAAGCTATTATTTATTTGAACAAATATTGATACTGAAAATAATTGCATAAACAGGACTAAATTGGACTTGTCCTGAATAGTTTGTGTTGTCGTATAGAAGAAATAGAATGAGACCACAGTGAAATTCTTATATGGTGTCAAATATTCCATTCTAAAATAGTGTTTTATTTTGTTTTTCATATCAGAACTGCCATTGGATATGTAGCCTTTTTACCTTAGTATTGAAATCGAGTTTGAAATTTGAAGCCATGTCCACACGGAGTCGGGTATCTGATAAAACGCATATATTTTTCTCCGATTTGACCTGTTTGTGTTTGAGGTGGACATGGGTAAACTGCGTTTTAAGTTCCCAAACGTCACTATCTGTAACAATTACTGAATACACGTCCACATATGCCTGACTGTGAACAACATGGATCCTTTGAGAAGTGTGTAACTTTTGTTTGTACAAGTGCTTTTTTCTTGCTCGATTTTGCAAACCCAACTCCTGCTTCTTGTTGCGGAGCACAGAAGGAGTGCTTTACAGTCGGCCATATTGCACCAAATAACCCTTCGTCCACATCGAAGGCGTGCTTCTCACTAAATCTGGCACCACGCGCCATGTTTTACAGACGTGACGATGAGAAAAGGCTTGCTCTCATTGGATAGATTGGCTCTAACTTTGAGGCAAACGATGTCAACACGGTCTGGCATGTTTATGAAGATAAAGGTAAGAAAAACATTGTGCTTTATAATTTACATTAGTGTAAGAAAGACAGTGGGAGGCAGATCATTTTGTGCATCAGGAAAAGTTAAATGTGGACTCCACCTGCTTGTCTTGACTTGAAGATGTGGCGGCTCGGAGTCCAACACCCCTGACTCACTGCAAGAAGCACAAGATCTGGAGATCTGCGCTAAAGTGACCACTGCTCCTAACAGGTTGCCCCAGTGACACTGATGCATGGGTTAAATGCAGAGGACAAACTTCCTCACAGGGACAATAAAGTGTACCTTAACCTTAACCTTAATGTTGTTACTATGTCAACACAAGGCCAAAAAACTGGTAAGATCTGTGAAGAGGTAAATCCGACAATGTATTTCACTGGCAATAAAAACATGCTGTTATGAAAACTTTCTATAGTGTGAAAGCTTAAAAGCAAAGCAATAATACAAGTGATTTTATTTTTCGATACGGTTGTTTCTGTAAAAAAATCGACACTTTAGAGATGTGATTCCACAGCACAACCCTTTTTTGTGCAAACCAAATGTAAACACATGGAAATAAAGATACATTTTCTTATTTGACCAGGAGCTCTCATTCAAAGTGCAAATAAATCAAGCCTGTAAAACAGCCCATTTCCATCTGCGTAATATAGCCAAAATTAGAAGAATCTTGCCTGAAAGTGATGCTGAAAAACTTGTCCATGCGTTTGTAATATCTGGATTAGACTACTGTAACTCTCTGCTCGCAGTGTGTCCTATAAAAAGCTTTCAACTGGTTCAAAATGCAGCAGCAAGATTACTAACAGGAACTAAAAGAAGAGAGCACATTACGGTCGGTGCTCGAGTCTCTTCACTGGCTCCCTCTTGAGTTTAGAATCAAATTCAAAATCCTCTTCCTGACTTACAAAGCCATAAATGACCTGGCCCCATCCTACCTCAAAGATGCTATAGTACCTTATCATCCAAACAGAGCACTGTGTTGTGGAATCAGCTTCCTGTTCATGTTAAAGCGGCCGACACAGTCTCTTCATTTAAGACCAGGCTTAAAAACGTTCCTCTTTGAAATCGCTTATGGTCAGGCCAGTTAGGAACAGAAATAAAAACCTACAGCTCCCAGCTATGCTGCCCTAGCAGCAACTATGCTGGGGGAAGTATGGCAGCTTGAGCACTATCCTCTGCTTCTTACTACTTTTCTATCAAACAATATTTAATATTCAATTTCACTTGCAATTTGTTCATCGCTTTTCCTTCTTTTTCTCCCACTTCGCCGACAGGAGTGGAGCAGGCACATCAATTTTTATTCTGTTTTTCCCACGGTAGCCCCTCGAGGCAACTACTGTTGTGATTATGGGCGTTACAAAAACAAATTGAATGGATTGAAATAAATTGAATTGAATGTTATCAGAATCTTGCAGCTATTTTATATTATCGAGATTTTGTGGCATGAGACACATCCCACTTTGGAGTGGAAATTCCACTGGTCTGTAGGGTGGATTTAAGTTTTCATCAAAACAATTAAAATAGCTATTGCATTTGGTACATTTTTATTTCTTTATCTGTCTTTCCCACAGAAAGAGGGCTTAGTTGCCAAAAGGTCTGACTAAATCCTTCCTGCCTTCTTCTTGATGTTGGACACTGTACAGGAATACCTTCTCTCTTTTGCAACAAAGTGGAGGTCATTTGAGCTTAATGTTAACTTTGTATCTATTTGAAGCCCATAAACAGGAGGGAGTCCATGCTTCTCCCTGTTTCACTGTCCATCTGGCTTCTTTAGCACTTGCTCAGGGGAGGTGGCAAGTCCCATCAATAACATAGCAGCAACTGTGACCAGAGGGAAAAGGCATTAGCGCACTGACCGACTTGCAAAAAAACCCAAAACATACTAGAATAAAGCTTCAACAAGACGGATGTCGCAGGATGTGCACCAAATTCGTTACATTATGCGGATATATGTTGTTGCCATGAGATGGAAGATTGCAGAAAATCTGATCTCGACCTTTAGAAGTGTCCACAACATAGAAGACCTAAATATATTGTTTCGGGTTTATTATTTGTGATTTGTTCAATCGAGCTCCTGCACGTGATGGCACGCGATCCCAGCATGCACCACGAAACTCCGCACTGGCAGTGACGGCAACGCCGTTTTTGCATTGAAGCCAAGCCAACGCCGCTGGTAGTAATAATCAAACTCTATAAGAGTTTCAGAGGTCTTGGATTATTTTTGCGCACCGGGATGGACAGAAAGACAGAGCATTTTACCGGATTGACAAAGCTCCAGATCGACAGGAGAAGAGGATTTTTACAACTAAACGGCCTGTAGTGAGTCGAGGCGGCTCATTAACTTAAAAATGTATTTCTGCATTGATTTGGGTTTTATTTGGGGAAAGATTTAACCTTCATCTTATAACAATTATAAATATTGATTAAGATTGTGAATTGGCAATTGTATTAATCATTGATCTGTTAAGTTGAAAGAGAAACAGAATACCTTTTGACAAATGCCTTTTGAAAACAGCGTTTGCATAATTGATTGTTTAATAAAATCACAAACTGTAGATGAACCAATGATATTTGGGTGTTTATCATATTGATATGAATGTATTAGTCTCCTGTCTATTCAAAAACGTAGTCAAAATACAACATGTTTTCACTATTTTATCAAGACCATTTTAATTATCAATATCAGTTAATATGTTTACAATAAAGTGCATTTCTCATAAACATCTCCAGAGACACTTTTTGAAGACATTAGAAGGTGGAACCGCGAATCAGATTTATGCCAATTTAAGGCGCAATCTACTCGATCTAAACTCTTTAAAAGATACTGCGTGATGTGATGGTTGCCAATGTTTAATCTGATTAGTTTGTAAGATGTATTGTTATTTACGGCTTCATTTAATGACAAAGATAAGCTCCAAAAGCTATATTTCAGGTCCTTTGCTATTCCTTATTGCTGTTTCTTCCCGTAATGGCGGCCTCAATTAAAAGTTTAGTTAATGATTGTTAATCATTGACTAAGGTTCAGGAGCTGGACCATGCCTCAACCTCCTACTCCTCCTCCTGCAACCACTCCACTCTTCAACCACACCTCTAATTACCCAGAAGCCCTATTTTATACAGGTCCACCTCATGTCTCTTTCATCGTCACCTTAACACATCAACTTCTAATGGAAGGGGGGGTTCTGAATCAGATGGGCTGATCACCTGAGCCTCTACCCAGCCAACTCTAATCGATCTATCATCGATGTCATCCTCATCATCCGTTATCATCATCATCACTATCATAAATAAATATTTCCTCGTATTCCATTGTTGTTACGTGGTCCTTGCCAGTCCTTGCTTGTGGGTGCAGGAGCTCTACAGTGTATCCAGAATGTAATCACAGCACTTAATGTACAAGTGCTTTTTTGTTGTTGTTTTATTTTTAATACATTTGCAAAAATTCAAACAACCTTCTTACACCTTGCCAGGTAATGTTTGTCGAATTTTGAGGCAAATAATGAATTTAATCCGTTTGGAAATAAGGCTGTAACATAAACAAAATGTTGAAAAAGTGATAATTGTATATAGACAACAAAATAGTTGTATAATATATAGATCAACATTTCACTGCGCTATATTGAGAGGTCACAACATTTTTGAGTAATATACTGACATTTAGATAATATGGTAATGATGTTTTGAAGATATGCAATATTTCAAGTCAGGTATGTAGTTTAAAAATGCTACAAAAAGAGCTGATAAAAAAATTAAAAATGAAAATAATGTTAAAAGGTGATTATTCTGCACTTTTTGTCATTCATTTTACAGACATTTTACATTTGTCTTGAAATTGAAACCTCAACTAATGCGTTTAAAGGCATGTTTTAGTCCCCATTTCTGTTGGATTGATATAATATTGAGATATTCATTTTTGTCAATACTTGCCCACCATCCCATGTCACAAATTTTCATAACTGTATCTATTTAGATTTTCCTCTTCGCTGTTTGAAGATGTGGAGTTTGGACTACTGCTCAGTCCTGATTCAACCCAGAAAATCCTTCATTAGTAGTGCAGAGTCAGGTCTACCGTGTCCTTGTTTAGTCCTATATTTATAGTTCAAGTGTATTCCTCATTTAGTCCCGGATCAGTCCTTGAATCTGACCTTTTAGACGTACTTTAGTCTTGGAAAGACCCTGGTTTAGTCACACATGACATCTAAAGTTGGACTTCTAGACCCGAAACTCAATCTAGGACTAGGACTAAAGCAGGACTAGAACAGGACTAACCGATCTACATCAGGACTAAACTGGGCTCAGATTAGACCAAATCAAGAAAAGGGTGAAATGTGAAGGTGTTGGTAGTGTGCAAGTTGAAACCATAAATCTATATTATGTTTGGTACATGATTTTGACATTTTAGAATCACCAACGTTGTTAGTGAAAGCAAAGTTGATCAAGCTAATTAGTGATTTTAAATGACATTGACTGGAATAAACCTGTTGTCATGGCGGCAGGTGGGTGTTTCTAATCTTAGCGACGTGAATCCGGCTACGTCACTTTGGACCTCTTGGACACTGGATCCAGCACGCATGGATACAGTCTAGGGATGTGTGAGTAAAACGCATCAATATGTGGCATTGCTCATCACCATCGGCACGTCAGTGAGGAGGAAGAGGCAAAAAGTTCAGAGGCGACAAAGTGTTTGAATCCAGAACTAACAGTAAAGGATTTCTGTGCAAAGCTTTAAAAAAGGGAGTCATAAACTACCGAGCCAGCCAGCGCTTCCTACAATGCAAATCTAGCATAAAATATATTTCCTTGGGTGTCAGCTAGACTTGATCCAAAGTAAAGTCTTGATTTTAATACTGATTGTTATAATTTTGTGGTCTTATGCAGTTCTGATGCACACTAGATCATTAAAACTATTCAGGAAATGATTTATTAAATGTACCTTGCTTTAACTCTTAACTTTATTTATAACTCCTCATGTCAATAGCCTATACTTTAAAGCTGAATACGTTAATAGCTGTTCAACCTATCATGTTGACCAATTCAATATCCCGATGCGCATGATGAAGTGTAATACATTCCCTATTATTGACAGTTTATTACTGATAATGATAACTGAAGACACGTTTTATAGGTTGTGAGCAAATTAGGGTTACTTTTGATATTATGACACTGACAAAGACTTCACAAAAGGAATAAAATCAACAGTTATTTCTCTGTTTGTCATTAATTATGTTCAAATCAAATACTAAATACAAACCAAAATATTGCATCCCTTTAAGTCATTATCAATAGGTTTATTATTTTCACTAAAGATTGCCACAATGTTTACTTTTTTTTTTTAATGTATTTTCTTTTTTTCAGATTTATAAACAATGCAATCATGTTTTCAACGTGAGCACATGATTACATCTCCAAATGATCTTTAGACCCAAGACTGCATTCGTTTTATAGTTTAGACACTGGTGAGTGAGGTTATGCACTGCCTCATGCTAGAAAAATCAGGTGAATGATTAACTGTAATTATTTTATAGCTCAAACCTCCTATTTTCCCGGACGTTTAAAAAAATTTAAATAAAAAAAAACACAGATCGGAAAAAAACATTGGACTGATTTCCAATTAACCAAAACCAGATGATTATCTAGCTCATTATGATTAGGTAATGACTATTCCTTGTCTGATTTCAAAATAAAACCCGCATAATTGAGGCAAAAATTTGTTCTGACGCTACTTGGACTATTACTGAAGCGTGGCAAAAGCTTTGGACACCTGACCTTGAGCCACCTGTTGCTCGCATTTTAACCTAAATTTAACTCATCTTTTTGCAATAAATGAATGGGAAAACGTTGAAAAGTCACTCACAACAGAGACGCGTTCCTTCAGAGTTGACTCCGGCTTGTAATCCAAAGGAAAGTCTCCACACGAGTGAGATGCTCAAGGGTTGGAAGCGCCAAAAACGCTCCTCCTTCACAGTATGATTCCCCTCGCGTCACTCGCACGCTCCGCATCCCAGACAGACGCCTTCGACTCTCACCGTTCAGTGCGCGTCTGAGGAGATCTTTGCGGGCAATTCCTACACGCGAGCCGCAGCCACACGCACCTGCGCATTTGGCAATAGCGCTGCGTAATGTGGAGACGCTTTTCAATACGGAGAGAGTGCGTAACGCTGGATGTGTGGAAGGAAGGCGGCCGAATCACCTTATGCACGATGAGTCATAATGAATAATAGCCTGTAAATTACGTTAGATTCATACTTTTACACACAAAACTGGCAGTAACAATGAACTAAGCCTGGACTATAAACGACAAACCCAGGACTAGAGCAGGGCTTAAACCAGGGCCAAACCTATATTTCCGTTCAGTTTCAGTTTAGTTTATTGCATAGTGTAAAAACTTCAGTAAAATAGGCTAACTCAAAGTTCAAAGTGCATTGTTTAAGATTGACGGTAAGGGTGCATTCACACTAGCACGTTCACCACCTCGAAAATGGGACCAGAGCAAGACTAAACCAGAAACTAAACAAGGACTAGAACAGGACCAAAGCAAAAGTCCAGACCAACCACATCAGGACTAAAATAGGCTCAATTTAGGACCAACTAACACCAAGCATGAATGCACCCAAGCAGATCTTAGCCACCATGGCAACGGAAAATGAATTATATGGGACTGTGAAGTGAAATATTTAAACACGGAATGGGCTTGTAATTTTGTCTAGTTCAAGTTAGGTTTAGATGGTTTGATTTGTTTCAAGGTATTTCTAATTGGTTCCAGTTTGCAAATCTTATATCAGCGAAGTTTAGTCAGTAAAGCCCAAGACTCTGGTTCACAGTTACCCATATTTTACCAGTGATAAAAGCTATTGAGCCCGACACCCTTCTCCTGCCTGACAGATGACTGTGTTATAAGGAAAAATATAATTACATTTATTTTTGTAACGCCCAAAATCACAACAGCAGTTGCCTCGAAGGGCGACAATGGAAACAGATTGAAAAAAATTTCATAAGAATTTAGCAATGTCCCAGCATCTCCTGTCCTTAGACTCTCCTTCTTGGCAAGGAAAAACTACCAAACCTCTTTTGGATAAAGTAGAAACCTCGTGGAGTTCCACAGTGAAGGAGAGATCTGACTCCCTCGGACGGACAGTTGAACCTGCTTCAATTTGCAGATAGACTGGTGCTGGAAAGAAGTTTTTCGAGGCTGATGAAGAACCATTCATCTGGAGTAGAGACTGTTTCTCCAGGCAGTTGAGGAGCATCCGAATCCACAGGTTGGCATGTGGCTGAAGGAGTGGTTCTGTTTCTGAAGAAGGAGAAAAAGATGGGAACAGTAATGAACAGACAAGTGAAATAAAATATTAAATATTGTTGATAGAGGATAGGATAGTGCTCAAGCTGCCATACTTCCCCCAGCGTAGTTGTTCCTAGGGAAGCGTAGCTGAGAAACTAGGTTTTTATTTCTGTTCCTAACTGGCCTGACCATAAGCAATTTCAAAGAGGAATGTTTTAAGCCTGGTCTTAAATGAGGAGACTTATGATTCCATAACACAGGAGCTTGGTAGCTAAACTCTCCTCCTACCGTGCTTTTAGAGACTCTTGGGACCACCAGAAGTCCAGCATTTTGAGAGTGAAGTGCTCTGTTTGGATGATAAGGTACTATAGCATCTTTGAGATAGGATGGAGTCATGTCATTAATGACTTTGTATGTCAGGAGGAGGATTTTGAACTTGATTCTAAACTCAACAGGAGCCAGTGAAGAGACTCGAGCACCGTAATGTGCTCTCTTCTTTTAGTTCCTGTTAGTAATCTTGCTGCTGCGTTTTGAACTTGTTGAATGCTTATGGCGCTTTTAGGACATGCTGCAAGCAGAGAGTTACACTGTCTAAAAACAATATAATTTGTTCAGAATGTTATATTATCATTCGGTTAAACGGTTAAAAGAATACAAAAGATTATATATATGGCATGTTGTAGCCTGCGTCTCTTTTCAGCGTACATTGTGGGACCTTTTTGAAAAGCAATGGGAATCTTTAGCCAATCAAATTCCGAGAAAAAGGACTACGTCACAATGGGAAATGCCATAGTAAAACTGTCTGAATGAAGCGATGATGAAGCAAATCGCTGATTTAAGCGTAGTGTTTATGCGACGGAGCTGCGCTGTTTACGCTGGAGACACAGCGCAGCAGGTCTGCGCACCTCACACGTGATCAGGGCGGGGTTAAGGCTGATGAATTGCCGCACACCTTGTTTTCCGTGTTTACTTTTTAAAACTGCCTCTACAGACGTCTGTGTTCAACTGTACGTTCAGAATGAGCTCCTTGACTGTGTGCTGGCCGTGAATAAAAACTATATTCGTGATGAAGTGAAAGCGGCTGATTTGTTGCCGGTGAGACATCTGATGTGTCGAACCTGTTGCACATGTGCTCCGTTACCGTGACTGCACACACCAAACTGGAGTGCTTTTTTGTCATAGTATTAACATTACCAAAAGTGGAAATATAGTTTGATTACTTCATTAATTCAGTTGCAAATGTGTATTTAAAATGTTTATACAGTCAATGTAAAATATTCACTTTTGGACATTAAAAATAAACAAAAACACGGTAATGTCAAATAGCCCTCCCTATATTTTGCATCACCAGCCGCCACTGAGTTACAGTAGTCTCATTTAGAACCCTGTGAACCCCTGTGGAACATTTGTGGACCCAAATTTGGCATCTGACCCCTGTGGAATAAAAGTTAAATTACTGTTAAACATCTTGCAAAAAAGATGAAAGAATATTGTAAATCAATCTAAATTTCAAATTACTCCTGCAACAACATATGGAGTTCATGGGATATTTTGTGATGTCTTGGACAAATTGTGTATAGGTCTGTAAGTTTAAAAAGTGCAACGTTTTGCAGTTCTCATTTGGGTTAGGCTACATGAGGTACTGTACAAACTAAAGCGGGGCCTGAAGCTCAGAATCAAGATTAATTGCACCGCAGTATTGTATATGAACTTTCCCCTGGCCCACGATTGGGCCGCCCAAACATTATTTTCTCCCCACAAGAGCTTGATGAGGCAGAAAATCTATTCTGAGGAGATTAATCTAGTCCACTTGCTTTTAAAAAGGAGGTCAAGTATAGTCAAAAATTGTCACAAAGCACAAAGAGGATGAATATAATAGCTTACCTGAAGCCTTACTATTATTGCTTCAGTCTCACCAAATCAAAAGAATAATTTGGGTCCTTCTCTCCAAGTAAGTTTCTGTACTAATTAAGACGTCAAAGCGAAGTATCTTACCTATTGAACAATCACGACATCCACAACAGGAAAAAAGCAGCGTGTCTGAAATCTATGAATAGATTTTTTTCATTTTCAAGATATGTCAGAAACACTGGTGCCTTTGTGTACTTTATAGCGTGCTTCTCTTCTTATATTATCAACTCACGATTCTTCCCGAAATAATATTTACGTTTCATGGAGGCCCAAGCTGCATCAACACTTTAGGGATTAACATTCTTGGTAAAATAGCAACATAACAGCCGCCTCGCAGAAAGCCACCGACTACAATAAACTGTGAGAAGAATACTCGTTAAAAAATTCGGTTTTGCCCTTTAAATTTGCTCTTCTCTTCTGAATGTGGCTGTATACACAATATGAGCGATAACATATGGTTCGACCAAGACACTTCACGTCTGAATAATGAATAATGTGCAAAATTGTAACTAGACTAGGGTAAAGGTGCCCTCACGTTTGAAATGCTTTATGGGTTCAATATCTCACGCTTGTTAAACTATGCAGGAAAACAGATAATAAGCGACTAAGTGCTTGAATTAAATATTTATCTTGATTTTAAATACGGTTTTCCAATGGAACAAGCATAAAATGTCTTGCCTTAAGTAAAATAAGAAAAACGCATGCATTTTCTCAATTAAAATGAGCAAAAATAGTCAAAATAGACCTAAATTAAGATCGATATTACTTAATTCGAGCCCCAAACACACCACACACACATCCAAATTGGGACTAAACTGGGACTAAACTGGGACTGAATCTGGAACAAAGCCTGGTCTAGAACAGGACTAAACTGCAGTTAAACCAGAAGACACTGCAAAAAACAAAACTTCTGCACCATGCGTAAAATGTTAGACAAAATTAAAATCTGATTTCAAACCCTAGAAGTGTCATTTATTCCCAGACTTTTGCTAAAATGCCAAAAAAAATCATTTCTTCTCAACTTTCTTCAACCTCCCACAGGAATTGGAATCACACAAAGGCCTTGATGACGCACAAACAACACATATGAGAATAATTAAATCTTATGAAACAGCATCCAGAGAAATTAAGTTAAGTGCACTTTGAGACAAGTAAGTGCGCCTTAAACAGCTTCAGATCTATATGACAACTCCAATTAATCAAGAAAAGCAAATTGACTCATTTTCTACAACTATAATGTGCACGAAAATAGGCATGGAGTGTCGGATTTGTTCGTTTGATTCATTACTTTTTTGATGGAGTCCAGTTCCCTCTTGATTTGTACATAGAACTTAAATAAAAAGGTCATAATTAATTCTCAACAACCATAAGCAAATCAGTTCAGCTTCAAAAGATACAATGCAGTTCTAATCCTCCCAATGTGATGTCCGATACACAGGATTATGAAAGCGAGAGCAGAGCAATCAGGCAAAACCACAATTTTTGCCTTTGTTTCAAGAGCGTAGAAACATTGTCGCTCGTAGGCCTCACATTGTGGGCGTGAGGCCTACGTTGGGGAAAGTTGATGCAAAAAGGTTTGAAATGAATGAAGATAATGTCAGCGTATGTAAAGGTGATGCGTGTGGAGTTAGTGATTTCGTTTGAGTCGCTCCAGAGCAGTCGGAAAACAAACAGGATCTGATTGGAAACATTGTAAACTTGTCCTCAGTTCACACATTTGCAATGGGCTGTCAGCCATGGAGAAATAACAAGCTGCTACTTTCATTTGTACATTTAACAACAAACTGAAACCAGATACATGACAGTGACAGTATAAATACATGCTAAATTAATTGTTGTTTTGTGTGTGTGTGTTTAAAAGTGTATTTGACATATAGGTACGGATGTCACGATGTAACATGTTAGTGTGACGATTATTGTGAGAAAAAAGAAACAATCATTCACGACTATTGAGATTGTGATCAAACAACAGTGAAATCTTTCATTTTCTTTTATTCCCGTGGTCTAACGTGTTTCAGTTCGAACAAAAATCGAACTTTACTTTTGGCAGCAGGAAAAAAGACCCTCATGAGGATATGGATGACACAAACTTCACCAACGATCAAGGACTGGACTGACGTTGTAACAGACATACGGCAAATGGAAAAAAATGACTTCAGACTTGATTTGGAAATGGACAAGTTTGACAGACTTTGGATTAAATGGGACTCTTGTTTGGGTTTGTACGCACATGCTGTGATTTTGTTTTTATTGATGAGTGGTTTATGTCTACTTGTGTTGTTATTTAGATTTTTTTTCTCTGGTCATGTTGTGTTCTGTTCTATGTTTTATGTGTATTCTGTTATTAAAAAGGGAAAAAAAAGACTGAGATGACTGATGTTTTTCCAGGGATCTGTCGAGTGCTCCGGCGTCCACGGGCACCACTTTTGTCTTCACTTTCCACACCTTCTCCCGCTTCTCTCTTTTTTTTTCGTTTTGTGATTTGAATGCATCTTTTTCTGCTCTGTAAAACACATGTCTTGTCTTCATGGCCAGGCAATCTTTATAAAACCTTTCTCATCGACTTGTCTCCATGTCGATGTTTAGGTGTTTCTATTGATAGAAAAATACCTTGATAAACAACTCCCCACAGATCTGACCTATCTGACCTGGCGTCACCTGCTTGTCTGCTTTGAGGTAGATATGTTTGCATTACTGTAGAACATTTCAGGCAAGACAATAGCCTCTCCGACAGAAAAATGACACAGTGCGCCTTCAAGAAATATTCAGAGAGAGAAAGTGTTCTCTGCGTTTTATGCTTTCCCACATGCAGCTGGGAAACTTTACCAGGAGCAATGGGCACAGTTCTCTTCTTCAGATCGTGAGCCAGGATCATGGCCAGGCAGGAGGATCTTTAGTCGAAGGATTAGTCAGGAAGTCGAGCTGCAAAAAACACTTCAGCCCAAAGTGTGACATTGACCTCAAACTGAGCGTAAAGGCGAAATGCATGTGTGATTTTGAGAAAGTTTTGAGGATGTTCTTGTCTGTCTGGTGACCTCTGATGTCCTTGGAATGAACTGAGGATGAATTGTTTGTGAGTAACGCTTACATAAAACGCGATGAAACAGGAAGTGATGCGTTGGCTTTGATAATGTATTAAAAGTGCAAACAAATGAACAAAAAACACCAGCATGAATCAGCCTCCTCCTCTGATCTCCATCATTTTTGAAAATTGAAGAAATGATTTTTTTGTCAATACATTTTCTATTCAACAAAAGCATTTGTAATATTGCATAAAAAGGCAGATCAGTTATTTCTTGATGGCTTTTTCTCTCTTCTACTTGTAACAAACATTTCATCTTATTTAAGCACATTTAAAGCACAAGTTTGGCTACTCATTTCATTCATTTATTTAAGTTTTTGCTAAAATATTGACCACATTTTTAAAAGTTTGGCATTTCTTGTGGCTTATTATTTAACTTTGTGATTGGAAATGACGATATCACATAATTCCACAGTAATTTACACGAATTAGAACAGTGCCAAATAAAATCCACATCAACACAAAAATCGTGAACACAACAATTGTGAACACATTCTAGTCCTTGTCCATTCCTGGTCCAGCCCTGATTAGTTCCGTGTTTAGTCCCAGTTTAGTTCAGATTTGTAGTCATGTGGCGTGCATGGCGTGTGCTAGTGTGAGCCGTGTTGGTCACAATCCCATTATGAGCTCCCGATGAGGTCAGTCTTTCAATATTAGATTAAGATATTGGTAAATTTAGCGTGTAGGTAAGGATAAGGTCGGGATGGGAAAGTAGTAATTATAGTTAAGGTTATGATCAGCCTCCAGCAGTAAAAGGTCAAAAGCATGTACGAAATGAGCTCCTGGCTATCCTCCTTTTGTATGCAGTGAACTAGTGCCTACGCTTGGAGTGGAGCATCTTTGCAGCCTGTTTAAACCAATTTATCCCAATCGAATATTTTTGACATCTAATTACATTTAAGTATGCAATTTTAACTATACAGATTTAACAATTTTAGTGCGAATTGTGGTATATTACGATTACAACGCGCGTTAACCACTTCTTCTATTACAACTCACAATGGTGAGAAAAAGCTGTTATGTTTCAGATTTAGTTGAGTAGATCATAAATATGTCACTGACTGAAAGGTTTAATGCCAGTCACGCCGGCATGCTGCTATTGTGTCATTAACAAAACCCTGCACTTTGTGTTTCCAAGTGTCACCAAGGACTGACTGTTTCGCTGCATATGGTGGCCTTGTTTTTGTTGTTGTTTTTTGATTCACCGCACAAGCCTACAATCCCGATATACACTTTGGTAAATTTGTATTTATATATTTTTCAAAAACATTTGTCCCCAAAGAAAACAGCTGCGGTGAAAAGAGGCCACACGTGTATTTGTCAATAACTCGCAGATGAAAGGTACAGGCATGAAGCCACCTGCCGATTCTTCTCCCCCCCTCAGTTTGTTTTGAAACGCATTTGAGCGTGAAATGTGTCTGAGAAATTACATTTAATTTTCCAGTTTTTATCCCGGCCTCCAGCATTAGCATAGATATTCATTTTTTAGAGTGAAACTAAAGATGTTGATCATGTACTTTGGGAGAAGGTTAGTCAAGTTTTCAATGAATGTGTATTTTTTGAGTAACTTAGAGCCACAAAAACAGCCAAGAAGTATTTAAGTATTAAAACGGCCCAAGCGACACACGTGAGAGCAGCAGCTGGGGAGTGGTAGCAGTAATAGACCAACTAATGAAGCCTGCGTGAATTCTGCCTAGCTACGTCCACTGCTACACCAGGGCCACCTGCTCTCCAGCCTCAATCAACGAACCCAAGTTACTCCTCCCCGTCACTTTTCCTCCTCTGCATCCCTTACATCCTCCTCATCATCCGCTCTACCCTCTTCCTCATATCTACCACCACCAGTCTCCAGGCCCTGGGAGGTTACATCTAATACAGTTCTATTACGGAGCGCACATAATCGCAATGTCATGTGCTGGGGTCTGAGCGCCAAATAACCCACGTAATAAAGCTTGCTAAATGGTTCTTTCTGTGTTTGTCTGAGTGTCTCCAGGGTGAAATGAAGACAAATCATTGTTGAACAGTACATAACAAAGTAATGAGTAGTAGAACATTTAAACTTTACATTTCTTTTCAAAAATATGAATACCACCCAGTGTCAATTTAACATATTACGATGTAATTTATTGTAGGTGCCGTATTAAAGGGGAAGTGTTTAACCGGGGAGTTTAGGGACCTGTTTGTCTCTTTGTAAGGCGTTTATACGCTTTAAGGGAAGTGCAAGATCAAAAATGTGACAGCCCTGGGGAAGACACTGTCCGAAAATCTGTAATTTCCCGTCCAGAGAAACGACAACGGCAAATTCATCCACTCTACATCATCTTTACACCTGCAACAATACATACAATCCAGAGTGTGTAGCATAAACTAAAGATGTACTGATCTAAATCAATTCCAGATCCTATTCAATCCATTTTACATCTTGCAATGAATTTTCCTTTCTGTTGTTACGTGCACAAGAGAAATACTAAACTAACCACTGAGGAAGAACATGGGCTTTTTCACCTCGATTACCAGGACAAGCTTTGTAGGTAGAAAGGGGGGCGAAGGTGAAAGAAGGAGAAAAGAGGAGAAGAGGAGGATAAATCAAAGTGTGAAAAATGAAAAGTATGAGACAAGGGCAAAGTCCCCCTCAATAAAAGAAACAAATATTGTAATGAGTGTAAGACAATGGAAGCAGGGTCATTTAAAGGATAATTTAGGACAATCTGTCGGGAAAATATATGAAGGACGCAGAGAATCCGCGATGTCCATGTCACTTAGCTGCTGGAGTGTTTGCCACCTTTTTGTCTCAGTGAGGTTATTGCTTTGCCTGGAATGTTCCACGGTATGGCATTACACTGCGGAGACCCCGCTCAGAGTGAGAATGCATGTTCTTCAAGGTATTGTTGAGCAATAAAAACATCTGAATAAATGTACTATAGATATGTTTAATGCCATACTGTGGGACACTGCAGTAAAAGCGAAAACCTCTTCATGGTGGTGCACCCTAAAAAGTACAGCATCATTCAAACTACTTTTATTTACTTATTGGTTTGTTTGAATAGGGACCACTACAAAAACATTGACGGTAGCACAGCAGCCCGATGCATGCGTCACAGTGCTTATAGTCGGAGTTCATTTGCAGCACTTGTTCTTAAAGGTCTTTCACACACTAAAACAGAGGGCACCGAGATATGTACAACATTAGACATTAGGAAAAGATACATTAGAAACACATTAAACGTGGTGCAGTGCTGCTGCTTCCACGTCCAGATTGAGTTTCTTTTTGAAGATGCTACATTTGTTATAAATTTTGAATGGACAGGGAGCATATTTCACGAGTAGAACCCTTCACAGAAAAGGCTGTTGGGCGAAGCATGTTTTACGTAAAGGCACTTTACCGTCTCCAGATGAGACTGCTGTATCATTCAACTCTGCCAGTCAGACACGCCTCTCATCAGGCCAACTCTCCACACCTATGACAGCTCTGCCTGCATTTAAGCCTGCTCCTGTCGCTGCTTCAGTGCCAGATTGTTCTTGTGTTATGCATGACTTGCCAACGTTTTCCCCCGACTGATCACCTTTGCCGACCTTGTCTGTCCCCGACCTGCCTGCCTCGTCTCTGCCCTGGATATTACCTCAGCCTTCTGTCTTCGACCACGAGTTTCGCCTGTTCCTCCTGGTTAGACACCTGCTCGGCTCACCACTGGACCTGTCTGCCAGCTAGATAATCACCTGTTGGGCTTTGCCTTCAGTCCAGCGACACCTTCTTAGATCTCGCAGAAGATCACTGTGAGCCCAGACTTTTCACCCTGCCACTGTATAAACTGTTAAAAACGGCAGTGATAAATAAAGGTCATTACCGACTGATATTCCATCTGCCTGTGCTGCTTTTGGGTCCTCACCATCCCTGTGACCGTTATGGTCATACTGGTATTAATCCTTTTTATGTGAAGGTATTTTGCTCTGGTCTTCAAATTTAATTTTTTTAATTTTTTTTTATTTTTTTTCATTCATTGACCCAGGTCAAGAAAATGGTTTCAAAATCAAACTGTCTAACTTGCCAGCAAGCTGAAGTCATTTGGGGTTAATTTACTTAAACGTTGCATGGAGTAACAGTTGAAAAACGAGATAATCACGTCCTGGAAAACGTGTGCGCAGAGGTCGTCCTGTAACCGCATTAAAGCCAATCTCTGCTGCACTGCTCCATAATGACTGTTGGAGGGAACAAGCAGCTGGTTACAGTTCATTAGGTTAATTATATCACACAAAATACACGTGACCGAATAAAATCTGAAGAGATATCATTTTTTTTGTCAGTTACCTTTTGAATCACGCACTGATTTTCTGAGCTTGTTTTAAAGGTACTCTGGTGGACGGTCTGCCACCTGCTGGTCATAAGAACTTATTGCTTTGTCTGGAATATTTCACTGTACTGCGTTACGCTTTTCTATCTCTGAAGATCAGAATTTTGCATTGTGTGCAGTACAAATTTTAGGCAGCTGCACTTCATTGTCTTCATTATAACATGTGAATTATTTACTTTTGTTTGAGGGAAGGCATAAGTACTTTATATTTTTTGAACTGAAGTACATTTCTGATGTACATATTACATATACAGGCTGGGAAGAGATAAGAACACTTCCTGGAGGAGATGAGTGTGTCTGTTTAGCATGAAATTGGTCAGAGCAGTGGGTTCAGTCGTTGACGCTCAGAAAACACCTTTCCTAAATATACCTGCGGCTATATCCCCTTGTCAATGCGTCTCGTAAGATCTAAGCTATGGGAGACCACTGGAATGCCAGGTGCCACATTATAATAGTACTCGTAAGAATAAATGCAAGGCGCAGTCCTGGTGCCCTCTGCTGTTGTGACAAATTCAAAGCAACTACAGCTTTAAGGTATTTCCAAGAGGACACATTATTTTAAAGTTATAGCCCAAACTAAGGTGTCCAAAGTGATTAAAAAAAAAATCCTAAATAAACATGTGACCATTGCGTGTAAGTCATCGTTGGAAGACTTTACCAATGTATTAGAGAGAAAAAATGCATTGTGTTTTTTGGTCGCTGTTCAAAAACCACTGCTTACCTCTGAAAGGCAACACTGACACCTGCTGGTCAAAAGTGTAACTGCAAAAAGCCAGACAGTGGAGTGAGAGGGTGAATGATCAGTTTTAAGTCAGGGTTTGGAATGAATAAAACCTTATGTGAAAACGACTGCTTTTCCCATGACATGGACATATTCTAATGCTTCTATAGCCAAGTCCAGTTTTATTGTTACTTTACTTTCGGCATTGTTTAGATTCAATTAAGCCCTGGTTTATTCCTGCTTCATATCAACTGGTAAATACAGTATTTTATGATCCTGAGCTGACTAAAAGCTGCTTCTGACAACGGCCCACCACTTTTTAAAGCATTACGTTTATATATGTATATTTTAGAGGCTTACATTGATATTATGTTTTAAAGTCATGTATTTATATTACACTGACACGGTTAGGTTTTTCACAGGCAATGAAACAGTTTTAGGTTAAAAACTTGTGTCTTTATATCTTTACTTTTTATACTCATTCATCTTGTATTGACAATAAGGATCTATCTCTCTATTTAGTTTTTATGATTTATTTATGGCAATGGGTTTTACTGCAACAAATCTTTTCTCCAGTGTTTCTCCTCCAGTGCCGTCACCTCACCTGCAAAGACACAGAAAGCAGACTGTACTCAGAAAATGTCAAGTGTAAGTGCAGAGCCATCGCTTGTGAGAGGAATTTAAACAAGTCGTCCTGCAAAAGTGCCCTTGAGTGACATTCCTAAGCGGCTTCAAACTAGAGCTCTACGTTTACAGTTTACGGGTCGATAAAATGCAATGTTTTAGCTCATTTTGATGAAACGTTAATTTAATAAAACCCCTCAGTCTGAGCGTGAAGTGTCACATACAATTTAAAACTGGATTTTGATAGTAAGGGAAAGGCTAATTGCTAATTTAAATACGATTGTAGAAGTTTAGTCCATATAGAATATGAATGAAAAGGCAGGAGAAAGTCTGCATGTCTTAAGCAGAAGAGGTTAATTACAAATCAGGAACTTGAGCAGGCAACACAGTCAGACGGAACAATGTCATTTCCTACACAAATAATAGCGCTTTCTTTACTATTACCATGTGGTGTTTTCAGTTAATGAAGTACTCAAAGTAAAAGTACAGAAACAGAAAGTAAAAGTACAGAAACAGAAAGTAAACGTATCACATAAAAAAAAAATAGTAAAAGCTAAATATATTATATTTTAGAGTAAAATGTCGATGACAGATCCACTCCACACCTGCCTCCAAATCCCACTGCAACCACTCCATCTTCAACCATTTACTCCTCTTCCTCCATTTCTCTCTCTCTTCTCACCCCCTCCCATCTCCATCTCTCATTCTCGCTATCCTTCTCTCTCTCCCCTTATATCTCCATCTCTTCTCTCTCTTTGCTAATTCTTAATCCCATTCTTCATATTTCTCTCTCTCTCTCACTATCCTCTTTCATTCACTCCCTACGCTGTCTGTTTCTGTCATTCTCTTCCTCTGTCTACCTCATCTTGTTCTTCATCTCGATCTCTTTATCTTTGCTTTCTGTTGTGCCTCCCTTTCTGCCCCCTCTCTCTTCTTTCAGACACTCTTCTTTCTAGAATGTCCCTTCTCTCTTCCTCTCACTCTCCCCCCCTCCCTCACTCCTCTCTCTTTCTCCACTCTATCTCTTTTCCCACTCTCTCCCCCCTTCCTCACACCTCTCCCTTGCTCCCTCTCACTCCCTCTTCCCTCTTTCTATCTCCACTCTCTTTGCCCTCCCTCTCTCTGTTTCTCCCCTCCTTCCCTCTTCTCTCCCTCTCTCTCTCCCCCTTTCCACTCTCCCTCTCTGTCGTTCTCATTCTCTCTACTTCTCTTTCTGTCATACTCATTCTCTCTCTCTCGTTCTCTGCCTGTCTCGCTCTCTCTCCCTGTCTCTCCCCCTCGAGTTCTCCCTCTGCCCTCTCCCCTCTCCCCCCCTCTCTCGTCAGACACAGTCACACAGTCAGGCATTTGAGGTGATCCACTTATGTAATACGCTCACTAAATAATCAACAATTAATACAAATATGAGTATTTTTGTTTTGTTTTCTTTTAATATGTCTGAAAATATAACTTAATATAAATGACTTCTGTGCTG
This sequence comes from Chaenogobius annularis, assembly GCA_015082035.1. Taxonomy (NCBI): domain Eukaryota; kingdom Metazoa; phylum Chordata; class Actinopteri; order Gobiiformes; family Gobiidae; genus Chaenogobius; species Chaenogobius annularis. The sequence goes on along the minus strand of BJKM01000013.1, from coordinate 211,198 downwards.
TTTATGAGTACCCCAACCTAATCGTGTGAATTCTCCCAGCCGCCCAATTCTCAGTGTGGTAAAACCAAAACCACGACAAAAGCAATTACACAGAAAATGTAAGGGACCCCTTATTTTGATACACTTTGAAACAACCTTATGGCTGGATTAATAAAGTATCTATGTGTCTATCAATCCATTGGTGAAGCTGACTTGAAAATCATTGGTTCAGGTCATGCGAGGGTTTCAATCTTAGGCTGCATAAGGATATACATTTTCCTTGATTATTTATTTTGCGTGAATCCAAAGCCTTATCCGTCCTGAGTTGGCAGGTTTTTAGCAGGTGCAGCGTTTTGAATAAGTCCAGTGCCGAGGAAAGCAATATTCAACAAATCCTCCTGATACAGAGCCACAGAGCAGCGCTGTCCGCACCAAATTCAATTTAAGCCTGATCGGAATGACAACGCTATTACAGGCTACTGCAGCATATTAGGAGAAATAGGCAATTATCGTTATCATTTTGTGATTATAGGCCTTCTGTTTTTACCCAATTAAAAAAGCAAACCCAATTGGCTTGTGAAAATTATAGACATTTTAAAGTAACAACACATCAATATGAACAATAGAAGAGTTAATTTGCACCAAAAAAAACTAAACTAAAATTGTATTTTAAACAGCAATGAAGCTATTTACATTTCTGTCACAGTTCTCAAAGGCCACACTCACTTAACTTTAACAAATATGTCTTTATTTCGAGCCCCATTAGCTTCCACTAAGAGGTCCCTAGCCTCATGGGGTCCAGTTGGACAACATTCAGTACAACAGATGTTCTTTAGTAGATATGTGCTGACTTTAGTGTTAGCATTTTTTCTTTTGCTATTTAGTTTGTTATCTGTAAAATTGAGTTTGCAATAATACATATCATTAGCCTGTTCTACTGAAGCATAAAACTGAGAAATGAGCATTTACATTTATTATACCATGTTTTATAAATATAAATGTAGCCTTCATCTGTTTTTCTTATGCTTGCTTCTGAAATAAATAAATAAATGAACTCACATTTATCTGCCAGTGCGTGTCAGTGGGAGGAGAATTGACCCAAACCTCAAGGCAATCCTGGAATAGACAGACTCAGTGAAGTATTTCTAATGAAGAATAATGCTCTGCAATCGACAACAACACACAGCACAGATACACTTTTGTGGTAAATATGCAAAAACACAAGGGGCGACGTGAGTAAGAGCGAGAGAGAGGAGAGGCCCTGCAGCTGTGTAATGTCAGAGGCTGAGGGCCGAAGCATTATGTTGGTGACATGTCCTAAATGTGTCTAGGATACACATTTAACACAATAAATATAGGTCATAGCGCCCAACTAAGAAATATTTGTGTGAATGGAATCTTATAGAATACACACTGATATGCTACTCTAAAATATGATTATGGTGTATGAGGTTGAGATACACATGAATAATCTCCCATCCATCTCTAATCATTAATGTGTAATAAGTTGGGTTTGCCCAACCAGTCCACATGTTCTGTGGGTCTGGAGAAGGCTTTAGACCTTGTCCCTCGTGGTGTCCATTGGGGGGCGCTCTGGGAATATGGTGTCCAGGGCTCGGTGCCCTTTGCTCAGGGCTGTCTGGTCCCTGTATGACCGGAGCAGGAGCTGTGTTCGCATTGCTGGCAGCAAGTTCTCAGTGCATGTTGGACTCCTCAGGGCCGCCCTCTGTCACCGGTTCTGTTCATTGTTTTGATGGACAGAATTTCTAGTCAGGGGTCGGAAGGAGTCTGGTTTGGGGACCACAGGATCTTATCTCAGCTGCTTGCAGATGATGTTGTCCTGATGGCTCCGTCAAACCTGCAACATGCACTGAGACGGTTTGCAGCCGAGTCTGAAGCAGGTGGGATGAAAATCAACACCTCCAAATCCTAGGAGATGGGTCTCGACTGGACAAAGGTGACTTGTCCCCTCCAGGTGAAGAGTATCTCGGGGTCTTGTTCACGAGTAAGGGAAGGATGGAGCATGAGATTGACAGTTGAAACGGTGCAGCGTCATCAGTAATGCGGTCGCTGTATAGGACTGTTGTGTTGAAGAAGGAGCTGAGTCGAAAGGCAAAGCTCACGATTTATCGGTCCATCTCCGCTCCTACACTCATCTATGGTCATGAGTTTTGGGTAATGACCGAAAGGACAAGATTGCAAAAACAAATGGAGATTTCCTCTGCAGGACTGACTCCCTTAGAGTTAGGGTGAGAAGCCCAGTCACACAGGAGGAGCTCGGAGTAAGTTCTGTCTGTGAAAGTTAATGAATCTCTTCAAACTGTCCTGACAGGATCTGCTAACCTTTTATTTATTGTTTCATTTTTTATTTACATTTTTTGTAAGAACCCATTGAGATTGAGACCTATTTTACAAGGGTGATTTGGGGGCTTACCTCGGGATTAATAACACCTAGGGAAGTGTTCTAGTCCCACCGGGGAAAACCCAGGACATGCTGGAGGGACTTTGTATCTGTGCATGGGAACGCCTCATGGAAGAGCTGGAGCAAGTGCATGTGGAGAGGGAAGTCTGGGCCTCAATGCTCAGTCTCCTGCCTCCGCGACCCGGAACTGGATAAAGTGGAGACAATGGATAAATGGAAGTAGGGATGGGACAAGTACTCATTATACAAAATCTTTTGAGGTGAAATCACAACAAGATTGTGCACAAATGTGATAACAATACATAATGAACTAGTACTTCATTCAAACAATAAATAAACTAATAATGAAATGTGAACAAATATACTATTCTTTCTTCCAGAAATTTGGTTTAGAATCCCTCCCAAACCTGTCTGGCCTGCTCTGTTTTCATGCAGAGGCCACAGGCAGGATCCGTCAGCAGTGATTAAAGTGGTGAGTTGTCAAGTGAGGCTGATAACACTGACATGTCTCAAAGGGGCAGATGTGAAATGACAGGGTAATTAAGATGAATGACAGTCAGACCACATCTGAATGTATGTATTTTGTTAAACAATGTTCAGATGGACAATACATTACAGAAACTAATAGGAAAACAAAGAATAAGCACACGCACAAAAACAATTGTAACTTGATTTACTTTTTCAATCCAAAATCTTAATATCATCAATCAAATGACCCAAGTTACAACACCTTAAGTAACTCTAATAAGTCATTTTGGCGCAATTTCTTTTTTTCCATTTCAATCATCTAAGGCTAAAAATGGATAACACAAACTGAACCAACAATCAAGGACGGGACACAAATTATAACTGACATTCGTGAAATGGAATAAAATTGACCTTCGGATTCAATTTGATAATGCATTTATTTGGCAGACTTTGGACTAAATGGGACAGATACTTGACAATTTATGCCGTGCACTTTTTTAAATGTGTTGTGCCACCACTGTCTATTTTTTCCTCTGTGGCATGTTCTGTGTTTGTTGTTTCCTGTTTTGTTTGAATGGGAACATTTGAAAAAGGAGGTGTTATTGCTTTTTCTAGAATGCTCCATAGAACACATTAAACTTTTCTATTCTTCTGGAGATAAGCAGGTGGCACCCCAAAGGCCAAGTCACTGGGCCGATCTGTGGAGAGGTGACCACGCTCACAGCAAGAATGCATGTTATTTCAGGGTATTTTTGAGCAATTAAATCATGTAAATCGCTCGGATTAGCGAACACGTTTATAGTGTTTGAGCCCTGAAAAAAACATAATATGTCTCCTTTAAGATAACTTGATTTTAGAGCCATACAGTGGTGGAAAGGGTACTGCAAATTTGTACTGTAAAAGTACAGTTACAAGGCTAAAAATGTACTCAATTACAGTGGCCAAAACTGTACTTAAGTCAAAGTAAACATGAAAAACACTTTACTCAGGTTAGTTACTCGTTAGTTTTTAACGCAATTATAATAGCATTTCGTAGCAGTAGCATATTTTATACAAAATTTGAACTGAATGTAGTCATTTTAAACAACAATATAGATAGTCTTTGAGCGCTGGTCAATCAGATCAGGCGATGCAGTGTCATTTTGAGTGTTTGTTGATGTGGAAAGAAGCAGAAGCAGATACAGTCATGAGACAACCATGAATAGGACAGACTTGTGTTGTATTTTTAAATCTAACTAATTACAATTTTGTCTCTAAAATCCTTGAAAGAGTTGTAGTTACCATCTACAGGACAATAACTTATTTGAAGTTTTCTCGTCAAGGTTCAGAGCCCACCACAGCACTGAAACTGCATTAGTTAAAGTCACAAATGATTTGTTATTAGCTGCTGACGATGGACTGGTCTCAATCCTGGTTCTATTGGACCTCAGTGCAGCATTCAACACCATCGACCACAACATTCTACTGCAGAGGTTAGAATGAGACGTAGGTGGCAGAGGAACAGCCCTCAGCTGGTTTAAATCCTACCTATCGGATAGGTACCAGTTTGTTAATGTAAGAAACCGTGGAGTCTTTTTTGACCAGGAGCTCTCATTCAAAGCGCATATAAGTCAAGCCTGTAAAACAGCCCATTTCCATCTGCGTTAATATAGCCAAAATCAGAAAAATCTGTCCTAAAAGCGATGCTGAAAAACTTGTCCATGCGTTTGTTACATCTAGATTAGACTACTGTAACTCCCTGCTCGCAGTGTGTCCTAAAAGCTCCATAAAAAGCTTTAAACTGGTTCAAAATATAGCAGCAAGATTACTAACAGGAACTAAAAGAAGAGAGCACATTACGTCGGTGCTCGAGTCTCTTCACTGGCTCCTGTTGAGTTTAGAATCAAATTCAAAATCCTCCTCCTGACATACAAAGCCATAAATGACCTGGCCCCATCCTACCTCAAAGAGGCTATAGTACCTTATCATCCAAACAGAGCACTTCGCTCTCAAAATGCTGGACTTCTGGTGGTCCCAAGAGTCTCTAGAAGCACAGTAGGAGGTAGAGCGTTTAGCTACTAAGCCCCTGTGTTATGGAATCAGCTTCCTGTCCATGTTAAAGAGGGCGACACAGTCTCTTCATTTAAGACCAGGCGTAAAACGTTCCTCTTTGAAAACGCTTATGGTCAGGCCAGTTAGGAACAGAAATAAAAACCTACAGTTTTCAGCTATGCTGAACTAGGAGCAACTATGCTGGGGGAAGTATGGCAGCTTGAGCACTATGCTCTGCTTCTGACTACTTTTCTATCAAACTACTTCAAACTTTTCTATTTAATATTTAATTTCACTTACAATTTGTTCATTGCTTTTCCTTCTTCTTCTCCCACTTCCCTGGCAGGCACATCGATGACCAGTGGATCCAGAATCTCCTCAACTGCCTGGAGAAACGGTCTCTACTCCATATGAACGGTTCTTCATCAGCCTCGAAGAATTGGTTCTCCCCCTGAGTGTGTCAAGCTCCACCGTCTGTCTGCAAATTGAGGCACGTCCACCTGTCCGTCCGAGGGAGTCGGCTCTCTCCTTCACTATGGAACTTCTCCAGGTTTCTACTTTTTCCCAAAGAGGTTTAGTAGTTTTTCCTGACCGAGAAGGAGGGTCTAAGGACAGGGGAACTGTCCTTAGATCACATTATTAAATTACACATCAACCTCAGTGGTATTTACAGAAAAAGAAGTGACCATACCGATATACATTAAACATACAGTACATAATCCTTTTCGTCCCTATGTTTTGAGATGTTTTGGGTAGAGGGCGCCATATCAGCCACCATTTCTGCAGTCCCCAGGCTTGTCCATGGTGTGGCAGTGTGGAGCTTCTCAGAGCAAAGCAGCTGTTGTCACAAAGGAGCACAGCCATTCCTCCCTCTTCCTCCTCCATCTCTCACTCTCCTCCTCTTCTCGTCCTCTCTCACACACACATTGAGTAAGTCTGGTCTTTATCTCGGTTTGCAGCTTGGAGCTTACGGTCCGCCTCCCCCCAGCCTTCCCCAGCTCCAGCTCTTTGATGCCTCTTTGGAAACATTGGACCTGCTAATGCTGCTGCGGACCAGAAAATGGCTCCTCACACTCTACGGTGCAGTCTTGTCATTCAGGACTATTCATGACCACAATGTGTTTAAAAACGCAACAATAACGCACAAAATGGCTTTGTGTCTTGTTAATTGTAAAGGAAAAAAAAGGGGGATTTAAGGTTTTATTTTAATTGTAGTACAAGCGTGAAGTAAGTGTTTCAGTGTTGAAGGAATTAATTGACAACGGGCAATTGAAAACCAAAATTAACTATTCACATCAAGGTATTTTGCTACAATCTCTCTGAATTCAGTCTCACGTAGTCAAAGACCCCCTTTGTGGTTATGGGCTTCATGTGCATCAGTGGTTGATCTCAATTGGAGGTAATCATTCACCTTTGGAGGTAATTGAAATTGACCAGTCAGCTGAAGGTGGGTGGATGCAGGATGCAAAAAGGCCATAATAACCGAGACACGACAGTAAATTCTGGAATAAAAGGCGCTCTAAGCAACTTTTTGTAACCAGGAGATATTAGTGTGTTGTCCGGAATTTTCCACTGTATACCATTAATTTAATCTTATCTATCTTGCATTTATTCAATTTAAAGTGTGTTTACTGCAACAAAATACTTTGAAAACATGCAGTCATAACTCAATTCAATTAAATTCAATTAAACAGCGTTTGCCTTGAGGGGCGACAGTGAAAAACAGATTAAACAATGTTCATGGGAACTTGACAATGTCCCAGCATCTCGTGTCCTCACACAAATGTCCCAACATCCTTAGACCCTCCTTCTCGGCCAGGAAAAACTACCAAACCTCTTTAAGAAAAAGTAGAGACTTCTAGGAGTTCCGCAGTGAAGGAGAGATCCGACTCCCTCGGACGGACATGGGTTCATGTCATTTATGGCTTTCTAAGTCAGGTACGATTTTAAATTTGATTACAGTGAGCGAACTTGCCTTCTTGTTTCCATGGAGATCTGTAAATATGTTAAATATTGTGGCAATAACATGTGGAGACAAACAGGTGGCGAACAGTCCACCAGAAAAAGCAATGCACCTTTAAATGCATGGGAATATGAACAGGTCTTCATCAGCCTCGAAGAATTGATTCTCCTCCTGAGTGGGTCCAGCTCAGCCATCTATCTGCAAATTGAGGCGCGTCCCCCTGTCCGTCCGAGGGAGTCGGATCTCTCCTTCACTGTGGAACTTCTCCAGGTTTCGAGAAGGAGGGTCTAAGGACAGGGGAGCTTGGGACATCTGTCTAAAGACACAGGATGCAGGGACATTTCCAAGCCCCTATGAACATTGTTTATTTTGTTTTTTCTACTGTAGCCCCTCGAGGAAACTACTGTTGTGATTTTGGGCGTTACAAAAATAAATTGAATTGAATTGAATAACCCAAGTCTTGCTCTCTTGATGATGATTGTAGATTATTGCAGGTCAACCACTAAATTGAGACCTTTGCTTCACAATATGAGTCCTGGACATTTCAGTGATAATTCATCTTCCATCCCACATGTCTCTTCTTAACCCTGAGGGACTCTCACTTTATCTCTTTGACTTCAATCTTAGGATGGATTTACACTTGTGCTGTTCAGTCCTGGTATTATCCTAGTTTGGTTGTGATGTACACGTGGTTTAGTCCTGTTCTAGTCCTCGTTTAGTCCTGGTCTAGTCCCAATGAAATTCCCAAACGATTAACAGTGCAAAAATAATCAGATAAATACTTTCAAATGAACCACATACTGTAGTTGTGTCAACCAGAAAAGACTCCAAGAAATGCAAGCAGCAATCATTTGTTAGGAGGATGTTGCTGTTGTAAGTTATGACGAAACGAAGACAAAACCCAAAACTAAACCTGGACTAGATCAGGTCTAAACAAAGGACTAGAACAGGACCAAACCAAATCCACATCAGGAATAAAATGGGCACAATTTAGGACCAAATTACACCAATAATAAAAACATCAAACATAAGAAAACAACACAGAGAGACAGAGCAACAATAAAACAAAACACACAGGTAACATCTGATAAAATCATGGTATATTTTATACATACATACAAGTCCTATTTGGCCCAAAGTCTGCCCAATGATACCCTCCTTTTCCAATAGATCTGGTCTTGTTTGGTCCTGTTTTAGTCTTAGCTTTTGCCCAGTCTAATCTAAATCTGGTATGGCTGTCAAATGACTGCTTTAGTGGACTACACTTCACTTTAGATGTTGTGGTTGTAAGAGTTGGAGAAGACCACATCTAAACTGTGACCAAACCTAGAACTAAACCTGCGCAAGAACAAGACTAGAACAGGACCAAACCAATCATAAGGATTAAACAGAGCTCAAACCAGTATTAAACCAAGTGTGAACCAATTTACAGTTATTTGTGGGATGAGACAAGACAAGAATCTCGCAATAATATTTTCACAATCCAGGACTAAACCACAATTTAGAACAAGTTCAAAGCACAACAAACTCGTCTCAATCCATGACAAAGTGTGACGCACCCAGAGAAAAATTACAATTGACTAAATATTTCACGTCATGATTCATTTCCTAAGCATCAATACATAGCACCTTTCGTCATAACTCCCCTCTTTATCCATCAATAGATCTATATCTCCTTTGGTACGCCATTATTCAACTATACATGTCTTCTATTCATCGAGTCCTGTCCATTTTTCGTGACCCTCGACCTCACAGGCACGATTATTGTCAGAAGATGCTTCACAAGTCTCTGGTGACATAACAGGCAGAGACACTGCATGTTATGTTGTTTAACGGGACTGAGTTGACCCTGCGTCCCTGTGACAGGTCCCGGGGCAGCAGCAGAGGTACTCGCTGACCTTTTATAAACCCTGCACAATTTGTTGGTCAGACTTGCCCAAGGTTGAGAATCAGAACATCCAAATGTTTAGAAAACACAAGATGGTAATTCTGTTCGTAAGCATCGCCTCTGTCATAAACAGAATTATATAATGTCACTTTTTTTCTTTTTAGAATGTGATGTGATTTGAATGATGTGAATGATGGATTTGATGTTAAAGGTTCACGCTGTAACTTTTCTGGGGACAGAGCTGTTCATTTCCCCAAAACAGAAAAGCATTAAAAAGTTTTTTGGGGCAGTTTTTATTGCTCAAAAATGCTGTAAGGGGGATGGCCTCGCCATAGATCTGGCGTGTAACTTGGCTTCCCCGTGTAGACAGACATTTTAATGCCATAATGTGGAAAATTCCAGGCAAAGCAACAACATCGCCACTGAAAAGTTACATAGAGCACCTTTAACATCTAAATAATTAAAAGTAAAACGGGACATTTTTATTCACGATCAACATTTTGTTCTTTTAAGTACACTTCTTATTGAAAGTAGAATACAGAGTTTCTATTGCAGCTTCAAGCCAGTTTTATATGAGTCATAAACGTACAATTAATCTTTGCTGCTCACTACAAAGAAGCCTGTGGACATCGAAGACACTCTAAAGAACATAATGTACTTGGTTCAATCTACAATCTATAATTAACTGGCTGACATTTATGGAAAGAAGTGTACCGGGCACAAGCACATTTCAAAAATCACGAAAAATATATGGCAGTGTTCAATGTTTTTAAAAGCAAAGAAAAGGACAATTTTATAACTGCAATGTATTTTTCGCTTTGTTATTTATGAGACAACGTAACGGGTACAGCAGCCAGTAAGGTCATTATAACGTAATACAATCATTTTAAAAAGATTATTTACGTAAGCAAAAGGATGGCCCGAAATACAATATGGGTGTAACTACTTTGGTTTGACTTGAACTAAAAAGGACAGCACGCTTCGTACTGATGATTGTGTCTGGATTTATTTGTTCTCTTTTCAGCCAGGACACCGCTCAACAGCTTTTTACACCGTGAAAACTAAAAGAAAGAAAAACAAATTCCTCAGCTCTAATACATTACAAAACAGTACAAAGGTAAACATACACACAAGAATATTCACCGTGTTCGGCAACATATTTCCAAAGTTTTAGGCGGACCTCTCTGTTGCCATAGAAACATATACTGACAAATTAGCATCAGCTACAATGGGCAATCACAAGCTCTTATACAATAGTGAAATCAAATGGAAAATGTCAACATTCAAGTAGTGACAGACAAAAATGTTTGAATATTAAGTCCAGTGGAGAAAGTACAAACATTTCGAGGTATCTATCTATTCTGTACCTTACTTGAGAACAATACTTTCTACTTCACTACATTTTTTTTAATAAAGGACTGAAAAGTAAAAGGTACTGTCTGTACGTTTTCTTTTGATTTGGTTTTACTGGTTATTTTTTAGCACATTCCAGAGGTCTCAAGTAAGTCCCAAGTCAATGACCCCCAAGTCCAGGTCCAAGTCCAGGTCCAAGTCCAAGTCCAAGTCGCAAGTTAACACTAGAACTCCCAAGGTCATCAATTTGACAGTTTTCAGAATTGTACGTCTAATTACTCTTGTTACGTTGCTCTTTCAGATTCATGGGCTCTTGACTTTTTCGTTACCTTTGTGTATATCATCCCCATATTGAATACAACTGACATAAAAACGTTGCTGCGGATGAGAGCGCAGCGCGAGTGTTGCGTCACCTTTAGTGTCTCTCACAGCTAAGCTAAAGGTAAAATGGATTTGAAGCGATTATCCGTACAAGAGGCCCGGGCAATGCTTCAAAACATTGATGAGGTTTCATTCGGGAGGTGAAGGCGAGTCTGACTCGAGGTCCCATTTGTTTTGGGCAGCTCACCGAACCACGAAGCGAGTCGGAGGACGAAGAGCAAGCCCCACGCAAAAAGAAGCCGGTAAAATCTCACTGGCAGTAGGTCTATTGTAAATGTTCAAGGTTTTTATGACAAACTTTATTATGGCATTTTAGGCTGTCGAGATCAATAAACTAAGCGCCTGTTGCTTCAGCTGCCCTGGTAACATCGCCACGCGTGAGCGGCATATTCTTGGCAACGGCAAAAATATTCAAGGTATCTACGAATCCTGTGTTATTATAGTATTTGGCTGGCTTTTTTTAGGAAGGTGGGTCCAGATCCATGAATGCTTCGCTATCGCAAACAACCTCTTCTTCCTCCGCTGATGCTTCAACTTCGGCAATCTGAATAATGATAATATTCATTAAAGAGGCTAATAGACCAATTTTTAGCGTGTTAGAAGAATCATTCTTTTGATTACGTCATCGCCAGAGCGCAACCGTCAAATTGACGGCCTTGGGAGTTCTAGTAGTTCTAAAATCCTCGTAGTCCTAGTGTTAAAGACAAGCAAGTCCAAGTCAGGTCCGAAGTCAATGGTCCACAATTCCAAGTCTTCTACTTTGAGTTTCAAATCCTTTCAAATCATCGTACCAAATGACAGAAAACATATTTTTGCAGTTGATATGATTTGTGCATTTTTTTAAAAAGTCCTGTTGACATCAAGTATTATAAATGGTTTTAAAAAAGTGTTTATTTTTTTGAGACGCATCAAGTCGTTGCAAGTCAGACGACTCCAAGCCTTCAGGTCCAAGTCGAGTCCCAAGTCTTCAAAATAGTGACTCAAGTCTGATTCGAGTCCAAGTCCACACCCCTGGCACGGTGATATTCAGCCTAAAGTTAGTGAGTTCAAATCTTGGCTTTGAGCAAACAAAATATAAATACAGAAAAGTACAGAATGTCTGGAAACATTGAGAAATTGATTGACTAATTATTTATATCAAGATATCACATTTCACTTTACCAAAAGTAAATTTTTACGTGCGATTGTGATACTTTCTTGACTGTGCGCACTTTTACTTCAGTAACAAAAGTACTTCTTTCACCACTGATTAAAACTGTACATTAGCTGTAACATTCTGAGGCTTGAGCTGTAAAATTTCTGTTCTCTTTACTCCTATAATCCACTTGCATTGTTAGTTAATTAATTTGTTATAGATTTTTATGCCAGGTGCCTCCCAGCTCTATTTACCTCTCTTTATACTCTCTTTATACTCATATTCAAGCTTTTACGGTCCACTGGCTCGTATCCGTCTGTTGATAGATGGAACAAAATAATAGCTTGAATTATTGAATTACTTTTTATGTCATTTTATTTAACAGGATAAACAAAGCTGAAAGAATGCAGTACAAAAGACTTAATTACTGGGACTGGAACGATACACTTGTGTAATGTGAATTCAATATATTGTGATACATGATATTTTGTGATTCTATATAAATTCAATATCGGAACACTTTACACATAATAAATAAAAAAATAAAATAATAATGATTTGATTGATTGATTAATTTGTATTGTGTATTATGGAACTGAAATACTTTGCTTCATGAATGAATGCTTTCTTCCCTTGTTTAATCAATCAGTACCACACTGCTGATGGCAAAACAGTACATGCGACATAAGACCACATGAAAGTAAGTTTTACAATGTTTGATCCTGACATAGTGTTTGGCAGATCCTGTAGTTAGTTGCTCCCTTCGCTCCTATTGCATTCATGTCACTGTAACTGTGAAAGTAAAAACGCTGCAGCTTTATTATAAACAAGGTGTCATTAAAGTATTGTGACACATGTTTCCATATGTTGCGAAACGATGTATTGTCGCAGCCCTCTTAATTACCTCCACATGCAGCTCTCATAATACGTTATTGTGTCCCCTAAAATGACTGATAACTCTGACACTTGGCCCCATTTGTCTTTCGATTACACCGTGACAGACTGTGATCGGTCTGTTTCCGCGGCGCCGCGTTCTCCCACATTGACAACTTATTTGCTTAAACTAAGTCACCGCCATCTTTTCACATCAGGTTATAATAACGCTGTCATTGGTGACCTAGATTTCCGCCGCTAAACCATTAATCATTTCCTACGGGCCGATACAGCAACCTGCTCTGAACGGCAGGGGCGCATTGAGCGGAGTTACCAGGGGACGTCGCCTTCAATAACACACCAAAACAGACCATAATAGACATAATAGAGCAGCAGTAGTGTGCAAGGTAACCTCATAGACCACAGGGACCGGTGCATGGGACTGGAGGAGCTCTCACAAAGACGCTGTTTGGAAATTGACAGACTAATTACTGTTTTTTTGTTTGTTTTTTTGCCAGGCCCTGAATGCAACGTGGTGTCCTTAGCCTTAGGCGGTAGAGGTCAAAGTTGCAAATTAATCAAATGCCAGCAGAGGGGGCGCAAAGACACAGCCCTGCATGAGGTTTATGAGGCAATAAATAAACTGTAATTTATGGGAAATAATATGTATGCAAATAGGAAAAATAAAATGAAACACATAATAATAAATAAATAAATTACAATGATCAGATACATATGACATAGCCATAACATCTAAAATATCTACTTAAAAAACACTACATTATAAGCATTTCACAATCCTTTAAACAGAACTTAAATGACTAGATGTGCTTATGCTGTTGTTGATGTCTTTTCTGATAAAGCATGTGTTCTCTAAGGAGACAATAAAGGATAATAATTGTATATTTTGGACGTTTTACATTTAAAATGATAAATAGCTTAATAAAAGAAACAAGTCAGATGGCACCGCTGATTTCCGCTTGCTCCTTTAATGTGCATCACTGTAGACATCATCACAACAAACGCCGCACTGCCGGACCATGTTGAAGGATTTAGAGCTGCAGATCACGTTTTCAGATTCAACATTCCAACATGAATCCCTCTAAACTTGAGGGTAAATGTGAGTGGGTGAATGAGACAAGAAAACTATTTTATCATGGTCAAAAACTCAAAAACTGATCCAAAAAAAGGTTTAAATAATATCTTTGTGCCAATCTCAGGCCTGGATAAGTTATGGCTGCTTTAGAGAGGGCATCTTTCAGAAAGTATACCGGCCAAACCGTCTTCTATCCATTTTTCAGGATCTGGGTTATCTGAAGAGGATGGGCATCTGACATGAAACTACAATGACCCTGCGAGAAAAGACAGATTTTTTCCTCTTTATCTTGTGCAGTGATATAGGCCTGGGTCTGGACAAAGTCATTATTGTTTAACCTTAGCTACACAGATTGTAAATTATGACATTATAAATTACACAGACTTTGTTTTTCCCACTATAATCATGAAGTCATAATGATTGGTCTAATATTTATTTTATTTAGTCTTTAGCAAAACATCTCTGTTAGTGCGTTCAAATTGCTTATTGATTTAACACAGCGTGTACTTTTCTTTCCTTTGCAGATGTGCACCTCCTGTCTCGTTTCTGCTCTTAATAACATTGTATATATTAATTCAAGTTCATTTCCCAATCCAGCATCGGCTCTTGGGTTGAGTGTTGAGCGTCTCCGTGTAACTCTGCTGTTTCCCCTCGGTGCAAATGTGATAGCGCTAATATAAACTAACATGGTTACGACTCGGAGCAGAACCGCAGCACAGCAGGAGGTCTCTGTTCCCACCCGCCTCTTCACAAATGAATGAAGTCAGCGCCAACCACTTCATTTCATTCTGCCCTCGGTAAATGGATATTGATTGTTAATAGATAAACAATGAGGAGACCGAGCGCTACATCAGTGCAGAGCTTTAGAGGAAGGGTAATTGCCTAAAAACTTACACTTATTATTATTACAGAAATGGGACTTGAACAAAGAGAAGAGAAGACAGACTCTGAATCATAATACATTATATAAGGGCTTTTTGCACTGTAGGAACCTTTTAGAGTTCCTGGTACTTTCTCCAGTTCCAGTCCTTGTTTGATGCGCATTCACAGAAGTATTTACAACTACACAACATGAGTCTTAATTCATTTTCCAACTTTTTTTTGATCCAGAAGAGATATTTCTTGGACACAGTTGCTCCAAAAATGTGTTTATTGTGAATTTAATTATTTGTTTGAGCTTTTTGTGCATGACAGTTTTATGTGCAGATTAACAGTGCTCAGGATTAAGGGGGGAAAAAGACTACTCAGACCATTTTGATTATGACTACTGGAAAGAAAACATTTAACTCTTGGTTAAAACCCTTTCAACTTTAAGTAGTCCATAACCATTTTGTTTTAGCCTATGCTGCAGTGTAATTTAGCACAAGTGGTCCGTGCACGGTTTAATTTTGTCCTTTAAATATTTGGAAAAACATTGACAGCCTATTCAGAGAGAACATTTGGTGGGACTGAGTGCTGAGATGAGCGCTACTTGATCGGAACAATTGAACAGTAGCATTGAAAACATCTGCTGTTATATGTCAAAAAAAAAAGCTACAAAGGCAGCAATTATTGTTTTGATTAGGTTCAATTATTTCTATTGTACATTGTGACTTTTTAAATGCATTATCAATCAAATGACAGTTGAAATGTGGGGGCTGAAGCCTTCTAGAGAAATAATATTTACAAATAAAAAATATATTATTGGAGGTTGTTTATTCTGGTTTTGAAATCTGAATTTAATAATGCCGCCATCTTTGTTCTGTCTTTTGTATGTGTTTTAGAGTCTGAATAGTCCAGATAACGGTTCCAATTATCAAAATACAACAACAATTTTTTTTTTTTATAGTTGACTAGTGATGATATATTGATTCATTGTTATTTGTTAAAGCCCTAATTTGGAGTTATTTTGTGTTGGTGTAACATCTCAGTCACCCATGGATGTTCGATTAGAATACTTCAAAAAGAAAAAAAAAAAATGCATCATAGTTTTTTTTCACTCACAAAGCAGCATGCAAACAGTAAAGCGTATGATTCCACAGTCGGACAAATCCTTCTCGCGGTCCATTATGTAACATCTCTGTCCCCCGTGCTGCTGCTGCTGCTGCTGCTGCTGCTGTGACTCTGGTGAGGGCAGATTCCAGCTGAGAAGAGCTCTGATGCTAATGTGTGTTAAACAGGCAGGTTAGAGTCTCCTGTTAGTGCCGCATGGGCGAGTGGGGAGACTGCGGGTCAGCTGTGTCCCCCTCCAGACTCTCTGCGGGTCAGCGTGAATCAGACAGGCCCGGTCCATCCTCGGCCCTCTGCTCCAGTGGACACGCACTCTGCCCCGGCGTCACCACAGCACCATCATCAGGGACACATGCTCGTCGTGTACACCAGCGGCATCAGACGGCCGTTTTCAAGGCAATAATAAGCTTTAAAGGACTATCCATAGCAGAATAAAATGATAAGGAAACTAAATAAGGAACCAGATCTGTAACTAGCACACAACCTCAACTGTGTCAACTTTAAACTGTATCAATTAACTTAACGCCATCAACATCAACTCACAATTATTATTTAAGTCTAATCAGCAATTCTTTTTTTATTAGTCTATCTATCTGAGACTTTTTAAATACTAAAAAGTATAGGTAAAAAATGGTGATTGAACACTTTTAGATAAATTAACATGTAGAAATAATATGTATTATTATTACAATGACCCTGGTAGTAACTTAACCCAGCACAATATGTCATTTCAAGTTCTCTTACAAAGATTCTCCGGCAAACAAACAACACACCATTTCAAATCCTTCTGTAATATCATTGTGTGAGACAGAAGAGGAAGCACAAATAGTGATGACATCTGACTGCGGGCCATTCCCTCGGCCCCTGGAGAATGCAAATGTAAGTCAAGTAAAGTAAGTAAAAGTGTTTACTCACTGTAGAAGATCACAGACGACAATATAGGACAGAACACAGCAGATCTTCTCCTTGTAGCTGGGGCTCCTTTCTTGAGACTGGAGGCTATGTGCAGACAGGCTGATGCAGATGGTCCGTGACATTACATGATATCCGATATGTGATATTATAATGGTATAGGGATGTAACAAGACCATATAAACACGCAAGCATCAGTATGTGTCTCTTGATCAAAGAATAGGCCAATACAGAACGACATAAAAGGAAGTTGTTGCTCTACATTAAATCTTTTGCAAGGCTCTACTACAATGGTTCTCAAACTCTTAAATACAACAAAGAAAATATTTGATAAACCAGGTCAGTAATAAGACTTTACCAGGTCAGAATTATGGCAGAACCATGTCAACACATAAACAACACAAACCACAAGACCACACATATACCAGAAACCTGTGAATATGCTTGTGTCCTTGACACAATACCAGAATGCAGTTTTGGTAGTAGGACAACCTTTCTACCATCTGAGTAAATCCCACCTGATTTTCCAACTGTGAAAGGAGGGAGTGGGTATTCAAACCCTTTGGCGCGATAAAATGTTTTACAATTAGATGCAAACAAAACGTTGTTTACCACATAACCAATGAGGGAACTAACTAGAATAACGTCAGGTACTTCATCATAAAAAAACAGAATAGGAAACTAAACAAAGCAACACTAACCCTCCGATTGAAATTCTAAATACAAATCAGAACTCTCCAGGGGAATCATCTCAAATTTACCGATCTTAACAACAACTCTACTAGGTTAGTGAAAAATAAACTAAGAAAAGGCAGAAATTGTGTTATAACTGATGAAGAATGGGAATATATAAGCAATTTAGAATGAAGAACCACAAAATGTCATGGAGTTGAAGTGGAAAAATGTTAAAATGTTTTTCACAGAGAAATACTGCTTTCAAGTCAGAGTTATATTCCCCCATTTGACTTAAAAAATAAGTATCTCAAATGGAAAACTTCAACAATGGAAACAATAGATGGATACCTGTGTAATGCACTTTTGGCTGCAGCTTTGGACATTTTAACATACAGGTTACTCTTTACTCTTTTCTAATTGAATTTTTGCTCTGTGTATTTTGTATATGTTTGGTTCCATTTTCAAATACATGCATAAAAACAATAATAATAAAACTAAAATACCCCCCAAAAAAAACCTTGAAAAGATGCAAAGGCAATTGCATCTTGGCAGTCACTTTTTGCAGACAGCCCTCAAGCCAGGAGCAGTAATGACAGTAGCGGGTGCACGCCAGCAGAGGATCATTAAAGCAGCATGCGCCCTGTGGCTGTGGGAGTCACATTTGGTGATTTCATTTGAATTTAATGTCTCTCCATAGTGTATTAGAGCAAACATAATTGTCAATTTTGATAGTGTTTTGTCATAATGGAAAGTAAATTAATTATGTGTCTCTGTTCGCCCCATGGGACCAAAACTATTAAGTAAAACAGAGTTGGGTATATTGTGGAGCATTCTGGAAAATGGTGCATGACTTAATAGATTTGTCCTAAAGAAACAAAACTATTTTCAAGCAATCTGCCTCTTGTAAACAAAAATGCATGCACTTCAGTAGAACCACTTGCCATTTTTTGGTCGTCATAATGCTAATATTTGTGAACATATGTCTGTATGCAACAAAAAAACAACAACCATCTATAGTAGTTTATCGCCACTTTTCTTAGTTTGAGAGCATTTTTGATAATTAGCCTATACTGACCACGGCATATGGTAAGCACTTAGATAATAGCATTTGTAGGTGGCTTATAATACCTTCTAAGTGTTAATAAGCCATTAACCCAAACCATTTACGTGTTAATCAACCATGTACAAATGTTTGTAAGAGCTGCTTGTCTTCAATAATACGTGATAAATGCCTTCTAAGTGCTTGTAAACAAATATCAAGTGCTAATTAATGCATTAAAAAAAAAAAATTACTCAAGTAAAAATCTGCTGAAATAAAAGTATTTTGCACAGATTTTGTGAACTTTTAAAGACTTTGTTGTGATGTAGTGCTGATTTTTGGTGAACTACTTCATCCATTTTCATTTATTTATCTTGGTTTGCCCAAAAACTTGGTCTTTCACTCAAAACCTTTAGGCAGAATGTAATCGTGAATGCACTAAAAAACAATCTCCTCTGCCATTGAGGTTGGTCACAAACCTTACAGAAAAAAAATATAGTGGAGTAGAAAATACAGATGCCTGTTCTCAAAACCCAGTGAAGTAAAAGTATCTATAGTAAAATCTACTTGTAAAGCACAGAAACGTGAACATACTAGAACAACTACTAGAAACCCCTCACAAGAGCTACAATTTCAGGAAATGCCACGATAATCCCTTAATACTTTATGCCAAAAACAGATATGAATTGCAAGCTGTACGTACGCAATTTGGAACAATGTTGGTGATATTTTTTCATTGCTTCTTACAGCTTATTCACAACCAATTTTATTCAACGGACATCAGCTCCACCACAGCTTCAGTTTGAGAACATTTTCCATATAAATCTGTCTCATTATTGATTGCGCCTCACTTCTTTGTCTTTAAATTGGTAAAAGCGTAATACTTGCAGTTTTTGAACCATATTTCTTCTCCCTCTGTCTGTCATTTAGGTCATATGAGGATCGGCAGGCTTTTGAGTCTTAAGAAAAACCCTTTGAAATGTCAACTGGCATTTTTCCCAAATACAATCGTGTTTAGTGGGTTTCATAAGAAGTGAACCCATTTTCAGAGATGTGACGTTGAATGGTTTTGGCGAGGCGAACACGATAAACCCCTCTTATCAAGAATATAGTCTGCGCAATAGTAATAGCTCATGACAAAATATAAATGTGAAACACTAAACCCCAAAGCCCCGAGGGTAACGCTGCAATGAATGGAAGTGAAAATGGGGGAGGGTGAACTGTTTAATAGAGTCCCAATATGTTTGCAGTTAATTTCCATAAAGGGCACAGTCTACATGAGAGGGAGGTTCAGAAAACAGCAAACACCAAAATGAAATGTTCAAAATCTATACATATGTGCATAAGGTGACTAATAAACTAATCATTTACTATTTCAATAATTGGTCATCGTCTATAGACTTTATAGAATCTAAGGGTGCGTTGACTCTTGCCCATTCACAACATCAAAATTGTTAGAAAACCAGGACTAAACTCGAAACTAAACCTGGACTAGATAGGACTAAACAAGGACGAGAGCAGGACCAGACCAAATCCACATTAGGACTATAATGGGCTCAATTTTGGACATAATTTGGTGTGAAAGCACCCTAAAACATTATTAAATCAAAATAGCAAAAAGAAACACTTCAATATTTTTTTTAATCAAGACTACACTTTTTTCTGGAATATTCTCTATTTAAAAGCCTCTAGTCATCATATTTTTACCTTCGTCTGGCTATAAATGCATTTCACAAGCCTCAATTGTCATTATAAATAATTATTTGACTAGTCGGCTCATCAACTACAGTAAAATAATTGTTGTTGTGCCCTACTGTGCATGATACTGTAATAATCATAATAATAATAGATTTAATTGAGCACTTTTCATTTCAGGGAATCTCTGAATGCTACAGTAAAAGCAATCAACAATCTAAAAACAATTACAGAAGTTAAAACCACACTATAATCAACCAAGTTTGTCTAGGGCCATGGTGCAGCAGAGTAGAATATATTGCAGTTTTAGATGTTTTGGGTGGAGTTCCCGGGGTAAAGTCCATCATGCTTCTCTGTATCGGAATGAGTCAAAAATGGACAGAGCTTTGGAGATATTTTGGACGTGCTGGAAAAATAGATGTGTGTTTTTTTGCACTGATGAACACGACATTTTCCCTCTGTTGCATGTAAGTCATTCTCACACAGTATGGTAGAGCTACTCGGAGGTTGGGAATAAACAAAATTGACTATTTTACTCTCCATTCCTACTATTTGAGGAATGGAAGTTGCACACAGTGTCACAGGGAGCGATAATAGCTCTTTGTACTGCATTTTCCGAAACTCAGCTGTAAGTCAAAATTGATCAGATTTTTACCATGAACACATCTGTCTATACTGTTTATGACTTTACAACAGAAATAGTAGACAATATTTGGGGGAAGCTGATTGTTGAAAACATAAGAAGGGCAAAATGTCCTTGTCTAAGATCCAACCTATTCATGTCTTTGACGCAAATACCAGGGCAGTTGGATTGTATGTATTCCTCCTAATCTGGATTTAATCTACTATGTAAACTGCATTCAAGGAGATTTAGTTAGACCTCCAAAGAGATGTTATTGTTTTGCCTGGAATGTTTGATAGCCTGGCATTACATTTATCTATCGGCATGGAGAACAGCCGGTGACACACCAGGTTTTCATTTCTTTATTTTTATTTTTGAGCAGTAATAACCCCTGTAATTGAATGCATGCAAAGCAAATGAATTTAATGGCATACTGTGGAACATTCCAGACAAAACCTTAATTGGTAAATAATGCAAGTTCTGTTTTTGATTTGATTGATTGAGTTTATTTGATTTTATTTATGACAGATTTGGTGTACAATAATTACAGAGTTGTTGTGCGAGGGAGAGGAAGCAGTTACTTAATCTGCACACACCTACAAACGCGCGCGCACACATACACACACACACACACACACACACACACAGACACACCTACATTTGAATGTCCACCATGTGTCCGTGTTTCCAAAGTAAATACAAATACTAAACCTGTTTTAAATACCCTTTCTTTCAGCTGCTTAATGCAATAACTATGCTATTCCTGCAGAAAGAGTAACAGTAAAGCTTACCCACCCAATACTACAAGTCGCAACCATTGCTAAACAGTAGTTGATGAAGAAGACTAAGAAGCCAGAGTGGGAGATAAGGAGATGAGGCGAGAGGAGGCGATGGAAAAGGAGCTACCAGCACAAAGGCATCATGGATCAGCAGATTACAATACGGCCGATTGCACTGCCTTTCTCCCACCAGCTCCGAGGGCATTCTCCAACTTTAGAAAACGGGGCCACGAATCAATGCCCGCAGCGCTGCACTGTAAAACACTTTTGATTTTCCCGTTTGAATACGCTCTTTCACATGTTGGTGGCCTTTAGCTGCAATGCTTTATGCTCTGACACAGTGAAAACGCAAGATAAAAGAATCAAGATCAGCTCTGGTCTAAATGTCGCTTTTGTATCGGCATAGACTATATTTGGTGCACAGCTGCTCAACTTTAGCTGTAAAAAACACGCTGATGAACGAGGTAATTACTTTCGCAGGATAAAGCCTAATGCGGCTCCACCCATATCTATAACAGCACACGCCTCCAGCTCACACTAAAGGAGCTTTGTATATTGGATGCTTATGATGCCTGCAATTTTATCAGTGTTGCAAAACCAGGCTGCATCTTGTTGAAAGCCACACAAGTTCTTGGATTTTTAAGAATGAACACGTTGTTACTATGAGAAAAAAAAGTAAGGTACATATACTCCTAAACTAGCATTATGCCTATCAAAGAAATCATGAATTACTAAATTGCTACCATTTACATATGAATTAAGCCATTTCAGGCAAAATGTATTTTTAATGTTACAATGTTGTTCCCTCATCAAGAACAGCACTTGCACTTTTTTTTAAAATCTAGAATGATCCCAAGAAATTTGCACTCATTGATTTTGTCTATACCAACACTTTCTATTCGAACAGTTGTATCATAACTTGTTTATTCCCCTCATCATTTTTGCCTTGTATTTATTGGCAACTTGTTCTTATCAAATCAGAACTTGATGTTAAAAAGTTGTGTTGAGTTATCTATGAGTTGCTTTAGGTTTTCATTTAATTCCAATTATATTTGTGTCATCTGCAAAAAGGATGAACTTGAGTATTTTGGAAGTTTTTATGTAAATGTTGAATTATTTTGGACCGAGCACTGAACCTTGTGACAGGCCACACACAATGTCCAAACACTGAGACCGATGTGCATCACTGAAGGATGGGTCAAATGCCGAGAGCTAAGTTCCGCACAGGGACAATAAAGTGTACCTTAACTTTCCCCCCGCATAGACATTGTCTTAAGTTAGAAAACATGATATACCAATGAAGGTTCCCAAAAGCATGTTTAAAACAAAAATCGAAGTGCATGCCTGTTTACAACCCTGCTCTGCAAAGGTAAGGGGAAGTAACAAAACCAAGATGGGAAATGGTAATATAAAGTTGTAATGTTTAATACACAGAAATGTAAAGGAAAATTAACCGAAACTCGTACATTAATGAGAAAACAAAACATTTTAAGTGCTTGTAAAATGCAAGCTTTAAAAGGAGACACAGAACAAACTAACAAGTGCCTCAAAATTGACAAAGTCAGGCGCTGCATCCACAGCCCCGATAAACTACAGACACAATGAATGGCAAACTGGCCACGAAGGCCAGCAGCCCTGAACAGGTGCAACATGTGTCCCCAGCTGTGGAGAGGTCCCAGCCAATTAAGGGACCAGATAGCAGCAGCCAACCAGGAACAAAGATGTTGAGGGCCTCCAATCACAGACACAGACTCAATGCAGCCATGTTGGGAAGGGACAACAGCAGTCAAACACACAACAGGGAGGCCAGGGATCGTAACAATGCCCACTTTAATATTTGGCATGGGCCAATTCTCACCAGCCCTCTCCATCTTTGCAGGCTTGGGACTGGCACAATGACCACACACTATGTACGTTTCAATCATGGGCTCACATACCCTGTGTACTTTTTGCATGATGTCAATTTGGGTCATTCAGCCCGACTAGCTCCTTTCTGCCGTCCACATTTGCATGAGAAAAGGTGCTCTATGTCATGACTCCTCCTCTCTCCCCTGCTCCACACTTCAACTCGCTATGTGACTTCTGAACACCGCGCTGGCCCAGTTGTCATGGTACGATTTCGCCGCGTTGTTGCCACAGCCCTCCAGCTCGCTCCCTCCTCCTCTCAAAGTCTCAATCTCTTAGACATTCTCCCTCCCTGGTCCTGTTGCTCCGCTTTTCTGGCCGGGATAAATAGGCTGTATTTAAATCTGATGGCAAACATAATGCCTCGTGCTCAGTCAAAACTACATTTGTCAAAGCTTGCCACGGCGTATTTTGCTCGGGGGGGATTGTCGAGCTGCCTGGAGATGTTCCTGCTGTAGAGGAGGAAGCAGGGAGGCAGCCAGGGCCGGCGAGAGGCAGAATCGGTGGCATGTTTTTGACAATTTGGACCCTGTATGATTAATTGGGCCATTAGCGCACGCTGCCAGTGCTACAGTGTTTCTGCCACGGCTCATGCAGATCTGTTATGTATTAATCCCGGTTTTGAAAGCATTGGCTAAACTTTTGATTTGTCGGAAACGCATTGACAAATTGCTCGGAGATTTTTGGAAGTTAGCGCAAAAATGCTACAGCTCCAGGTTTCCAGAGAGTTAATGAATGAAGACACCGTTAGTTGATTCATTAATTAGTTCATTTCTGTTGGGGTTTGTGGGTGACAGTGACAGGATTTTGGCTGCTTTTCACTCTCACATTCATTCATTATGATGCATTTAGAGCGATCTATAAACTTTACATATATAGGCTACTGGAGCCACCCAAAGAGCATTCATGTCAACAATAATAAGACGTTCACACTGTCAGATTTGAACCCACAATCTCCTTGCTGCATATTTCCCTTGTAATGCAAATGATCATCATAATCTTTATACTGCGAAAATTTGTGTTATGGGCAAAACATGTTTATTTTAATAATTTTTTTTATTAGTCAATTAATATATATTTTTTATAATAATGTTGTCATGCGAGGCAACTTTGTAAACTTTTTTCGGGCATGTTTTGAATTTTAATAAAATGAAATTGTTTACATCAAAGCTGGAGTGCCTGATTTTCACACCGCGAAAAGAGGAAGTAGGTTTTTAAATCTGTCAAACTAGTTCCTCTCACCAACCCTTTGGCAACATAAGTACTTTAATCCTATAAATAACTAGCTCATTCTTAAAGCTATTTGTACTGTAATTGTAATCAGTCGTTGTGGTTTGGTTGAAGGTGAGCACTGAAGAGCGTGAAGCCTCTCCATCACTCTGCAATCAGACTCCCCAGTGCGCACAATCACAAATCAAAAATAACAACCACAATTCGATTCAAGGACGCCTGTTTGGTTGTGTCCTGATGCTGTGGGCTGAACTCTGGCCGCTGATGTAATTAACAGTTTAGGCTTTAGAGTCCCACATGAGCTTGCGGTGCACTGGGGCAATGGTGTTGACTTTAGCACATTCA
Organism: Chaenogobius annularis; assembly: GCA_015082035.1. Lineage (NCBI taxonomy): Eukaryota > Metazoa > Chordata > Actinopteri > Gobiiformes > Gobiidae > Chaenogobius > Chaenogobius annularis. The sequence goes on along the minus strand of BJKM01000013.1, from coordinate 186,418 downwards.
TTTATCTGACTAATGTCACTTGGGTCTTTGAAACAGCCTCAAACTAAACCGGGCCCTTTGGGAATTTCACTCAATGATGCGGTTCCTTTTCTAATTATTAAACATGCAAAGTAACAACAACGTATTTCCTTACAGTTTACACCATTAGAGCTATAATCAAGCATGCGCATTCAAGGTGCACTATGGGACTTTTCTATATGCCACTTTCTTGTCTCCATGGAGATGTTTTGCATGTACCACAATATGGCATTTAAGTTATCTATCTCCTTGGAGTGATGCCATCAGGCCAGATGACCCGGTTTGGGGTAAGAATGCATGTTTTTGAGCAATAAGAACACCTGTATGAAACAGTGTAAATACAAGATATAAGTTAAATGCAAATTATGGAACATTTTGGGCAAAGCATAATATCTCCAAAGTCTTAAAGAGGTGGCCCCTTTAAACTGCCATTATAAACTAATACTGGTAATTATGTTCACATTTGCAAAAGGCCATATTTACTGAAATAGTTGCAGATCATTCACAAAAGGTCAAATCATTGCATCCAAAATGTCAGAAGTGGTTTCTCTACATAAACTGATATAATCACTTGTATTTTAATAATAAAAAATGAGTGGGTCTGAAGTAAAATGTTTTCTAGAATGGCAATCCGTGCAGTAAACAGTAAATGTTTGTCTAGAAGAATCAGAAGATGAGAAGTTAGTCATTTGAAGGCATGCATGAGTTATTGATGTGACCTTTTTGGTAAGATGGGTTGGCGCAAGACTTTACTGTCAATCTCGTCTCACAGCTAGAAAGGTTTTGACACCCGGATCAAGGCATCTCTTTGTCAAGTTTGCACCCATGTCTGTGTTTCCTTTGGCCGCTCTGGTCTTTCCCCAAACAGCCCCCAAACAGTTGGCCAAAGTTACCAACATACCATAATTCGAGATGTTTCGCAGAGTGCATTGTGGTCATGGTGCCCTGAGGGACGGGTGAAGGATGGGTCAAACGCTGAAGTCCAAATATTCAAATGAGAGGTGGGCAATTTATTGAAATGTAGATAATATTGTGAATATTGTTTTTGTTTGTAGCGGGGGCGTACAAAAATGTTTCACTGAGGGACGCATTTTGAAACATACAAGGGACACAGACTACATGACAATGAAATGAATCATGAAACATTTTGAATGAGCCATCACACCTTTAATAACGCCTTGAACATTAAACATTACTGGTTTATAGTTAAAATCCTACAAAGAGAGCTGATTAAAAATAGAAATGTAAACTTTCAAACAAGGGTATGAAGTGATATTTCTACACTTTTGATTATATTGCACATTTGTCTCATAATTAAACCTCAACTAATGCATTTAAAGACATGTTTTAACACATTTCTGTTGGACTGACATAATAATAGCCTGAATATTGTTATCGGGATTCTCATTTTTGTCAATCTCTCCCATCGTTAGACAGTAAACACAGGCCACTTTCTCCACTGGCTACCAACTCAGTTTACCACCACTGAACTCCAGAACAGTCAAGGATAAAAAGGTAAAGTTATTTTGTTTTGTTTATTTCAAGAGTTGCACTGTTCATGTCACTTTCTGATTCTGTTTTGTGTAACAGTCTGTCCCGGCTCTGTAGCCGCTGTCACGGTGTAACGTCTAAACTTGAGCTGCTCACATTGTTTGGTGCGGAGCAAATATTTAGACATGTGGAAGTGAGGCTGAGTGCACGGCTGTGTGAAGCGGCTCTTTGTGCACGGACCTCTCCACCTTCCCAAGCCTTCACTCATTCAGATGGTAAACCGGCACATTAACAGTCCGCAGTGTGCTCCCCGCTCCAGTCTGACTCACTGTTTCCCACTGTGGCAAAGCAGCATTTACCATGAGAAAGGAGAGGCGCGGAGGGGCAGGCACGCTTAATCTGTAATCTGTCTCTGCCATTTCTGCGGCTAATATGTGCACCAGGGTCCGTGCCACCATGCAGGGCACTCTACAGGCATGCAGGAAGAGCATTTGTGTTTCATCCAATAACATTGTCATTGCTTTACTTCAAGACTGCACCAACGGTAGAATGAAAGAATGTTGGTATGAAGCATTGGATACTCTCTCCTCCTTTGCACCGGTCTCAGGAAAAGTATTTGTGCTGTAATTCATGCAGATAAAATATGTAATATAAGTGCATAAACTTACCATGAAGTATTACTGTTACCATGGATTTGTTATGCAGCAATTTTCAAATCTTGCGGGGAAATGTTGCGCTTTTTGTGAGTCACAAACTCTGGAGAATACATCCGAATGGCCAGTAGCGCGGAACTGCACCAATCGCAGTGCAGTATTGTTGGTTGGGCGGAAGCCAAAACAACCAAACCAAAACAAAGATAGCAGTGCTGACGGATATACTATTCTAACATGAATACGGACGATTTGGTTTTTCCAAAAAGTGTGCATAGAGTCGCTTTGTACATCTGTAGACAGGACATTTGTCTTGTGCTTTTCCCTCAACTGCGGTTAACACAATTCAGATTTTTCTTCCGCTTCGGCCAATCAGCATGAAGTATATGTATATTTTTATGAACTGATCGCTTTCAGTTAGAGCTGATTCTTATTGAGTGCTACACATATTAATCTGGCGTGATGGGACCAGTGTTCCAGAGAAGAACTAACGTTAACTGTCCCTGTAAATAAATGAATAAAGGCTCAACACAGAATACATGACCCACCAATAAACAAACATGTTACTCCATAGTATACTGCCTTCTTTTTTCCAATATGACGATAAAACTAAACCTTGTGAAACACGATAATAATTACACTGTTATCAGCAGTGTAATCCCTCATTCCTACACTTTTATTAGTCTTAATATATGATGAACAAGGACTTAATTCATGGTGAACAAACAGTTGATTCAGGCTTGTTGTAACTACTTTTAAAAAAATCTAACTCCTCAACTAATTAGTTAGGCCAGAATCATTAAGGCTAATTATTTATTTTTGCAGTTATGGCTCTAACCCCAGGATACAGGGTTCGAGCCAGTCAACACCTCAACACCACAGTGTATGTTTCTGATCAGTGGTAATCCTCGATAATGAAATGTCATATACATTTATTTATATATATATATATATATAGCCTGTATATATATAGCCTGTTTCAGCTCAGTGGGCTGATAATGCTGAATGATGGCCTTGCATTTTAACTGTCACTGTGGGTGATTATACTGTAAATATATCATCGCACAGACCCGCAGCTCTTTTCGTGTAAAAGATTGTGGCAGTTTGACATACGATGCTCTGTACAAAGGCCCCACGTGAACCATATCATTTATTTCCCCCCGTATCTCTCTGTGTCTCTTCGAAATGATTTTGTGTCTTCTCCAGTCCGAACACGTTTGAAGAAGGTGGGGAAGGTGCTCTACCTTAAGACGCATTAATTATGGAGTGCAGTGCAGATCCTGTCATTTATCCAGCGCACACATATCAATTAGTCACACAAGTGGGAATATTATAATAGCTTCATATTCCGCTTTACAGCTTCCCCCATTTTGTATTTTTTACATCTGGGGTTGTCATAGTCAATCGTCCACCATCAAGCATGAAGAAAGAAGGTCTGCAGGATTAATTGCAGCCCAAAAAAATTGCGATTTGAATGTTCACAATTAGCAAATACCAAAGATTTTATTTAGTTCTCTGTTGTCCTGTCTTCATGTGGATTTACATGATAATTTGTACTTTAGACCTTTAAAAACATGTGATCCTTGTTGTGTATGTTTTTTAAAGGTTCATATTCATTTTTTATCTTTTAAATGTTTTATTATCTAATCAAATCCAAACACATAAGAACACATAACACGGCACAGAACGTGAGTACGCAATAATGAAACAAATGAAATGACGGCACATTTTGTTTAGTGTGTAAATCCCATTTGGTCCAAAGTCTGTCAAAAAGGTCAATCGTCAAATTACGTCTGAATTGAAGGTTTTTCCATTTTTCGTCAGCTACAATTTCGATCTAGTCCTTGATTGTTTGTATCATCCATTTATGTTTGATGGCCATCCTTGCAGCTCTAATCATGTAGGTATTCATTTATTCTGTCCATGGCAGGAGTTTTGAGGTTCAAATGCATAGTTCATATATAAGTCACTTTGCAAATGTACCATCCTCCCTGCTCTGCTCCAGGACAAGCTATACCAGCTCAACATGCCCGACTCCACCTGCGGATCAGAGGCAGTGCATGCGGCTGGGGAAGAATGTCTCAGACACTCGGACTATCAGCACAGGCACTCCACAGGGCTGTGTACTTTCTCCTCTGCTCTTCTCCCTGTACACAAACTGCTGCACCTCCAGCCACAACTCCGTAAAACTGATCAAGTTTGCGGACGACATCGGCATCGGGCTCATCTTGGACAAGGATGAGTCTGTCTACAGGAGGGAGGTGGACCGGCTGGTGTCCTGGTGCAGCGGTAACAACCTGGAGTTCAACATCCAGAAGACACTGGAGATGATCGTGGACTTCAGGAAAGTCACAGCCCCCAGCTCCCCCTCATCATGACAGACTCCTCCATCACCACCGTGGACTCCTTCGCTTCCTTGGCACACCCATCACCAGGACCTCAAGTGGGAGCCCTCCATCAGCTCCCTCATCAAGAAGGCCCAGCAGAGGATGTACTTCATCGGCAGCTGAGGAAAGCCAAGCTGCCAGTGCAGATGATGGTGCAGTTTTATTCGGCCATCATTGAGGTCCATCCTCACCTCCTCCATCACCGTGTGGTACGCTGGAGCCACAGCCAGGGACAAACAGAGACTACAGCGCATTGTGCGTTCTGCTGAGAAGGTGATCGGCTGCAGACTTCCATCCCTTGCAGCGACCTGGTACGTCTCCAGGGCTCTGGGACGAGCAGGTCGGATCACAGCTGACCCTTCTCACCCTGGACATGGACTATTTGAGCCACTCCCTTCAGGCAGGAGGCTACGGTCCATCTGGACCAGAACCTCCCGCCACAAGAATAGTTTCTTTCCCTCTGCTGTTGGACTCATGAACACCTCTAAACACCTGTCACTTTAACTACAGTGCAGTCACTTTCTGCACTCACAAATGTAAATGTAACTGTAAATTCTGTGTACATAGTAAGCCAATTTCATTTAATACTATAGTAATCTTAAATTGTTTCTTAATGCATGCCCTTTTGATTTCATATATGTTGTTTTTATTATTGATCAGTGTTTTATGTTGTACCTAAATGCCAAAACAAGTTCCTATGTTTGTGAATTTTGTTCATTGACAATGGCAATAAACCTTTTCTGATTCTGATTCTAGTGAGAGCTAAGTTTGATAAAAGATACATTTATTTACCTACTGCTTCCACCTTTTAGTTTCAAAACAATTCACCTTTGCGTATTAAAATTACCATCAGCAGTTCAAAATCTGTAAAATTTGTCTTCTTCACTTTTAAAACTGGACTGTCTGTGTTAGAGGCTTTTGCCGGGTACGTGGGAGGCACTCAGCAGAAATTGGTGTCAAGTGCAGCATTGGAGTGCTCCGGTCGAGACACGAGGTTCGACCTGAGCTGGAGGACTTTAATGGAAAACTCATTAAAATCCTTTCAATTACATGAGTTAGCTCAGACGTGTAATCTGTGACCATCAAGAGGTTTTAGCAAGTTTTAAGAATGCGCAATTCTGAATATATTTGGTATTTGAATGGGTAAATGTACACTTTATTTTCCAGTCCTCATATTTCTGTTGGTGGGTTAATGAGATATCAGAAAATAAGTGATATGCTGTCCATTGCCAGTTCCGGAGTTTTATTCACCTTAGATAATTACTAAACTGTTTATATTATTTATCATCCAACTGGTCTAGATCTTTAATTATTAGCGACACAGTGCAATATTTTAGGTTGCAGGGGGGATCATGGAGACATCATGGTGTTTCCTGGAATGCTCCACAGTGTGCCATTTAGCTTGTATTTAGTTTTTATTATTATTAAGGTATAAGATAAGGCAGCGTTTCTCAAACTGTGGTAAATGCGCCACTTGTGGTATGCGAGGTCCTTTAGGTGGCACGCGAACGCCTCATCGGTTCTTGTGTTTTTTTCCACATTTTGTCTCTTCCTTGAGTAATTTCTCAGGTAATATTACCTTGTACTGTAATGTTGTATTCTGGTGGTACTCTGGAAGCCAAATCTTTTCTTTGGTGGCACTGGTGTAAAAAGGAAAAGAACCACTGAGTTAAGGTAAACTTTATTGATCCCTCACAAGCGACATTAATTCTCTGCATTCTTTAACCAGTGCCGTACAGCGCCCGAAGACCCATCCATCCTTAACCACACATTTCTTTCCATCATTTGGTTGATTTGTTATTTGCAGTAAATTCAATGCTACTTTTTCACTAAAACCTCAGCATTTTTCCAATCACTGTATATACATAATTAATAGAAACTTTGCATTACATCACCAGCTCTATAGAAACCCATTATCTGTTTCCCTTTATACCACCAGCCTGGGCACATTTCCCATGAAAGAGCTGGAGCCAGTCTTGGAAGAAGCACAGAGGCAGGAGGGCGCCCCATAAACTCAGCGATGCACCCCTCTCCAGCTCCTGCTACATTTGGTGATAAATGTGGCGTGGCGAACGAGCCCACAGACAAGACGGAGAGGATGTGGCACAGCAATCACTCACTACGTCCAACCACACACACAGGAGACAGGAGAGAGGAAGGAAAGGAAACAAGGAACCAAGTGAAGGAATCAAAATATAAACAAAGAATTGTGTGTTATGTATGAAAAGGAGACACTCCCAACTCTATGACATATTTTTTCTAGTCTGTGCATTGGGCATTCATTAAGCAAGATTAAAGCTGTTCACTTTTAGTCTCATACAATGGAGAATAAGAGGTTGCTATATGGGCGTTACAAAAGGTGCACATTTTCATTATTAACTGTACAATATGTAAAGGCATCTTTTATATTCATTGTCAATATGTTTTTGTCATTTTTATATATTATTTCTAATGTCTGTCAATGTCTGGTCTCTAATATATTTGCATAGTCAATAATCTTAATAACTTTTTTTGTTACATTTGTCAGCCTACCTTTAAACACTCCACTTACTGCTAATGATGCTACATAATGATAATCAGGTCTACTCTGCTGTCCGGGGCTCCTAAAAAGCTATTATGGCTCTCTAGTACATGGTCATTTATTTCAGTATTGATTCCACTGGGGTTGCAAGTAAAAGTCAAATGAATCAATTATCTCCTTTGTCGATCAGCTGATTAGAACGGCTGCTGTGGTGGTGGTCTGCTCCTGCACTGTTTTAAATGCTGTAGTGCATCAGGGTGATATTTTAGTCCTGCTTTAATCATGGTTTGACTCTGCTTTAGACCCGGTTTGAAACTGGAATATGCCTTTTAGGAGAAGATTTAGGGTGCATTCACAATACACATTTGATTGGAATCATGATTGGTTTGACTAGCTGGTTAGGGTTGTTTCGGTAATTTAGAATGTGCAATCGAACTCTGGTCTGGGCCAAAGAAGCGAACTCTGGTCCAATTGGAAAGGTTGGTCTCAGTCCAATTGAAACAAACTCTGGCACGATTAGTCTGAATTATGATCGAAATGGGCCAGAGAGCGGAACAAAACCAGGAAGTGACCATAAAGTGAGCCATGCTCAGACACACGTGAGGCTCAGGATGAAAACAAACTCCTGTTTGAGATCGAAAACGGGACAAAGGACACGCAGAAAGACGTGAAAGAAACAGGAGGAGGTCAAAGTCTAGTTTAATTCCAGTTAATTATGATCACACAGAAAGTACATCACCGTTTCCAGTGATTAATTATATCAAAAACAATGTTATTCTTGGTGTTGGAGTCCAAATCCGACGTCACGTCTTTTGCAAAGCCAGTCTCAAACCAACTGCTAGAGAGTGGTACCTGGACAAAATGTACTTGATTGGTCTCGACAAATTATAAAGGAATGGGAGAACAATCACGAAACAAACTTCAATATGTGTTGAAAACAAGATAACTGTTACCTCATGATGTTTTTTTTCTTTCATATCTGGCCAAATAATTGACCTTTAATTAGTTAGGTTACACATTTCCACCGTTTGTTCATGATACATCGAGGTGTGTATGATGTGAATGATTGGTTAGTGGTTGGCAAATCTGTGGCTGTGGTAATTAAAAGTGTGTATTAATGCTTTTTTGTCAGAGCGGCCAGGCCTGTAATCCCGCGTGTGGCCATCAGCGATAAGGGCAAAGTGTGTTTGAGTGTGTGTGTGTGTGTTGTCTGCAGAGAGCTGATATCAGGATATCTGTTGCCGGGGTTAAGGGGAATCATGAGTGTCACCATGCACCCCTTGGCACGAAGACACAGGGTCAGAACCTAAACGCAGAGGGGGTCATCTCTTGGGAAAATATCCAAAGTCATGCTTAGTGTAGAGCTGATAAAGAGAATAACCATAATTTCTGTCCGTTTGCAATACATTTATAATAAAGAAAGTCAGGGATTGGGTCTACAACTTTGACATATTATAACAACAACATTCAGGCCTTTGGGAATTTGCATCTACTTTTTTCTCAGTAGTAGGAAAAAAAATCCCAGTAGTGAAATGTGTCCTCGGCATTTGACACATCCTTCAGTTATGCATTTGCACTATTGTTTCCCCCAACAATAATAGATCTAGATCACTTATCTAAATCACATACTGCAACAGTAAAGACAAAAATCAAATAAAGATGGTAAATAAACAGTATTGGATGAAGTGTTTTTAAAATCCAAATCCATTTCTTGATTGATCCCAATTTTTGAGTTTGAATTTATGCCATCCAAAGTCCTCCAAAGTCTAAACTCTTCGCCAAACTGCATGCTTTAACTGAAGATTGGCTCTACACCTCCCGATCAATACAACCAAGAGGATCATTGATGAATAGAAATGACTGACTCTCAGCCCTACTCTCACAGGACCTTTTTTATTGTATAGTATTGCAAAGGCAGCTGTAGTACTCAAAACATACTATTTGATTGTCCCATACGTATTTAAATATGCGTTTTACATGATGACAACTATAATAACCGGGTTTGAAGCCACATTTAAATCAGAGAACCATGAGGAAGCAACTGTCTGGGGCTGTCAGATCTTTAGTCATGGTTAGAAATTTGATACAGGATCAATGTGCCAACGTAAAGCATCTTGAGAATCCAAATATCGCTATTAAATCCAGGAAACAGACAGGAAGTCCAGCTTTTATTTGCATCATGTTTTAAATGCGTGCCATACTGTGCAATGTCATTATCTCAGTTGAATTACACTGAACAGTCCCTGCTGAGTTATGCAGAGCAGATGTGACTGGTGCATGGGCTGGTGGTGATACGGGCCACTTCAGAGGCTCAGCTGGCTCTTCTGTTTCACACATAACACTTAACTGCTGCTCCTAAAGTGGCTATCAGGCGGAAAGTCGTGTGGTCAGAAACAATCTGTAAACGTGAGATCCCACTGGGACCATTCATATCCAACCACAGCTTTTAATCACAGTTAAATTTATGGAAAGCTAAGTCAGATAATTACTGTATGAAAAATTCAAAATACAAGTAAACCATACCCTATTGGCCTACATTTCTGAATGATCTAGATTTATAAATGCAATACTGGCAAAGCAGACATCAATGTCCCATCAAAGATGTCTTTCAGGTCGACAGGACTGACGCAAACATAAAATGGAAAGAGTAGGAAGAGATAAAATAATTGGAGCAGCCTTGATTACTGGACTATTTTGTGTGCCTTTTCAGAAATAATTACCAAAATATTAACAGATTTTGGTAAATGTCAAGCAATACCTTATGATGCTTTTATGATCAGGGCACTTATACTTGTTTGGTCCTGGTTTGAGCCTAGTTTAGTCCTGATGCAGACTTGGTTTGGTCCTGTTCCGGTCCTGGTTTAGTCCATGGCCTTGTCCATGTTTAGTTCTGGTCTCAGTCATTGTTTAGTCCCAGTTTTAATGTGTTTGTGCAATCGAACGCATGTAACGTAGCGCATCTTGTACATTTATAATACGCAAAAGAAGGTTAAACTGGATTAAGTTTTACAGACTGAACACATTTCACCACTCATCCAAGTAGCTTCTTCAGTTCTGACGCAGCTCTAGTCAGATTTAAAACAGAACTGTATTCTCTCTAAATGAACTGTTTACAGAATTCAACAAAGATGACTGAGGAAATACAGACATAATATACAAAATGTCACATATAATGAATTTACACAAGATTTTTTTTAACATGAATGCTATTATCAACAGACAATAATCGTGACACATTAGATCAATTCAATAATAACGTGACACAATGATATAAACTATAAGTCTTTATTTTTGCAGATAACATATATTGCAATCATGCTTTTTCATAGAACACCATCTAAAGACATTTATTATATTTTTTACATAGAATATTTTACATTAGGCCCAAGAAACAGCTAGAAATATACAAAACAATATGCTCTGACTAGACATCTCTATTACAGTATTATTATAATCATCCTCTTTATTATTACTCTATGGTTATTATATTCTTCATAGTTGATAGAGATATGTGCTTTAGTGTCTGAGATATTATTATTGCAATAAACAGCAAATAATATATCATTTTTTGTTCAAACATTTAGACAAAAGAAAATAATAAAGATGATTTCAGGTGGTACGGACATTCACAAGTACATGTACAACATTTTCGAAGAGAAACTGCAGAATGGTACTATACAAAAATTCACCCAGCAACGTAGGTCATTGCACACTTTTGAATTCACATAAAAGTCCAGTTTCTTGTCGCGAAGAGCTGCCACGAAATCCATGTAATTTTGAGCTCTGTCAATATAACAGCAGCTTTCTTAATAATAGCACTAACTTTCTTTCTTCTTGATATGTCATAATAGGTTTTTCTGTTCACTCTAAAGGGTAGTTTAGTGGTGTTGGCCCTGCATATAGCGTCTGGCGACATTCTGTTGGCCTTTAGTCAATGTTTTGTGACACCGAGCCCAGGTTATGTGTAAAAGGTGATGTTAAGTTTGATATGCAATTTAGTAAACGTGTGGTAAGTTTTGTTTAATGTTTGGTGTGCTTTTTTAAAATGTAATAATTGTAGATTTAGTGAATACAGTTTGGTCACTTCCACCTTTGTACCTGAGACATAGACTACGCACATAGACAGTAGAAGTAGAGGACACTGGACCAAAGGACTATTATAAAAACTCAACAATGACAACGCTATTTGTAAACGACAACTCTCGCGATGATAAAGATATACAGTAAAACCCAGATCCCAGGAGCTTCTAGTTAAGGGGTAAACGCTCTGTCCATTGAGCCACGAGCCCTTATATTTCATGGTAAACGTAACGACCAGTTCATTGACGATGCTACAATGAAACAGCTGATATTTACAGCCACAGGAATTATGTTTGGAGCTAAAAAAGAAGTTTGAAGGACCCATCCCACCCAGCTCATGAACAGTTCACTCTCCTCAGTCATAAGCTTTAGACCTGGTTTGATTATGGGTTAGTCTTGGTTCAGACCTGGTTCATAGTCTATCCGGCCCAGAGGCCACAGCCCCCCAAGAAATCTGGCCCTCAGGAAAATCAAGTTGAATAGCCCTGATCTAAAGCTTTGACAGTGAGGAACTAGCCCAACACTAACAGTCAATGCAATTTAGTCGCGGCGGTAAAGAAAGCTGCACGTAAAGTCGTAAAGTGGTGTATATAGCGACAAAATTAGCCCTATATCAAGCGAAACGTCTCGATCCCATAAAACAGTGATCCGGAACTATTTTTACTTGGCTGGTTAACGTCTTTTCCTGAAAATCTCATCCAAACATAGTCAATATTTTTGTCTTTCGTGTGTAAAATGTATAGTCACACAGCCACAAAAGTACAGAGCAGAGTAGCCTCCAACCGTTCACACACCGACCTCGGGCTTAAAGCAAAAACAAGCTTCATCTATTTACAATTAAGTCCGCCCTGCACCTTGAACTGGATAGAGTCAAGCTAACCGTCATAGTAGAGCACGACTTGGCAAGAAAATAAGCTGATATCACACGTGTTACTTGCTAATCATGCAGAAATGTTTTGTAAAATTGTTGATTTAAAAAAGAAAGTTCAAGAAAGAATACAGGCCTAGTGTAAATAGCTGTACAAAACCTTGTCATTGCCTCACGGCTGACCTAAAATGGCCAATCCCATGGTCCACTTTTCTTCTACTGTCTATATTTACTAAACAGTTAAATTCCTGACTGTAATGCGGCAGCTTTATGATATATTCCCAGCCATACTAAAACCTCGTTCTATTCCCCGTATATGTACTACTATAGCTTTGTAGAGTATTGCTACAATTAAACTTCATGCAACCCTGAAACTAGCCTAACCTGCTTTAAACCCATGCAGTTGTAGTTGATTCTTGTAGGCAATACGCACAGTGCAATATGTGGGATTTGTGTATAAGATCATGTAAATTGTGCTTGTAACTGAAGGAACCCTGTTGTGAAAAAAGGGGGGGGTTGCTTGATTGATTTTGTTCATGTTATAATTTTGGTCCTTGTCATGCTCACATATACAAAATGAGCTACAAATGGTTCTACAAAAAATATTCGGACAACGTACAAAGAGCTTTAGAAAAACGAAGAAACAATATAACAGTCTCTTGCTATGTAATAACCAGGTGGAGCTACAGGCAAGTTACAACAGCAAATACAAAAAACTTCAGTCCATAAATTGATAACTTTCATGCTTATCTGTGATTGGATACTGCCAAAGGGGTCTATATAAATCTACATAAATCTGGATTACAATATTTTCTATTTTTTCCCACAGTTCCTGGGATTATGTGAATCCTAATTGAAAATAGCAAAGATTAGCGAATCAAAATTATAATTTTGTATTTAATAATTCAATTTCCAGTGTTTTTTACCCCAGAATTTAGATTTTTTTTCTGTATATTTTTGGTTTGAAGTTGCTGTGCTTTGACCTCTCCACCTTAATGTCCTCTAAATCTCTAAAAAGGTATATTTGCTGCTGTCACAGGTTTTAAAAGACAAAGACACACTGTGCATCTACTTGTGCTTCTCCAAAGTCGGTAAACATCTTTATGACTGAATGATAAACAACACACCAGGGCAGATTTGGCCTTTACCTTTTGCACATTCCCATAAACTTTTCTGTATCAAATTTCCCTTTAAATTCTTCATATATTACACTGCATTCATTGTAAAGAGTTTATCTCATGAACAAGCAAATGCAACCATACAGTTTCTTTGTACAGTAAATATAGTTTAGTAGGTTAATATTCTTAAAGTAGCACAATACTATTGAATGGGCCTTCCACTTTAAATTATATTTTGAATATACAGTAATTTCCTAAGTCACATTTTCATTCCTAAAGACGTTTTGCATAATTAAATTGATAAAATCACATAACAACTCTGCTGGGTAGTTTACTTTTTCCTCATAGCTTTTATAGATCTGTATTTTACAAATACACATTGAAACTGTAATCAGGTTGGTCTCACGTGTCCCCAGGAGGTAGGTGAATGAAAGCAGACGTGGCAGTCTGGTGGTCGCTCCAACCTGGATCACAGAAGCTGAGCGCGTCGCCGTGGTCTCAGAGGCAGGGGGTGGGGTTTAGATGTAGGCCTCTTCAGTGGGCGGGTTCTGGCTCTGGTCTGGTTGCTGTTCCGGGCCGTTCTCCTGAGACCGAGACAGCAACACCGGTTTGATCATCTGCCGCAGACGCTGAGGAGGAGACGGGACCGGCATTTAAACCAGAACTCATGAAGTCAACAAACAGCAAAATACACAAGAGTAGACTTCTGATATTGTATCCATGGGTTTCAAAGTGATACAACATTTTCACCATTGTCATTGCAATTAACAATTTCAAACAAAATATTTTACCTATTGATTGAATAGTGAAAAGTGCTCAAAATGGCACCTAAACAGGGAGCTGAGGCTCCATGTATCAGGCTCTAGGCTCCGTGTATCAGGCTCTAGGCGCCGTGTATCAGGCTCTAGGTTCCGTGTATTCGGTTCAGCTGCCGTGTTGGCCTCAGGCCTCTAGGCTCCGTGTATTCAGGCTCTAGGAGCCGTGTATCAGGTTCTAGGCTCCGTGTATCAGGTTTAGGCTCCGTTTATCAGGCTTTAGGCGCCGTGTATCAGGTTCTAGGCTCCGTGTATCAGGCTCTAGGCCGTTTATCAGGCTCTAGGCGCGTGTATCAGGTTCTAGGCTCCGGTGTCAGGTTCTAGGCTCCGTGTATCACTCTGTATCAGGCTCTAGGCGCCGTGTATCAGGCTCTAGGCGCCGTGTATCAGGCTCTAGGCGCCCGTGTATCAGGCTCTAGACGCCGTGTATCAGGTTCTAGGCGCCGTGTATCAGGTTCTAGGCTCCGTGTATCAGGTCTAGGCTCCGTTTATCAGCTCTAGGCTCGTTTATCAGGCTCCAGGCTCTATTTATCAGGCTCTGGCGCCGTGTATCAGGCTCTAGACGCCGTGTATCAGGCTCTAGGCGCCGTGTACTAGGCTCTAGGCGCCGTGTATCAGGTTCTAGGCTCCGTGTATCAGGCTCTAGGCGCCGTGTATCAGGCTCTAGGCGCCGTGTATCAGGCTCTAGGCGCCGTGTATCAGGTTCTAGGCTCCGTTTATTAGGCTCCAGGCTCCGTTTATCAGGCTCTAGGCTCCGTGATCAGGCTCTAGGCTCTTGTATCAGGCTCTAGGCTCCGTGTATCAGGCGTCTAGGCGCCGTGTATCAGGCTCTAGGCTCCTGTTATCAGGCTCTAGGCGCCGTGTATCAGGCTCTAGACGCCGTGTATCAGGCTCTAGGCTCCGTGTATCAGGCTCTAGGCTCCGTGTATCAGGCTCTAGGCTCCGTGTATCAGGCTCTAGGTCCGTGTATCAGCTCTAGGCGCCGTGTATCAGGCTCTAGGCTCCGTGTATCAGGCTCTAGGCTCCTGTATCAGCTCTAGGCTCCGTGTATCTGGCTCTAGGCGCCTGTATCAGGCTCTAGACGCCGGTATCAGGCTCTAGGCTCCGTGTATCAGGCTCTAGGCTCCGTGTATCAGGCTCTAGGCGCTGTGTATCAGGCCTAGGCGCCGTGTATCAGGCTCTAGGCTCTGTCCTTCATAAATCCTTTATAGTAAACAATAGCTGCTGATTTACAAAACTCCTCTGAAGCTGCTCTTGAAGGTGATGCTGTGTAAATGAATTGGAGCCAGTGTCTCAGTGTCACAGCTGAATTTTTGTTGTCAAATGGTAAAGCTATAGGCGTAAACACCAGCTGCACACAGGGAGACGGATGGTGGGCCCGGGGGCTCCAGCGCCTCTGACACACTTACACTTGTATCTTTTGTACTGTGTGATTTATGGTTTGATGAGTCTACAGAGCTTGATATATGACTGAAATGTGAAATGACAGCTGCTAAAGATGATACTAGAATGAGTGTCTGCATGAACGCTCCCATCACCAGCCCTTTCACCCTCAGAAACCTGCCTCTTTTAATACTCTTTAAAACAGGCTACGCTACAAACATTTTGTCCATCACACTATAGATTGAGCATAATATTTATTTTCAAAAAGCATGGTGGTCAATTGGTGTACTATATGTGACATTTCTGGTGTGGAGATGTTATGCCTGGAATGATCTATGTATTTAACTTTTGCCTCCAAAAAGAAGAACTGACAGCAGAAGGCACCGTTAAATCACAGATCTGTGGAGAGGCGAGGCTTAGAATGTTATACAAACACCTGTCATTTCATAAATGCAAAATACATAGGTTTAATACCATACTGTAGAACATTAGGTGACAAGCAGGTTGAGGATCACCCACCAGAAGTTACATATTTACACCTTTAATGTTTTAAGCATCCATTGAATAAGTGTACACCAATGACAAATGAGTTAATGCATCTCTACATGAAAGAGACTGACTGGAATGATAATTTTCTGTTTGATTATGGCCTGAAGGATTTATTGGACAGGACAGTCAAAGGGGAGAGAGCAAGAAAATCCTTTTAAAAAAAGAAACAATTGACCTTGTTCTCTTTTTTTTTTTTACTTTGTCTAGATTAGGGTCGGCCACCTTAAATGTTCAAAGAGCAATTTCGGACCAAAAAGACAAAAAACAAATCTGTCTAGAGCCGTATATAAGACTTATATGAAGGGAACACAGGCTGTAAGTGTATATTAGCCACATTAGCCTCAAAATGACTAGGCTACAAATGCATAATGAGCATTCCTGATTAAATGTTTATTTTCCCTGCAGCGCCCCCTGGAGAGATGACACCACGTGACTACTCTGCTATAGAATATTTGGTGCTATAAGTTTAACTTTCATTACAATGTTAATGTAATATGTTTTATTGCATTGATGAAAATATAGAAATCCAATTAAGAAATCAGAATCCTTCATGTACTCTCCATCTGTGAACGGCTTTATTATCTCCCGGGTTGCTACAAATCTAGCAGCAGTAGTGGAGTTTGGAGATGCAATCCACTTCTTAAATCTATCTTTGCGCTCCTCTAATTTCTCCAGAAGTGCCGAAATCGCACAATCCTTGAATTCTCTGTTCTCATCAGCTACTTTCATTCTGGTTTGTTTACAACAGCTACGTGCGCCGCCCATGTGCCACCCATGTGCGCCGCCCATGTGCGCCGCCCATGTGCGCCGCCCATGTGCGCCGCGCTGAAACGTGAGTCGTAAGTCTATGACGCAAATCTTCGTTGACAGAAATATTGAAATGTAATATTTATTATAAACAGTTTGATACCATGGAAAACATTAAGAATATTTGCGTCATGTTTGTCCTCCTACAGAAACCATATTAAAACAACAAATATATCCCCCTATTTATTTCTATTTCCATAGATTTTTGAAAAAGCTAGGGAGCCACGAGGAGGGCGCTAAAGAGCCGTGGGTTGCCGACCCCTGGTTGCCGACCCCTGGTCGAGAGAGAGGTGATACGAGACAAAAATCTGTTTACTATTGTACAGGGGTGTCCAAATTAAAATAAAATAAAACATTCGGCCCAAAGGCTTTATTGGACAGGGCAGTGTAGTGTGAAATGGGGATGAGAGAGGAGAGACATTGGGCAAAAGGTGATGAAGCTGGGGAATCAAACGAGGTGATAATAACTGCAAAATTTTTACCCAATCCATTTAGGCCACACAACAGCCACTTTGCATTGATTGCTATGCTCGCAAATGTTTATTTTAGGCCATATCTTATTTTGAAATCAGGTTACAGTTAGTTAGGTATAAGAACGGGTAATCTGGTTAAGGTTGGGGCTTTGGGACAGGTTTGCTATTCAGATCTTGGCAGAACTATTGGCAGAGGACCCTTGAACTTCTGAAAAAGCATCATCATCATATATACATATTATTTCCACCTTTCCTTTGGCTCCATTCTTCATTAACATTTTATTGGTATTTTACTTTTATTCATTCATAGGACTGACTCCATAAAACAACTGGCGACATGTAACCTTCTCTGGGATTATACACTATATTGGGCCGAAATAATAAGAACTATCATGATTTTTTTCACCAGTTGTGTAATTAGATCTTAAGATTCCTTTCAAAGTGAACATTTCAAACACGTCCAAGAACATTAACATTTGAGAAAAGACTGAAATCTGAACTGCTGAACTAATACAAGAATCCCATGTTCCACGTGTTTGGAGAGGTCTAAACTACAAGATTTCATTTCGATATTTCTTTTTTTTTTGCTAAATACATGTCGACTAATTAATGACAATCAGATTTGCTAATTGCGACCATTCAAACTGCGATTTCGTTTTGATAGCGATATATCTTGCAGCGCTTCATTAAGTTTGCTTAAACTGATAAAAAATGATCCAACATATAGCGACTACATTACGTTGGTGGTGGACTGAAACTGCATGGCGCTGTGGGCTCTGGTTTAAATCTGTCACGGCCTAATCAGCCTCTGATTGCTACAATTAGACGATCAGTGGAGAGCGACGCAGCAGGAACTGACACCTGCACATCGGCCCGACAGCTCTCTGCCCCGGCTGTAATTATGGCCCATTTACTCTGCCTCTGCCGCCTCAACAGCTATATCTGTCATAAAGAGGGTGCGCATAGGAGAAGGGCATTCAACTAATCAAGTCGCTCTTAATGTTAATGGGGATATTATGGGCATTATTGTTGGAATGTCGTCTGCACAAGACAGATATAGGGGGGCAATTTTCTATTACAAGGACTCAAAAGCAATTGGAGCCAAATGGAAAATGAAAAAGATACACGTGGCAATTTAGAGGTCATATATTATGCATTTTAAAGTTTTTTGCCTTGGTATAAGTAGGTGAAATTTAATAGTAATTTTAAATAAAAATATCCTTTATTGTAAGTTTTACATCCGTAGGAACGTTTTGGAATATCATCAAAACATGAAACTATATTGTAATAATTGTCAATGCACTAAATTAAAGTGAGAAGAAACTTTAGCTCCACAATATCAATAGAAGACTATAATTCACCTTCACATACCTTTTATACTTCAGCGAGAAAGGACTACAAACCCCACAGCCCTGCTCGGGTAGACACAATGAACCAGTCCCTTCTACATTTTGTTCAAATGCAGAAAGGTCTGGAATCAGCACATGAGGGCGTCAAAAAAACTCTGTAACTTGGGACGGGCCAACTACGGCCGCAATTATCTCTAATAATCTCCTCTGAATATTCTTGTAACAAAATATATTTCTTCCTTTCCCTCAGCTTTACACAAAACCATTTCTCAGTCTTCTGTTATTTTCCTGCCCATTTCTACGCCATGTTTGTTTAGACACAAATGGACCATGCATTTCTCTGATTGGTTAATCCACCTGTCAGTCAAGCCCATCAGAAATCCAGCATGACAGGATTTAATCACAGACCCAATTGTCTTTGCAAAGTATTGTCAAAGCGTGTGGTATTGGTCCAGTCAGGCAAGTTTCTGATTGGAATATAACCTTAAATAACATGTTCATTAAAAATGACGAGACCAAAGTGGACGTGTCACACTGCAGGTGAATAAAGTGGGTCTCACCTCTTTGTACGTGCCCTTGAGGCAGAGGAACATATAACCCATGTATCCTGGGATGAGGATCATTGAGGACATCGCCATCAACCAGCCCACTCCCTGCCCCCAGGCCGGGAACACGTAGTCCCCCATGGTAAGAGGAACCATCTGAATCGCACTGAACAGGAACACACCCTGGATAACAAACAAACAAACAAACAAACAAACAAACAAACAAACAAACAAACAAACAGGTTATTAGTAAAAGTAAAGGGTAAATAAATAAATAAAGAATTATGTCTGAAATAAGAGCCAAACTTACAGCCACGATGAGAGGAGTGAAGATGCACCAGCAGGCCTTCCACCACAGACAGGGCCGATATCCAATCATCTCCTCAATGTTGTCATAGAACTTGTTCACACCTGCAAGTCAAAATGGGAAAAAAATGCTTGCAATGCTTAGAATGAGCGATACAATTGAGGCAGATAAAAACAGTTAAAAGTAAATTTTGAGATATATGAAAACTAACCATAAAACCATGAGATTGAGATGCACTCGAAGAAGACGAGGAACAGCAGAGACATGCCACTGGCCGAGTAATAATCGAAGAGTTTGAAAACGTACAGCCCACCCTGCACGGATCACACACACAGAGAATGTTAATACAATTATAGTGATGTGACGATCATGACCAAATCGCTTTATATGAACGATTACTAAAACGAACACGAGGAACAGTCTGGAAACAGACTAGGCTACACAAGTGAGAGCACCCAAAATTACTTTGCATAGAACTAGTCACCAGTTTCTTTAAGTTGTATTTATATGAGACATTTCTTCAAGAAGTGAATGTGGTCCCACCTTAAGGTTTGACGATTTGAATCAAGTCCTTCATAATTTTTCCTAGTGCAAAGTTATTTGAAAAAAATACTATTAAAATAGTTTTTTTAATGACTCTTTTAAATTAACCCAAATAGCTCAACAATAAACTGCATGCACATTGAAAGAAAGATATTTCCAAGCCAATTCTACTGTAAACTGATTTCCTCCCCTGCGACTCACTCTTTAGACAAAATCAAAATTGGCACTAAACCTGGAAAACAGGAAAATGAAGGCTAGTACAGGCGCAAACCAAGTCACCTTTTTTCCATGAAGACGTTTTAATTTCACCTGGAATGTTCCACAGAATGGCATAAAACGTATTAAACTACATGACAAAAGCAGGTGACACTGCTAGGCCAAGTATTTTTACCAATTAAAACAGCAAAAAATGCAAGCATGAACAGTGTAACGTTTCTCGGACCGAATTACTTTCGGAAGACAGTCAAAAGTGTCTTGATTTTTAAAACATTGTCCAGATGACAACCTTGTAAGATGTTTCTATGATAAATCTAAACCATACTCCAGACACAGAAACTAACTGCAGCTTTAAAATCTTATTTTAGCTGGTAACTGTGTAAATCTTATAGACTTGAGATGAGATGATGAATTCCACGTCTCTCCTGTTATTATGTGGATGCGTAGAAATACAGCGTGGAGAGTACATCTTCTGTGATCTCCCTCCTATGGCCTGCAGCAGAGATTAGATTAGCTGCGTCGTCGTGCCAGGACAAATATGACCTTGGCCTACATGCTTATACAACTGCTGGCTCATGAACAATTATTGCAGGTCTATATACACGCCAAGGGCTTTGGTGCTCAAATTATGGTGAAATTGATAGAAATATGCAAGCATGGTCAGTGCAAATAAGTAAAATATTGGTTTATTAAAGTAACACTATATGTAAGTGTTTAGGTGCAGGGTCCGAAACCTTATTTTCTTCATGGAGACGTTCTTTTGCCTAAACGTTACTAAACTGTATAGCTGACAGACAGTTACATTCCAGGCAAACTATACTATAACATTTTCATGAGACAAGCAGGTGACAGAGCCTCCACCCGAAAACGTACTTGAAATGTACTTGGAAAGGATTAAAGACTCTCAGCTAAAGAAAGTTTGAGATTGCAAAAAGATGCGATTTGCCAGTATCTACACGACAGATCAATCTCGCCATGGTGAATATTCAGTACCCAGAACTGGACCGGACCCATAATTTGTTGTTATGATACAAAATTGTAAATTGTCTGACTTTACAAGGCACTGAGATAAAGAACATTATACCTGTGTAGATAATAGATAATTAGAGAAGAAATCTGAAATAATTTACTTATCAGAATGTGTCGGATTGAACATCTTAATACATGCATATCTTTGCAGACGTATAGCCTATCTAAGAAACTGTGAAACAATTACCACACTGAATCATGGCCTAATAACATAATGAGCTTAGTAAGACACCACTAAAGACCTACTTTTGCAGGTTTCTATTACAGATTAAGTGAATCTGTGTCAATCAAAATGAGGAGGAGAGGAGATAATGATTCTACTGTAACACTGGCCTGAATAATGACATAACAGCTAACAAAATAAGACTTTCATATCATTACATAAGACCAATGAGGCAAGGTATGTTTTTTACGCCTTCTGCACAAGTATTTGGGGGGAACTACCGGTACTTCTCAAGTCAAAGTAACTGTAAGAGTAAATGTTTGGACATCACAGCTGATTTATTATTCAAAGGTACACCACTTTTTGTGTCGCAAGCCCCCTGCTTGTCTCCATCGAGATGTTATTGCTTTGTCTGTAATGTTCCACAGTATGGCAGTAAACATCTCCGTGGAGACAAGCAGGTCAAATCTGCGGAGGGGCAACAGCTCACAGTAGGAATGCATGTTTTTCCAAGGTATTTTTGACGATGAAACACCTCTAATTGAATACATTTGATATATGTAATTTTCACCATGCTGTGGAACATCCCTGCAAAAACATCTCCATAAAACAAGCAGATAGTGGACCTCTGCCAGAAAAAATATATAATGCAGCTTTAAAGTAAGTGTAATCAAACAGACAAAACATGAAATAGTGCACATATTCTGGTATTTCCAAAGGATCGACACAAACATTGAAAAATGAAATCATATCTGACAGAGCAAAGCAACAAATGTTGAAATACTTTTATATTGTCAACACAAAGCTTTTTGTGGACTTTTACTCATGAGTACAGTCACGTTGTTAAACATATTACTGCACATATGATATTTTACTCATGTAGGAGTCTGATAACTACTCAGAAAAGTTCTTCTTTATGTAGCTGTAAATCTATAATCTAGACATTACTTAACCATATAAGAGCATACTTCTAACCTGTATTTCCTACTAATTGTCACTTATCTGTCCACCTTCGCCTCTCAAACCCATTAATATACTGTAAACGGACTCGCTCTACCCGTTTTTCAGCTGCTATCCAATCCCACCCAATCACACGTGAAAATCAATGTCAATCTTAGTGTGTACCTGTGTGATGTTGGACAGTCCAATGATGTAGGAAATGAGGCAGACCACAGCGATGAAGATTTCTCTGCGTTTTCGGAGCACTCGGGGAAACTCGTCCACCAGCGCTGTGATGAAGCCCTCCACTGTACAGAACTGCAAGAGAAAAGCAGAAGTCATGTATTTTATTACTGTTGGCTTTTGAAGTGCTTTTATTCACAACACAGAAAAGGCAATATGTAAGAAAATCATACAATTCATCATGAAAACACTGCCTCCGCTCCCATCGCGCACATAACGCGCACTGCGAAGGGCAATGACCTGACCAGACAGTTTGGATTGATTGACACGTTAGGGTATGTGTGCGGCATATTTGTTCTTTTTTGCAAATAAAGTGGAAGCCTACAGCAGGCCTACTCTGTCTTTTATCAGTTTTTTATCAGTTCAAAGCAAGTGTTGCCGCTCTCTCTCTCCACAGCAAGGGGCAGGGGCGGAGTTGGGGTGGAGCAGGGGTGGAGCAAGAAAATGTAGGAACTGTGGGGGGCACTCAGTAATGTGTAGTGAGTTGCTTACATCTAAAATGTACCAGAATACATACATTTGTATTATTTTTGTTGAAAACTTCTTGCCCCAAACCACACGTAGGATTGTGATTTATGCAATATTTATAACATTTAACTTATAAAATAGTCCCTTTAAGGTTGTATTACAGACATCAAACCCATATGCATTATTGGGTTGGAGTCATGGGGGCACCAATGAGCGTCTCTGCTTTGGGCGTCCAAACGGCTAGCATCGGTCCTGCTTGAAAATAAAATATACTTCATCTGAAATGTGTGGGAGCAACCAACTTAAACCTCCTGATGAGCGAAGAGAAACAAATATACAATCAGATATTATGTATAATGTATTTTTTCAATATATTTCTTTGTTGTTGTGGTTGCATGTTATAAAAATAATACTGTAATTTGTGAAATAAATGCTTGCTTTATGTATTGAGCATGAATGTAAATGCTCCAAGCTCAAACATCAAGAGGATAAGGAAAGGAACCTGTCAATCACTAAATTGGGAGGGTAACAGAGGCTTTTGGAACATGCTCATAAACTGTACCCCAAGGCCCAAATGGTTATTACCTGGCTGTCAATGCCCAACATAAGCAGCATGGAGAAGAACAGGATGGCCCACAGAGGGGAGATAGGCAGCTGCGTCACTGCCTCGGGGTACGCCAAAAACGCCAATCCAGGACCTACACAAGGGGCATGTTACAACATTGAACCATTTAGAGACAACAGGAGGAGACAACAGGAGGAGACAACAGGAGGAGACAACAGGAGACAACAGGAGGAGACAACAGGAGGAGACAACAGGAGGAGACAACAGGAGACAACAGGAGACAACAGGAGACAACAGGAGGAGACAACAGGAGGAGACAACAGGAGGAGACAACAGGAGGAGACAACAGGAGGAGACAACAGGAGGAGACAACAGGACAACAGGAGGAAACAACAGGAGGCAGACAACAGGAGACAACAGGAGGAGACAACAGGAGACAACAAGAGGAGACAACAGGAGGAGACAACAGGAGACAACAGGAGGAGACAACACGAGGAGACAACACAAGGAGACAACAGGAGGAGACAACAGGAGGAGACGTGGACATTGGTCTGGTTGCAATGAAAACACAGAAAAACTTTTAAAATGTTGTCACACTTGATGATGCACCATGATCGGGAATCAACTGATCTGGAATCTAATAGTGATGGTAGTGAACAATGTGTCTGATTGGACGAAAAGAGGTGATCCTGTCAGCAGCATCTCTATTAGATAATACCCCAAAAAATACTTCGTAAAAGGCCTATATTATATATTATAGTCTCTGTGGTTTATTGTTTAGCTGCTTATTTAGCTGCTTTTATCATACAATGCATGATGTAAGGAGCGTTTATCTTGACTAGAACAAATTAAAATCAGGTAAAGCTCCTTTACGAGGATGAAAATATACATTTTGAATTCATATTTTTATAGTGTGGAAAAATTTAACTACTAGACAATGTCAACTTCTATGAATGTGGTCCTCATCTTTATGACTAAGAAACTATTCTTCTTTGGTATGTAAATATGTCTCTTTTATATAAAAACAACTTTCCTGTGGTCCACTTTGCTACTTACTATTTGTGAACCACTGCTCAAACAAACACCAAAAGCTTGAACCTAAATTAAACTTAACTTTAATATACAACATTAACACCCTCTTCACAAAAATGACTCCTTGCACTCATCCAAATGCCTCCTATGTGCGTCCTCGCGACACCATCAAGCTGAACATTGATTGCAATTACCTGAGGCGGCCACGTCTGCAATGTCTTTCTTTGTCACGTGGGACATGAAGCCCACAATGGAGAAGATGACTAAGCCGGCGAACATGCTGGTGAAGGAGTTGATGCAGCACACAATGATGGAGTCTCTGTAGGGGACACAAGCTGCCATTGTCACTCCGGTATCAACGTCTTATCAGTCGGTCACACATTGGTGAAGGGCAGGAAGGAGGAAGGAGGGAGGAGGGAGGGAGGGAGAGGGACGCCATTTTGAATCCAGCACACCGGTCTGAATGCATTAAGACTACAAGGGGTTTATTTTTACGTCTGTCAATTACAATCGTTTGGATGTGTGGTGTTTTTATGTTGAATTTGAGTATAATAATTCTGTTTCTGGGTTTTGGATAACGGCAATCTATCGGAATAATTTTATTTTACTTGTACATGTATAAATCTGTATATTTAAACTTTATTCGACCCACATGTTTTGATATCTTCCCTACTTTATTTTGTATTAAGAGTCTGAATACCGTTTATTTTTCACCCTTTGTAATTATTATTATGTAACTGCTGTATCTTTTACTGTATAAAGGTTATTTATGTCCAATATGTTGATCTTGTGTTGTGGTTGAATACTTATGAGATGAGATAACCAATAGATTGCCAATACATTTCAAAAATTTGAACTAAATTGAGGCTAAACCTTGAACTAAATCTGGAGCTCAACCTTGACTGGACCAGGACTGAACCAGGACTAAACCACTTCTACAGCAAGACTAAACACAGCTCAAACAAAGACCAGACTCGGACCAGAGTGAATGCACCCAAAATAAATGATCAAGCGGAACATTTTGAGATATTTTGAAGGTATTTCTTCTTAAAACAGGAATATTGGCCCACCTGAGAGAGGGACTTCATCACGTTACAACATTTGAAAAACACCATTGCATTACGAGTCTTAATCTGTATAAAAAAGGTAGGATCAGGTAGGGCATCTGGAGTACAACCCAGTATGTGTACCAACATCTCTACAAACTAAGATTATAGAATGTGGCAAGAAGAGAAAACTAGAGCACTACAGCATGAGTTCAAGACACATTTCCCAAGGGGACAATGAAGTATATTGTATTGTATTGTATGTGCATTTTTAAATTGGCAAAGAAAAGATTATTCAAATATGTATTTGTTGTTCATTTGGTTACACATTATAGACTAGACACCATGTTGGCAAGGTACCAAAACTGTAATCCGTGAAGAATACATTTGCATAATATGAAATGCATTTTTCTGTAATGTAAATACTATAATGCTCTGCACATATGTATATCAAGTTGCATATTTAGGTTCAACTGAATGACATTTAGAGATGAAAATACAAATAGTTGCAGATAATATGCATCCTAACTCGCCTTGTAAATTATTTGTATTTCTGATAATAAAAGTTTTACATCAGATTCTCTTCCTAATGCTACTCTCTACATTTATCTTTGCTTTGGACTGGCACAACAAATATAAATAATCTATACATGTTTGTAAAAGTGGTGCTCCAGTTATGAACACTGTATTCAGATTAGAAAGTGGTTGATAGGTCCAGGAAAACTAACAGAAAATCTAAACAAATCTGAAATCATTGTGTAATTTGCATAGTGCATCACATATTTGAATAACATTTCAACCACAGATTCATTCTGGGTTTAATATTTTCGAAATGTATGATCTCTTAGTGGAAAGGTCAATTTGTTGTTGCAGTTGGAGGATTTTGGAGCAGTAAAAGGCAATGTGTATTTAGGTAAAGCTTTAAATGTCATCATATTTCTGATTGCTCACCTGTAGACGTTGTTATTGAAGGTATTATAGCTGCCAAGAGCAATCAGCGAGCCTAATCCCAAACCGTAGGAGAAGAAAATCTGAGTGGCAGCATCCAGCCACACCTGCCGGATTAGAAAATGCAGCGTTTATTACAGGAAGCAAGCTTGTTTATGAAACACTTGGCTAGATATTTATGGGTGCGTGTGTTTGCCAAAAACATCAGCTTACCTCGGACTCCTTAAGTTTGCTAAACTCGGGCGTGATGTAGAATTTGATTCCATCTATCGCTCCTGGAAGAGTGATGCCGCGAAAGAACAGGATCGCGAGCATGAAGTAAGGATAGGTGGCTGAGAAATACACGACCTGCACAGACAAACATGACATGATGAGCTGAAATCATGCAATTATCCTAAAAGGCATAAAAAACCAGATAGACAAAGTGAAGAGTTGTTCGCTTCATGCATGAGTAGCGCACTTGTAGTGACCTAGTCCGCTGCTCCTTCGAGGCACGCTGACCCCACTACGCTTGGGTTCAGCACACTCCCGCTGCACGGTTCTCGCCTTATCGCGACTAATTTTACACATTTGCTATCAAAGTCAGCAAGAATCAGATCAGGGGAGATAAAGCGAGCTTGTAATGATTTTGCAGAGGCGCAGATTGTACAATGGCACAGTCAAATATTCCCAATTTAAGAGATAGAATCAGCGGAGTGGCCAAGCAGTGGGCTACAGAGATTTCCATTTGTTTTATTTCTTTTAAATGCAGTCGTACTAGAATTTGTTTCTATAAATACTAATTGCAACATCATCAATATGAAATAAATTATACATTATACATAAAAGGGTGTTTATGTTAGTAAATAGTTTTAATTTAGGGCAAAACAGGTTGAACACAGACTTAAAAGAACCATCAGTATTGCTAACTTGCTTACAAAATGGCACGTTTCAACAGCAACCAATCATCTGCATGGTTTGGTGATTGACAGGAATGAAGCTCCGCCTCCTTTATCATTTCTAGCATTGTGGATGAGTGGTTCCCAAAGTGGGGGTTGGGAACCCCTGGGTTTGATTTCAAGATGCAATGTTAAAATTATTACACTGTTTTTAATCTTTCTAAATGGTTTGAAACTTCCAATTATTTATTATTCCTATTATACAGAGATCTATTTAATTTTGCTGTGGGGGTCTAGAGTCAGTTTCATGGTTATTTTGCTGGGTTCTGACCTGAAAATTTTGGGAACCCTTGTTGTAGACAATATTGCATAAGCGTAGTATTATCATATTTGACACACTTAGAAACTGTGTCCATGCAGATTACCCTTATTCTGTAAAGCAGGAGTGATAAACATGCGGCCCGCGAGCCATATCCAGCCCCCCAGATGTTTCCAACCGACCCGCAAAACATTTCTAATTTAGATTCATTAATTTCTGATAGATATATACCGTTTTTATCGCTAGAACTACACGCCTCACAGTCCTTTGCAGCAGCTGTCCCTCCCCCGCGCCGAGGGCTGAGAAGTGCCGGTGTGCACTTTACAGACTTAAGCAGAGGTGTGAGTGGGGAAAGGGAAGTGAAGTTTTGGGAAACACGTGGAAGAAAGACAGGAGACGGTTTTGTGGTACCTAGAGCTGTGCTAAAAGCGGCGCTAATGTGGAGCTAACTAAGAACAGCTCTGTGAAGAAAACATCCAAACAAGTGCAAACCTGGACAGATTTGGAGCAACAGGTCAAATCTGCTGTGCGCTCTGACTGTGTCCACACTAATGTGACCGTGAAAACAAACACAAGCACTGATTTGATTCACTTCATTGAACTATATTGAACTATAAAAATAGTTAGCTCATTTTGCGTTTGTGCACCTCAGTACAGCATATCAGAATCAAATCATAAGTCCATGGTCCTGTTCCTGCTGCTGATGCATGAATATGGACAGTCAGTCTTTCACCTGCTGCAAATTTGTGCAACAGTGTCCACATATAACAATTACTCGGCTATATAAAGCTTTATTGTTTTATTTTTTAGGTTTTGGTCGGCCCGCGACCCAGCCTGAGCATCGAAATTCGGCCTGCGGACAAAAATTAGGTTGACACCCCTGATCTATGTCTTCCAAGAAAACAAATGTCAAACAAAATGGTCTCCAACATGATTACAAGGTTTCTAGACTATTGCTTTTGTTGGTATTTCAAGTTACTAATGTAACTTTTTTTTTCTTATCAAGATACAATAATTACAATATGATTGTTTGTACTCGCCACCGTTATATGCCATTATAGGAACACTTGATCTACATTATCTACACTGTGTTGTTTGACACTTACTTTTCCAGTCCAGCTGACCCCCTTCCAGATGCAGAAATAGACCAGCACCCATGCGATGGCCAGTGTGATGGCCAAGGGGACCCTGAGCTCTCCGGGCTTCTCCAGGCCATCGGTCAGCTGGTGCATGTTACGTCTGTGGGCACACACCAGGGGCACATTACTGCATGCTGTGGGGCTTTAGCTGATATTCCACCATAAGCAGTGGCATGCATGCATGTGCAAATATTCAGATATATGCAATATTACCCCAAGGTTTTTGTTGTAAACAGTCACAGCTAGTCACGCAAACCAACTCACATTTTACCACTAATGTAAAATTGGATTGGTTTATTTCAGATCACATTTAAAATTGAGATGGTGGATGAGTGTGGGGAGGGGTTAGTTGTTAATATACAGATTTGGGGGTCCAGTTATTGTGGGATAATGGACCTTGGCTCATGCCCTGAGATTTTGATGTGACTTTCCATTTTGATATTTCTCTGAAAAATACCACATTTCTATGTTTCAAATAATTTACATTTAGGCTTGTATGACACATTAAGTTAGTGTCAAGGAAAATTAAGTTGTTATCTTTTTATATGGTTTATTGATAGATGATTTGGATTTCATCACTAATATAATGTATTTGTGTATTATTGGGTATTACTTATGATGCAGGAATAAAGCTGGTAGAGTAACATCATCACATTCCTAAATCTGAAACATCCAATCTGAATATTGAGATCTTACTCCCAGAACTCCACCACTGCACTGGTCAGATTAGTCGTGTCCGTGATGCTGTAGTTGGTGTAGCAGCGATCGGTGTTCCAGGGATTGCCACAGCTCTGCCATGGCAGCTCCTAAAAATTTAAGAAAAAGGAGGGGGAAAAAAATCAAGATCCTTTTTAGCAAAAGCGTTCTCCCACAGCTAAGTCCCATTCTGCATGTCTGTCCACCGGCCAAGTCCACAATGCTCATTCGGGACATTGGGATTTCATGCTCTCTTAGTCGACTGAATGCCTCATCGCCAAATGCATTTATCAATACCTCTTGTAAGGCGCTAATTATGTGGGAAAGGAAGTAATAAATGTCTGTTATGTAACAAGTGCTGGGAAAGAAAGACGCCTGCCATATGCGACAAAAGGTTACTATGTTAAAAAATACAACACAGACATTTTAAGGACACTAAGGTGGTGAGAAGGATTTCCCAGACAAGAGAAGCAATATTTATGGCATACTCACAGTGGTGAAGGAGTTGTACAGATAGTAAATCGCCCAGGAAATGATAACAATGTAATAGATATTGAGCCAAAAGGAGAGGACAGCAGCTGCCAGACCCACACCTGAAAAATAGGTGGCATTGTTTTTTTTTAAATATATATATATATATATATATATATATATATATATATATATAATAATAGTATATATATATATATATATATATATATATATATATATATATATATATATATAATGCTGCATTTGAGTTATTTAGCTCATAGAGCGTGAACCATGCATTACCTTTGAACACAGGGGCCAATTTCCACACACCAAGCCCTCCAATGGACGTGTACTGCCCAAGGGCCGTTTCCAGAAAGAACAGGGGCATGCCAGCAAATACGAGGGTCAAAAAGTATGGAATCAAGAAGGCCCCTAAACGAGAGATCAGAGGTAAAGGCGTGTAAGAGAACAAAGAACGGGATCCACACATAACTTAAATGGAAACAGTGCATCGGGGCGCTCCAAAAGCGAGGCCTGTGCGTAAATACGCACGGGACAAAATTGGATTTAGGCCTGTTGTAACGGGCCACGTGGTAGTTGTTATTATCCATGATCAAATTGAAAAGATCATTGCACTTGTTTGAAAATGAAAAATGGCAAATATTCCTGATTACCTCCTCCGTTCTTTCCACATAAATACGGAAATCTCCAGACATTTCCCAGTCCGATTGCGTATCCCACACAAGAGAGCAGAAAGTCAAATTTTCCACCCCACGTTTCCCTCTCCGGTATATCCGATTTCGTCTTCTGCACTTTGACCACCAGTGTTTTAGGTTTGTCGTTTGGCGTGCTGCAAGTGTTGGTGGCGTCAGGTGCGTCTGTCACCGTCTCCGTTAAGACGTGTCCATCCGCGGCTTTGGTTCCGTTCGTCGCCATGGTCAGAGTGCGTCTGCAGCAAGTAGCCCTGACCTCGTGAGAAGAGGGACAGCGGCTCCGTCCCGGAAACTTCAGGTCAGATGAATGACAAGATCACCCTGGCAACGAGAGAGGGCCGTTAGAGGACAAAGAGGGCCAAAGGCATTGTCAACTGTGTCTAGATTTAATTAAAGTAAAATAAGATACCGAATAAGTTGTGCATATTTGTTAATTAAATGAAAATAGCAAATAATACAATTTATCAAAATAAAGATCTAGTCAGTTTTCTGCATTTATTCAAATCAATTTGACCTCTATTAAGGAAAGACACAGTAATATTTCATTCATGCAGAGAGCAGTAGCGGTGAACTCTGGACCACACAAAGCTCAATACGAGTCACTGTGAAGCGCCTCGAGTGGAAGCTGCGGCTGGAATTTAAAGGCTGCTCTTGTCCTTGATTCATTCTGCTCTAAATTCAATGGCCCACTTCCCGCTGCCGCGCGACAAGAGCCGAGCAATTAAACACATTTAGAGTCAGACGCGACCACGACGTTTCATTAATCACTCATAAGTCACTGGCCTTTACTGCCTCAACCTGGCTCTAAACTAAATGCCCATTTTAGAGGTGCTTTATTTTAATTACTGTTATCATGTTTATCAGTATACAATCTATAATGTATGTTTTTATCTGCCTAATGTACCATTTATATGTAAATTACACACGCGCACGTTACCCGCCATTTAAGATTATGGGTGCGTTATGAGTAAAATTGCATTTTATCATCAGTTTAGCAGAACCACCCCGTAATCTAGCGTCCAATTTATCAATTTTGAAACTAAATACCCTAAATACAATACAACATGCCCATCTTCTCTTTTATTCACATAGGGTTTAAATTATTTTACGAGCGTCAAATTTAACATGCTTTATAGAATCATTTTGGTTATCAGTAAAACTGTTTCAATAATTGAAAAATAAGGTAATTATCCCAGTGCGTCTTGAGCATTTGCATAAAGCGCTGCGCACAGCCGTGCGAAATGCCAAAGAATTGTCAGAATTCCGCTCCTGTTCCTTAGTGAACTCCAGTCAATGCCTTTCAGCCGAGAGAAGAATGCACGTCTTTTTTCACATACTTACAGCTCTGTACTTTTCTCCGCCAGATTTATTCCCAGTGAAAATGTGCTTAAAAAGTTACTTCCCGTGCAGATTTAGATGGGGAAAAACAGTAAAGTTTGCGACAAGCGAACGAGCCACAAAACGGTATGATCCACAGGCGGAGTGCGCGCGGAGAGCGAGGTGCTGTCCTTAAAGCGGTGGTGCTGAAAGAGAGGGGGCAGAGAAGAAGACGGGAAAGGAGCTGCCGCCGTCTGCGCTGGAGTGAGCGGGACGTAACAAGGAGCGCACGATGCTTGCGCTCATCTATAGCGTCAATGTCACCTCAAAGTCGACCCTCCCCAACTCCAGCATTCCCACCACTGAGAGCCAGCGGCTTCGGGAGAGGCGCATCCTCTAGTCTGCAGGTTTTATATGCTTTCTCATGAAGGTTTTTTTTATATCAGCAACTTCTGCCGTTCCTCCCTCTCTCACTCTCGCATTTTGAGCTCCTTCAATGACGCCTATTATGGACCAGTGCGGGTCACTCTCAATGAGGCTCAATGACTTGGACAACTTCCTTTAAGTGTGCTCCTTTTGTTCCACACCTGTTCCTCCTGTAATTGAGTTACTCTTCAAAAACCATGACTAATTCATGAAGCGAGCTGTTGTGGATCTCATCCAGGCCCCAGATATGATGCTGCCACCCTGCTGGACTCACGTTATTGGTTGAGCTTGCCTTTGGATCTGTTGAGTTTGCTGAAGAATTTTCCACCATCTCTTCCATTCTTCTGCATTGTAAAGATGCCAAGTATTTCAAGGTATTTCAGTGCAACAAAATTACCTAATAACATGAATGGCTGAAATGTTGGTTTATTTCTAAAGTTAATCAAAAGCATGATGTAATCAAATATATGTATACAAAGCAAAGAGAAAATCAGAAAAGTTGTACAGTATAGGTGAGACACATATTCTATTCCCATATTTAATAACTGTGAGAACTGTGAGACTATTTGTAATGACCCTCCCTCTTTTTTTTTGTTGCATGTCCTCCCTGCCTCCCTCGGAGAAACAGGCACATGTCCTGTCTGCTCAGCTCCTGTGCAAACATGATAAGGATGTCCCAGCCAATCAAACAGGGACGTCAGGCGAGTGAGAGATAAAGTGAAAACTGTGCTTTATAATCTGCTTAGCTTCTCCATCTCCCCAAAATGAAATACTCTTGTGAACATCCCAAATGAGCCGTCTTAGCACAGACGCCCTTTTCCACCCTCCGCAGATCATTTCAAGAGTCACTGGAGATTCACTGTCAGAGGAAGTTTCAGAGTTGGAGAAGCAAGGATTAAAGCGTGTTTAACATATTGTATGCAATGTGAGGAATTGAGGAAAATGGTTAAATGCATTTAACAGCAAACCGTGGAAAACAAGACTTACTTAGATATAAACTAAAATGTATGTGTATTTAGAGTCCATATTTTTCTTCCAGTAAAAGTATGAGGTTCGGCGCAGAATTCAGACTTTGGAGGAAGAAATTTTGTTATATTTAGTGTTAAATTGCAATGATTGAAAGTCTGTATTGTTTATGATCACGCATTCAAAACCGAAACCCATTTTTATTTTGTTTTTTGCAAAGAATTTTTTTTTTACCATATTGCCAGCCCTAGCGTGACAGCATAACTTATGTTGCTGGTCAAGGGCCCGGCTGTAGATAAAGGTCACATTTGCTTTGCTTTTCAACTCTTGACACATTAAAACAAAACGTTTGACTACTCAAGTGGATTATATAGGTCTTCCTTGTGGTCGGGAAAGGATATTTAGTTGCAGGGTCCCTGAAAGCGAAATGACTGAAAAATAAAAGATTTAGCATATGAAAAAATATCA
This sequence comes from Chaenogobius annularis, assembly GCA_015082035.1. Classification (NCBI taxonomy): domain Eukaryota; kingdom Metazoa; phylum Chordata; class Actinopteri; order Gobiiformes; family Gobiidae; genus Chaenogobius; species Chaenogobius annularis. The sequence continues at coordinate 152,469 of BJKM01000013.1, read as the reverse complement.
GTATCAGTATTTCAGAGGAATAGAAAGTGTCCTGTGTTGAGGCCTATCTATCCACTTTCACATTTTCAGTGACGCAATACCAAGTGATTCAACATCATTATTGTTCAAAGCCCACATCTCTCCACCTCCCTCTGTGCTCAGCCGCCTGAATCACTGGATCTTTACGTCCTTTCTCTATAGGCTCTGATCGTATCCAGAGAACAAAAAAACCAGGGCGCGAATCACACAGGGAGACAAGCTCCTGCCCAGACGGAAAACCAATGAGGGGTGAGCTAACCTTCTAATGATACTAAAACAAAAGGTAGCATTTCAGATCCAAGCGGGCTGATTGGCCTGCAGGGTCGCACTATGGGGGAGAGAGCAAGAGAGAAAAGAGAGAGAGAGTGTCGAGAGAGAGAGAGGGAGAGAAGAGAGAGAGAGAGAGAGAGAGAGAGAGAGAGAGAGAGAGGAGAGAGAGAGAGAGAGAAGAGAAGGAGAGAGGAATAAAAGGGAAAGAAGAGTGTGGGGGAGAGTGGAATAAAGGTGTAAGAGGGATTAAGAGAGAGTTGGAAGACTGAAGATAATTAAACGAGGTATGGGTGAGAGAGGGAGAGAGAGAGGGGGATGGAGAAAATAAAAGCAAAGAGAGAGAGAGCGAGAGAGAGGGAAAGAAAAGATGAAGAGAAGGTTATTGGGGAGAGAGGGCAGAGAGAGAGAAAAGTGAGTAAAACTGAGAAGAGAGAGAGAGAGAGGTGAGAGAGGGAGTGAGGGAGAAAAAGGGAAAAAGGGGGAGAATGAGAGAAAATGAAATCAAAGAGATGGAAAGAGAGAGAGAGAGAGAGAGAGAGAGAGAGAGAGAAATTAGAGTAGAGAGGAGTGGAATAAAGGTGTGTTAGAGAATAGCGAGAGAGGTGATGACAGAGAAAGGGGAGTATGGAGAGAAACATATATTAGAACATAGAGAGTGCCGAAAGAGACAGATAGAGAAGAGGGAAGAGAATAGAAAGATAGAGTGAAGAGAGATGGGGTTTTGGGCTAAAACAGAGATGAAAAAATGAAGAAAGAGGAGCAGAGAAGAAATGAAAGAGATGAGGAAGAGAAAGGGGAGAGAGAGTGAGATGAGAAGGGGAAAGGTGGGGGTGAAAGAAATAGAGAAGGAGGATATAGAGAGAGGAAGGAGAGAGAAAGAGAGGGGAAAGAAGAAGAAAGAGGAGAGGTAAAACAGAAAGAGACAGAGTGGAGAAAAAGCAAGGGGTGAGCGAGAGTGGTGGTGTGGTGGTAGGACGCCCTGTACCTGATGGTGTGGCTGTGTTCATTCAGGCTTGTAATTACAGCAGGAGGAGGTGGTAACAGAGCAGACAGTGCCCCCGTCCCCCCCGTCCCCCCTGTCTCCCCGTCCCACCGGCACAAACACCCCGCTCCAGCAGATCAGCGCTCGACTGAAGGAGACAAAATGGTGACACAAGTACAACCGACTACAACATGAGGAGGACATGAAAATCACTGTTTATTTGTCAAAGTGGAAATGAAGTGTTTCAGGGGAAGAGTAGATTAGTACGGTGGGCACAACTGAGGCCTTCTGTCGGTGGGATGAAACCCTAACCACTACAAACACATACAGGTTTGGCAAAACACACACAATGTGATGACAGATCATAAATATCAAATTACAATGACAGATAAATAAATATAATAAGAAATAAGAAAAAATAAGAAAAATAAATAAAATAAATAAAAAAATAAAATAAATAAAATAAATAAAATAAAAATAAATAAAATAAATAAAATAAATAAAAATAATAAAATAAAATAAATAAATAAAAATAAATAATTTGTTTGCAGCAGTGCATTGTCATCATAACAACACTACATTCATTCACCCACACATGCAAAATAATAACTTTGTGCATCAAAACATTCTAATTGTAGCGGGAACATTTGGTTGTTCACTCCAAAATATCCCAGAAAATACCTGCCTCAACCGTGGATCAACCTTGTCAGAAAAAAATATGATTCAATTCACTCAAAATGCCGAAAGTGTCCATGTTGAGCAAAATGTGTCATGACCCAGTACAGATATGTTGTAAAATCATCTCAAATCATCAAAATGAGACCACTGTGTGCTGTTTGCATTAAATAATAAAATGTTTTATCGTCTGAGAAACAGTGCTGTTAGCATCATAGTCATTGTTAGCATTACTTTGGCGGCAAAACTTTGCTCTGGCCCCCGGAAAGTTGTGGAAAAAACACAAATAAACGAAAATAATTAGGATTAGGTTGAAGAAATTGAGCAATAAGTTATTTTTCAAATTTTTACTACAGTCAAAATCAGATATAGTGCCTTCAAGGGGCAAAAGGCAGTCTTATTTAGTGAAGCCCCCTTTACACCAAATGTGCTCATGTCCAAGTGTGAGCTAATAGTTTCAGCACTGCACGTGATGTAAGGGCTGTTGCTTCGGGTGGTGCAGAGGGAGGGTTTGTGACATCTGAAGCAGAGGAGAGAAAGGGAGGCAGTAGGGAGAGATAAATGCAGAGAGAGAGAGAGAGGGGAGTGAGAGGGGCTTAGGGGGGGGTTCATTGGTAAGTCAGTCAGGTAGGATGCTCCGAGACCCGTCCAAAAGAAAGAGCTGGATGCGTTGTTTCCGCTCTCACTGAAAGGACGCACAAATAGTGATGTGCCTGTTGCCGGGCGATTAACACAAAAAGGACCCGGGTGCATTTCTAAAAACAGAAAAAAGAGCAGAGAAGAAACATCGCAGCAAAGTAAAACAAACACTGGCCCCGCTCCCAGGTTGGACAGTCTCACAGCCGTCCTGAATGAGAGTCCATCAGGGGCCCGCCAGAGGTATTTACAATGTAAAGATATTCACTTAAAGCTAACATTTGGGCAAGCAATGTGTTGGACATTATTGTTTCGAGTGGGTGTGCAAGTTAAATTATTTTAGCTTACAATTGTCGCTGGCAATGTCAAACCTGTCGCCATGAAAAGGTTTTCCTACAGCTCTTTGCATGTTTGGTTGGCATGTTCCCAAGTAGTTGTTGTCATGGGTTTTCTCTGCTAAAAACGATTCATGGAACCCCAAAAATACTAACTGCTAATACAGGAAAGCTTTCTTCTAATAGTCAATTTTACAAAAACATTTAAACAATCTCAAGTCTCAAACATTGAACGTACACAGTTTACTGCATATTAGCTTAACAATCAGTCTGTATTTCTTAGGGATGTAACAAAAGCCAAACTATCGTGATATTGTATCATCAAACGTCACACAATAATATCCTAGACTGTCCTAATATATCGAATTATCAGCTCCTTTATTTATATTCATTGTTTTGATTCAGCAACAGTTAAAAAAAATCGTGAGGAACAACCCAGACCAAACAAGATGGAGAGATGATTGTTTTTAAGCACTTTTATATCTTAATTATTTGTAATGACAGTAATAATTTGCACTAATCAAGGTAGTTTTAAAGGAAAAAGTCAAATTTCAACTTTCTTTGTCAGCCTCTCCACAATATCGCAATAGATATCGTACCGTGAAAAGAATATTGTGATAATATTTTCGTTAGAGATTTGCATATCGTTACAACCCTAATATTTATGGGGTTCAGCTTCTTGTTTAAAAGTCCTGATTCCAGTACTTTTCACTATTCCAAAGATACAATATTTTGTTTTGAATTGTTAATTGTTATTATGGCAACTGGGGTGGGCGATCGCAATTTTCTTGGAGTCAGATCACGATTTCGATTTCATCACGATTCATGTAAACTTAATCTATTTCTATTGTCCCGAAGGGGTTGCCACATCCTCTGCTTCATCAGAAAGGTCACATTTCACTGCAATTGGTTAAAATTCGGATCTTTGTTTGATAAAGCTGCATTCAAGAGAACATTTGTAGCAGATTGTCACAGTAATGAGATCATGATTTGATTTTGATCCCCATATTGCTCTGCCCTAATAGCAATGGTCCTTTGCTATGTTCAAAGTGCTCCTCAGAGTTTAGCATGACAAGTTTTAGAGAATAAGCAATGTTCATAAGGACTTGGTAATGTCCCAGCATCCCGAGTCCTTTGACAGATGTCCCAAGCTCACCTGTCCTTAGACCCTCCTTCTCGGCCAGGAAAAACTACCAAACCTCTTTGGGAAAAAGTAGAAACCTGGAGAAGTTCCATAGTGAAGGAGAGATCTGACTCCCTCGGACGGACAGGGGGACGCGCCTCAATTTGCAGATGGACGGTGGAGCTGGACCCACTCAGGAAGAGAACCTATTCCTCGAGGCTGATGAAGAACCATGCATATGGAGTAGAGACCGTTTCTCCAGGCAGTTGAGGAGATTCTGGTTCCACAGGTCATCGATGTGCCTGCTCCACTCCCGTCGGGGAAGTGGAAGAAGAAGAAGAAGGAAAAGCGATGAACAAATTGCAAGTGAAATTAAATATTAAATATTGTTTGATAGAAAAGTAGTAAAAAGCAGATAGTGCTCAAGCTGCCATACTTCCCCCAGCATAGTTGCTCCTAGGGCAGCATAGCTGAAAACTGTAGGTTTTTATTTCTGTTCCTAACTGGCCTGACCATAAGCGATTTAAAAAAAGAAAGTTTTAAACCTGGTCTTAAATGAAGACTGTGTCGGCCGCTTTAACATGGACAGAAAGCTGATTCCACAACACAGGGGCTTGGTAGCTAAACGCTCTACCTCCTACTGTGCTTTTAGAGACTCTTAGGACCACCAGAAGTCCAGCATTTCTCATGCTCTCCAAAGGTTGTGTTGTACTAATATTATTCCGTGAGTTTTAGTTATAACATCCCGATTTAGATGTACGTAACATAATAGCAGGGGTGGAAAGTTGCAAATCATATGGGCACTTTGAATAAAATTACAATCTTTACATATCCGAGTAAAACTTCTGCCTTCCAAATAGCTGTCAATTACTAATCAATTGAGTATATTGGTAGATTTTAAACATGTACGTGTAATTAAGTACAATACTGTTACTGTACTATTTTTAAAACTATTGGTTTTAAGTGTTCCAAAGCTTGTCAGTCTCGCCGCTGTCTCTGCCGCTCTCCTTTTACAAACATCACTGCCTCACCTGCTCCGATTGGCCAGAGCTCAGAGAGTAGAAGAGAGTAGATTATGGTTCAAAATTGAGTTTTAAACTGCTTAATACATAACGTTTTGAACAAATAAGTAGACAAATTCAAAATGCTACTAAAATCGTGTAAAAAAAAATAGATATCAACTTGTACTTTGAGAAGTATTTCTACTTTTGCTCGATGTACAATTTGTAGAAGCAGGACATTTTCACTGCTCGTTCCACTTCTTCATATTGGAACACCGGAAACAGCGTTGCCCCGACCTGACCCACACTGCGCACAGCTCCGGAGGTCTTTCTGGGTGACATAAACACAACTGAATCTTTGCATATTTGCCGTGGTCCAAAAGTGAGCGAGGCGCCTGAAGTGAGGGGCGATGAATGCTCCGTGACATTTTGTTGAACTCTGTCAGGATTTATTAGGACATCTGGGAGAGGTGCCACGGCGTAATATGAAACGTGTCACAGTGTAGAGAAGAGGCAGTCATGTGCAAATAAACACTGGGATTCGTGTAGGTGCGCTTGTGTTGGTTTTCATATTAGCAATTTAATATTACAAATGCCACATCTTTGCTGTACTGCCGATGACATGGCAACATTTGAAACATTTAAAAGGCAATTTATCCGGATCTGACCGTGAGCAGAGTATCATAACGTAGTCCAAAGCATGCGTTTATTAATAAAATAGGTGTTTATTGCTTAGCTTATAATATTGACACTTGAAAAAATGAAATAAATAAAAGAGGTCATCATTTTATTTTTGTATCAGATTGAAGAAAAAAAGTATCCAGTTAAAGAAGACAAATTATTCTCTTGGGAAAGCTAATCTTGTATTAAAATGATTAGTACCTTTTTCGGGGATGATTAAATGCTAAATTGGAGTTCAAGCAACTGGTATTCTGGGATTAATTAGTTCTTAACTCTGACAAGCCCGTTCATTTAAAGCAAGTGCACAATTTTAGAAAAGCATTTCAAGTGAAATAAAAGACTTAATAAAATGATTTGTTATTACATGCAGACAGCACACTGCATTCTTTTTTCACAACGTCCGGCTTTCACAATATACTCTTGGGGGAACCACAAACTAATTTAAATAAATAAATGAATGCCAGGTACCGTAGCTTAAAAGGACAAATATGATGCATTATTTGTATTGTTATTGGCCTTTAAAAATGCTCTTGAGTACTGACATGCTAATGCGGCCACACAGTTGTAATGATCATGATTTGACGGCTGAAATGCTCAGACCGAGTCCGCGGATGATCTATTTACTTAAAAACAGCACAGAAGTTAAAATGATGAAGCAAATGTTATAAATATTACACTTTCAGTTCAGTAGTTGCACTTTTTCTTTGGAGTAAGACTGGTATTGATTGTTTCACTGGATTTTGTCTTGTTTTGAGCTAACTTCAATGGGGCTAATTCAATGGAGGATAAAGCCCTTAATCACTGATATATTTGCCATTCTTAAGTAATCTTTAATCAAAACAACATCAAATGTCATCAATCAAGTTACAATGTAACTGGAGGAAGAATGTTCGAACTAAGACAATTGAGATTATTATTCTGAGTTCAAGTAGTGTATGCAAGATACATTTTTTTTTCTCAAGATATACAACAAAGGACAGAAGCATGCGACCAAAGCATTTTCAGTGGTTGAAATCATGCCATGTTAAGTCAAGCATTTTACAGTGCAACAGTGTAATATAAACTCTCATATTGGATGATCTGCTGATCCAACACTGTTGAACTGAAGTGGCCATAAATACAACATAAAAAGGCAGGCTAAAGGCAACAAATGTTATGTAATCATAATGAAGTAAAGTGATTATGGTGATAATGGTGACAAACTCAGTGGTTTTATAACACTTTTGTTTTATTATGTTTGTGTTAAAACATAATTAACATGACAAATGTCCAACTGCGATGTAACAGCAGTGTTAATTGTGATGACATAAGAAACGGGATGATAAAAGGTAAATAGCAGCTGCATGGAATGGGGAAACAAATAAAATCATTGTTTTGGAGTTTTTCCTTGACAAAAAGAACTGGTGATTTGGGACAGTACACTTTTCTACATTAGTTTAAGATTAACATTTCCCTTTCTGGTATGTACAATTGAAAAATATATTTAAATGCTGAAAGTAAGCTAGTTAGACATCTGACTTTATTTTACATATTTGATACGTGCCCCATTGAGTACAGCAACCTGTGGTAACATGGAACATCATTATATTTAGGGTTAGGAATAGGTGTCATAAAGTGTGGAAAATTGTGCACATTGGGTAATGCAGGTACAATATCAAGCGTAGTGAATAGCAAACATTCCAACATTCTGCACTTTTCCTGCTTTCTGAGACCACCATAAAATATCATTGGTGACAAAAGCTCTGCGGTGTCGTTGTGATCGTTGTGTTACGGAGCTGACCTTGAGAACCTTCAAAACAAAACAAAATGCCTCCCTTTTGTCCAGGGGGTCAGTGGCTTGTATTATGTGAACATCAATACACCATTTCCTCTGGTTATGCTATAATTTACAGCCCAACAGAAGACTTATTCCCAGCCTTATACCTGTGTGACACATCACATCAATCTTTGCTTTCAAACATGTTTTTTTCCTTTTTGCTGGTGGTTAAAAGGAAGTATTGAGCGGAAAATCTGGCTAACAACTCAACATTATAAATATAACATTCCTTGTCAAGTGAACATAAAACATCTGTACTGACTCCTTTTGTGTGTATTCTCATAATTGTATGATCTTTTCTGATCTCAGAAGCTAAGGTTGGGCCTTGGGTGCTCAAGTGCAAACTGTCATCACAGGCACTTCACACACCTTGCCTGTGATGTGTGTAAGTAGTAAATAAGTTAAAAAAAAATTGTATAGCATCTTTTACAGACAGAAGTCACAAAGTGCTTCACAAAAACACAGAATAAAATAGTAAAACACAAACTTACTGGGAGAAATACACATACAACTATACACAGTAAAATCAGTCCCTAAAGCAACTGTAAATAAAAGGCCTCAAAAAAGGTTATGAGCTGAAAGCAACAACAGAATCCAATGACCACAGGGAGAGTGGAAGATCATTCCAGAGTCTGGGTGCGACAGCCTGGAAGGATCGGTCTCCTCTGAACGAGTGCGGGGAACCAACAGCAGTTTCTGATCCAAAGAGCTCAGTGAGCGAGGGGGAGTTTAAGGTTTGATCAGATCGCTGATATACAAAGGCACCTGACCATGCAAGGCTCTGAAAGTCAGCACATTTTAAATTGTATCAACAGTGTTGGTGGTGCAGTGGAGAAGGTTAAGTCTACAGCAGTGTATCCAAACAGCATCAGGTTCAATTTTCTTTGAATAAAAACTTGCTGGGGTGGATGTTGGATTTTTTTTTATACAAACAAGATTCTTTTTTCTGGTTACCCACAAGGGTGTGTTTTGTCTCCAATTTTGTACATTCTTGACAGTGTACACAAACATGTCAACAAACAGCCACAGTACAGTTGTTGACGTAGTTTAGTAGTGTGAGGAATCCTACCTACAGCTAAATGTAGCTAAAAATAAAGATATGATTGTGGATTTGAGGAAGAAACTTCACAAGCACAAAGTCACTTTAATTAAAGACCATTGAGCAAGTACAATCGTGCAAGTACCTTGGCACCATCATAGACAGAAAATTAAACTTTGAAGAGAACAGCGTGGTCTGTAAAAAGGGTCAGCAGCAACTACTCGATTTGAGGAAACTGGCACACTTTCACATTGAACTATAATGGCAATGTTTTATCACGCTTATATTGAAATGGTTTTTATTTTTTGGTTTATGTTTTTTTAATTTTGTAATTACTGGGCCTATCCACATGAAACAAAAACTGGCACAAAGTTCAACGTCTTCTCTGTCAGCACAAAACAAAAGAATTATAAACAATCATAATAGCTTCAGAAAATTGTGCTATTAACTTGAAAGGCATGAATGTTGTCAGTTGAAAGCGCTTAAAGCCTTAAGAAAAAATGACAAATTTGTGGAGTCAATCTCAAGCAAATAATGAGCAAATAAACCTCTTCATGTTAATTCAAAAGATGCTGATTTGCTGTATTGCTGTAGCTGGATGATTTGAGTGGGGTCTTTGTGTCCTTTCCTTTGGGTTTTCACTGTTTCCTCAGCCCTGTTTGGAGGTTGTTACTCGTATTCTCAGTAATTGAGGGAGACAGAAGGCGATCCGCGAGTCAGCACTAAATATTAAGACTTAATGGGTTTTGTAGGATCTGCATCTGCTACCAGCTGCACCCTCAACACATGACTGGCCCCAGCATTCCTGCGCGCTTCCAATTTCACTATAAAATGTCCAAGCTACAGTCCATCCCCCATTCCCACTCCAAAAAACCACAGGATAGAGAGCATGGCGGAGACTGTTTAAATGCAAATCCCTAATCGAGCTGATAAGATGTAATGAAACACTGCCAGGCAGAGGAGTCAGTGTTTGGACTCTGTTAGGACTTATACAGGATAGTTGAAATTTAGGTGAAAGTATTATAGCTTAAATTATAATTGTTTTTGTAATACATGTTTAACACCATGAAGATTCAAAATTATATAGATGCAGAGGCCTATTATACATGTTTAGAGTGGTATAGGGTATGTGTATCACTGGTGGTACGGGAGGTTGTTCTAGTCACACGTTCTATTGCTAGCTCAATTTGGAGGCTTGATAATAGAAACAGGTCCATTGACTTCATGTTCAAAACTGCAGAAAGTTGTGGTCCTTTTCACAGACCTGTTTTAGATCTGGTGGTAATCAAAGGTACTTGGAAATAGAAATCCATGCACATATGGAGAATATGCAAACTCCATAGAGAAAGGCCAGAAGTTGAACCGAGCTGTGAAGTAAGAATACTAAACATTACAATGTTGCGATGCAGTATAAGGCTAAAGCGCTATGGTGCGATCCATAAAAACTAAATTAACAGTTAACTTTAATAAATTCATGTGATATTTTAAATTGATTTGTTCTGACCCACATTTTTGTCCATACTGTATATGACCAATTATCTGCATGTCATATTCACTATTATGAATAATGACTACACAGCCACAACATCAATGTGTTGAAATCAATTACTCCCATAGGTCACAAACTGGCTCATATTTATGATTGTTAATTTTGAAATCAATATGCAAAGTGTCTCTGCCTGCAGTCTCATATATCTGTTATCAATATTCACCCAATTAATAATGAGAAATAAGTAATAATAACGGTTTAGAAAGGGGCTACATACATTGGTGCTACATACCTTGAGTGTAGACGCAGAGAGGACGGCTCACTTTGTGACCAATCTCATGTTTGGTCGTGCAATGGTTCGAGGTTTAATCTTTTTTGCTATTACTACGAAGCCTATTTTGAGTTACAAAACAAAAAAAATCCCATAATATATAATTGATTAGTGCAGACTATTCAAACCATGCAGTGGACACCCAATTTAACACTTTCCATTTATTCCTACAAAAATAATCTCTTTTTATAAATTATATTTTCTCAAACCACAAGGAACAACGTAACAAATGCCTTCTTTCACATAGTTTAGTAAGTTTTTCAGGAAAATAACTTGGTTTTGGGTTGGACTATCTCATGCCATTTATGTTGACATGGAATTAGCACTTATACTTTCTTACAGTTCTTAGATGAATAATGTTGAAACTTACAAACTGAGATTCCTTCCCTGTATCACATTCCCATCTCTAAACCCTCATGGCTCTGTTTTGTCGCCTTGTTAGCTCACCTGGCCTAACAGTTTGTCGTTAGTTCACCATAATTGACTGGGTAATGATCCGACGGTGCACCTCTCCACTCCAATGACCCCGCCTCCTCTCCTCCTGTCGGGCTACAGCGCTATATATAGCGGATTTAAGGCGACACGCACGAAAAGGTCACCGAAAGGTTGTGTCCAGGTTAAACATGCTCCTCTGATAAGTAATTATGTAAATGACAGTAGCTGTTTAATGAACTCCGGTGTCTCTCTTGGGAATAATGTAATCTGGTTGTATAGTTACAAGAAAATAGGACTTGATGTAGTGAGGAGTGTAGAATTATCAATTATTGAAGAATTAGACAAGAACATGACCACCATGGCTGACCTACTGTCACAGTGGAAACAGTACTGAAAATAAGTAAAAATGAAACAGGAATAAACTGGTGCCAGGTGATGCAAGTGTTGTCAAGACAACAAACAAGCTTCTCTATAATCATTGAAGATGTTAATGAATATGTGATAGGTAATTATGCAAATTATAAAGCTGTTTAATGAACTCAGGTTCCCCCTTGTGAATGACAGTGTGATGGGCAACAATTTAATAGATTCAAGACATACGGCTTGATGTTCAGCAAGGAGTCAGATAATAACACCAAGCAGAAAATGTCTGACTAAATGGACCTTCTTATACTGATGAGCCAAAACATGATGATTCCTGACAGTGAAAAGCTCTGAGGTGTTCCAAAGTGGTCCATTAATAGTAATACATTGTACTAAAAATACTAAATTAATTTAGTTCATTGGCAAATGTTTTTCACACCAAGATCAAAAATTAAAGGTGCACTAAGCAACTTTTTCTGGTGGAGGGTGCGCCACATGCACATACTGCATTTATTCTCACATTCTCACTGTGAGCAGGCTCGCCACTCCACAGATCTGACCTGTAACTTGACTTGGTGATGCCACCCTTTTTCTCCATACATTCATAAGTTTAATGTCATGCTGCAGAACATTTTGGACCGAGCAAAGACATTCATGCGAAACAGGAAAGTGGTGAAATCTCCACAAGAAAAGCTGCTCTGCACCTTTATTTCTTGTCATTTTTACTTATCTAGATATTACTGTGTATAGTTCTAATTCAAATAAATCAAAAATTCTCCTGCATTACTCAGCACATGTCTAACGATCTGAAATCTCTAAACCAGCCCCAAATTCGAGCCTTGATTCTCTCCCCTCCAAATCTCTTTCAGTAGTCCTTTTAATGTACTATTATTTTACAGTGGCGGGTGTTCTTTTTGGGACTGCTGACTAAATCGGCGCCAATCATCCACGCTCTGAGCCTTTCATCAGTTGCCATGGAGACGGCCCGGGTGAATAGGGGATAAATGGAGAGACTGTGACACCTGCTCCAGCTGATCTCCCAATCACCCCTCCACTGTGATACGAGTATGAGATGAATACTCCGAGACATGTAAGTGCAGCCTGAGCCAACCAAGTTTTACAATTTATTAGTAGTAAAGGGTGCAACTTATCACAACTCTCAGGCCTTAACCAAAACAAACTCAATAGGAGTAGAGTGTAAAATATGACTCAGGTTACACCTTCAATAAATTTAACGAACAACAGATACTCCAGACTATACACAACAACAACAAATCTTGAACAACCTGCTGTGAGTTTGCTTGCCTCTCCAAAGACCTGTCCTCCAAGTTGATGGCGTCACCCGCTTGTGTCCATGGAGATAGAGATTAATACCATGCAATGGAACGTTCCATTATTTTGAATTGAAAATTACGTCATGCTTTGATTTTGATCATTATGTTCAAAATTGGTATATGGAGTACAAAGCCTCTTTTTTCTTTAAGGATTTTTTTGGCCAGTAGGTTTTATTTGACAGGACAGTGTAGTGTGAAATGGGAATGAGACTGGGGAATGGCATGCAGCAAACTGTCAAGAGCTGGATTTGCACTCTGCATAAGTGCTATCCACTGAACTTTTGTATTCTTTTTTTAAAATTAAAAACAAGTTTGAAACTTGTGTGTTTATTTCTAAATAATAATAAGGGCTTGGATTTATGTTTTACTTTTTGCAAATCCTTACATCCCCTTCCACCTACACCAATCAATCACTCACCCATTTTATAGGTGGGTGTAATATTACATTTTTCTAAAACTTTTCTAGTTCCATTGGCCACATTACATCAATAAACATCACACTCACACACATGTATCAGTGTAGGCAGTTCTGGTTGGAATCTGGAGGTTGTCATTTGTCCGAGGGTACAGTGAATTGCAGAGTAGAAAATGACTGTCCTTAATGAGACAGCTGTATGGTACAATTGGCGGGCACAGGACAGAATGACTGATGAGTAAGTAAGGGTTAGATAACATGCAATTGCCTCTATACATTTAGGTCTGAAAATTTATTGTTTTTAATTTCTCCATTTTAGTTCTACAATGTGGTTATTCCATGTGACGAACCTTATGATAAAAGCAATTGTGTATACATTTGGCTGAAGGATCTAAGACCAGGTTGCACCAGGCGTTAGATACAAGTCTGTCTTTTTATATGGTAGTGGCTTCAGGAGTTTTACAATGGTAATTCTGAAAGTAGCTTAATGCACAAATGCCCTTAAAGTCAGCTAAATGTCAATGTCAACAACCACACGTTGTTGAAAAGTGAGCTTTTAATAAACATATATATTATACATATTCACAATGACAACTTTGAGCTGACATGTCAAAGTGTTAAATAAAAATGATGGAAGAAGTGTTGTGGACGGCCATTTTGGATTGGTGTGACATAGAGGGACAGTGACAAGAGGAAAAGTTCCAGGGGATGTTTGGAGGCGAAGTGGCCCAAAGAGGCATGTGGGACCCAACTAACCTTGCCCCGAGACCCCACAGCCTCAGACGAGGTCCAGTCAGGGCAGGGCAGAGGGCGTAACCAGGCAGGGCAGAAGTTGTCCTGACTTGGTCAGGCTGAACCCATTCAATTGGTTCGGTCCAGTTCTAGTCTTTCCTATAAAGTCCTGTTGGTCAAGTCCCAATATAGTTCCAATTTTGGAGTGTGTGTGTGTGTGTGTGTGTGTGTGTGTGTGTGTGTGTGTGTGTGTGTGGGTGTGGGTGTTTGGAGTATGAGCTTAGATAAGTTCCTGGGTAAAGACACCCGTTGGTATTACTCGAACAAAACTATAATGATTGGAGATCAACCATTATGATTTTTCATGGTCGATGATTGATTGCTTGATAGGTAGATAGATTGATTGATTGATTGGTTGGTTGATTTTTTGAGTAGCCAATGGCCGATAAACTCTGCAAATTTTTGGGGCCAAAATGTAATGAGCCAATTTGAAATTTCCCCCTAATAGGATAACATTAATATAAACTCAGTCGACAGTGCATCACTCTAGCTAAGAAAAGTATAATGAGGAACAAAATCTGTAGCATTGGCTTTTTTCCTCTTTTTGTATCCACTACGTGTTCTTCAAACCTCTGACGCAACACTATCACATTTACTACAGCACCCTCTTCTGTTGGACTGAAGATTATTCTACTCATTCAAACCTTCATGCATGTCCTTTTAGTTAAATTTACTTTTTTCTGTCAGTTCAACTTTTCCTGTGATTTGCATGTTTTGACAGAGTCTCTTGTTGGAGTCTATTATTCTGCACTTGCTTTACTGAGGGCCGCTGCAATGAGTTGCTATGCGGTTTACCGGTCCATTAGAGGCCCAGCGTGCATGAAACAGCATATTCTTTGCTCCATCTACAAAGGCTGTTTCATTACCTCACTGGTCACTGGCACGCACATTATGGAAGATTCAGAAGATCATCTTTTGATTACTATAATTTATTGTAGAGTGGAAGAGTGCTCTACAAAAACAATTGCATTTCTGGCATTCTCTCCATAAAAAGTTAAAGGTGCAGTGTGTAACTTTTTTGATGTAGGGTCCACCACTAGTTTGTCTCCATAGAAATGTTTTTTCTTTGCCTAGAATGTTCCAAAATATGGCTATTCATAGCTGTTGGACCAGAGAACTTTTGATTTTAATTTTTCAATTGCTATGGAAACAGTCTTATCATTGGATGAATAATTGTACACTTTTTGCCCATTGAAGCATTGTTTTCTATGTCTATGTTCCATTTAGCTTTCTAACATTGTTATTTCTGTAATGAATCACTGGAAACTGTGATATATTTCCGTGTGATTGTCAGTAATTATAATTAAACTAGACTTTGACCTCCTCCTGTTTCTTTCACATCTTTCTGTGTGCCATTTGTCCCGTTGTCGATCTCACACAGGAGTTTGTTTTCATCCTGAGCCTCACGTGGGTCTGAGCGTGGCTCACTTCATGGTCACTTTGTGGTTTTGTTCCACTCTCTGGTCCGTTTCGTTCACAATTCAAACGAATCGTGCCATAGTTCGATTCAATTGGCCCAAGACCAACTTTTCCAACTGGATCAGAGTTCGATTGCATGTTCACAACTACCCAAAGGAACCGGACTATCAAGGCGAATGAAACCTGATTCCAATCAAAAGTGTATTGTGAATGCACCCTTAATGTTTCATCTCTCTGAAACGTTTAGATGTATAGATAAACTTATCTCTTTTATCTCCATGGAGACAAGCAGGTAAAAACAACAGTCTGAGTTACAGGTGATATCTTTGGGTAGGTAATCGGTTATCATTCTTGTTTTTCAAGGTAGTTTCGAACAATAAAAGCACCACTGCGGAAGACTCCAGGCAAAGCATAACATCTACATGGAGACGAAGAAGAAGGTGGCTTATCCCCAACCAGAAAGTGCACCTTTGCAAACGTATCCGTGCTTCCAAAGACTGATCTTCAGTTTGGCTGCTCATATGGAGTAGAGACCGTTTATCCAGGCAGACCATTTATCCAGGAGCATTTGGATCCACAGGTCATCGATGTGCCTGCTCCACTCCCATCGGGGAAGTGGGAGAAGAAGGAAAAGCAATGAACAAATTGCAAGTGAAATTAAATATTGTTTGATAGAAAGGAAGTCAGAAGCAGAGGATAATGCTCAAGCTGCCATACTTCCCCCAGCAAAGTTGCTCCTAGGGCAGCATAGTTGGGAACTGTAGGTATTTATTTCTGTTCCTAACTGGCCTGAACGTTTTAAGCCTGGTCTTAAATGAAGAGACTGTGTCGGCCTCTTTAACATGGACAGGAAGCTGATTCCACAACACAGGAGCTTGGTAGCTAAACGCTCTACCTCCGACTGTGCCTTTAGAGACTCTTGGGACCACCAGAAGTCCAGCATTTTGAGAGCGAAGTGCTCTGTTTGGATGATAAGGTATTATAGCCTCTTTGAGGTAGGATGGGGCCAGGTCATTTATGGCTTTTGGTAATCAGTGGAGAGTTTTGAGAGTTCTTGATTCGTGTAAAGCTCACATGGAGCCAGTGAAGAGATTCGACGCAACGGCGTAATGTACTTTCTCTTCTCTTAGTTCTGTTAGTAATCTCTGTAGCTGCATTTTCGATACAGTTGAAGCTGTTTTATAATGACGCTTTTAGGAGACGACCGGCGAGCAGGAGTTTACAGTAGTCTAATCTAGATGTTACAAAACGCAAATCATATTTTTAGACAAGATTTTTCAGATTTGCTATATTACGCAGATGGAAATAGGGTGTTTTACAGGTTTGATGTATATGTGCTTTCAAATAAGTCTCTCAAGGTATCTTACAGTGGAGCTGGAGGCTACACTCGACGTTGTCCAGTGTGACTATCTGCTCAGATAAAGCGTCTCGTAGTGATGTTTAGGGCCAGTAGAATGACCTGCGTTTTTTTTAGGGTTCTGAAGCAGAATAATTAAGTGTCATCCAGGGTTTTTATAACTTCACCACAAGCACTAGATTGCAGTCTGCTTGATCGGTCTGATCGGTGCATTGATAAATACAGCTGTGTGTCAATCTGCATAGCAGTGGAAGTTAATGCCATGCTTCGATAATGTTACCTTAACTGCCAACATATAAAGAGTAAACAGAATTGGACCGAGTCAGAACTCTGTGGCCCACCATAGGTTACTTTAGAACAGGGTGAGGAGCTCTGTTACATTACAACCAGGCTACTGAGCTATCAATAGGTAAGGATTTAAACCAGTTGAGGGCGGGGCCTCTGACACCTACATCACATTCTAACTTCTGCAGTATGAATGTTGTGGTCGATGGTGTTGAATGCTGCACTGAGGTTTCAATAGAACAGGATTGGGACCAGTCCATCGTCAGCAGCTAATAACAAATCATTTGTGACTTTAACTAATGCAGTTTCAGTGCTGTGGCTCTGAACCCTGACTGGAAAACTCTCAAATAGTTATTGGTCCTGTAGATGGCGCCAAGCTGTTTAACTGCAACTCTTTCAAGGATTTTTGAGACAAAGGGGAATTTGAAATTATTCTGTAGTTTATCACAGGTCAGGATCAAGATTAGGCTTTTTCAGAAGCGGTTTAATGACTGCATGATTGAAGGACTGTGGACATCAACACTTTCTAATGAAGTATTTATTATATAAGAATATAATCTATAAGTGGGGAGAATGTCTTTGAGGAGTCTGCTTGGAAATCGGGTCTAGAAACAAGTTGACGTTTGTAGAGGACATAATGGCTGAAGGTTATCTCTGCTTAATCAACAGCAGCGAACCTTTCTAGTGTTACTTGATGGATTTACTATGGGACACTATTTTTACAGCTTGGCTTGTTCAGGGCAAATAGTGGGAGTCCATCATCCTATCCATTTCTAAAAACGCTCCCTGTTCCCGTGTGGAGGGTTGTCAGGTGACTGGAGCCTATCCCAGTGCTTTGGCCTTAGGCGGGGTACAGCCCTGGCACAGTGGCCAGACTCTGTCGCAGGGCTCCAAGAGACATAGACACACAGGACAAACCCATTGCACTACTCACACTCATTCACTAGGGCCAATTTACAGTTGCCAATTTACCTAACACATGCATGTCTTTGGACGGTGGGAGAAAGCCGGAGAACCCGGAGAGAACCCACGGTAACACGGGGAGGACATGCAGACTCCACCCAGCGAAATCATGTGATGTAATGTTCGCCGAGGAATTGAACCCCTGGTTTCCTTCTTGGGAGGCAAGGGCTCTAACCGATCTGCCACCGTGCATAGTGGGAGTAATTTCACCTAATTTATTTTATTGCCCAACTCGCTGCCCAAGTACAGACTTTAACTAACATGGTGGTCAGTCTAATGGAACAGAAAGAAGCACAACCCTACTACCCTTCCTCACAACCACCACCAACCCCACTTTTCTAACCTCCGGCTAACCACCCTAAACCACCTCAAAAGAAAATCTTCCTCTGTTCAAAGTGCACTGAACATAACCTAGAGGATTGTAGTCATTGCTTTGTGTGTAGTGAGTCAGGACATAGAGCCGTGGGATTCCTAAAGCGGACCAAGGTTCAGGGAAACTGGAATCCGTCTCTGTCCAGGGACAGCCAGAGACCGGTACAGAGCCACAGTCCCACCCAGTAAAGCCCACTCCTGCAAAACCCTCAGCGCAGTGCACTAGACATCGCAGTAAACTGACAAGAAAACAGTTAAAAAGAGACAACAGAAAGCAACGCATCTCCTATTGCCGAAGTTCTATATCGACAAACTGCCGGGTATCCCTAGTCGGTAAGAAAGGTTTACTCAAATGTCTGATTGGTGGTTATCCTGTGACAGAATTATTTGACTTCACAAGTGAGTATGGTTGACAGACGGGTGGGTCAAGCTTACAGTCACTCTAGCTGGTCACGAAGACCCCAATCATAGGCAGTAAGATGTCACTCCCTCAACCTCTAGTGGGAGCTAATGTTCTTGGAACTATCCTCCAAAAACAAGAGTCAGATGAAAAAGCACTTGGAATGGATGAAGAACAAGTAGTGGCCATGATTAACTTCATTCTAGCGCCACAAAGACCAGATTGTGATCCAGCCACAGTGAGAATCGGCAAAATCAATGTGACTGTTCCAGCTGGTAAAGCAGTTCAAGTATGGTGCAGGGTGCCACAAAAATGTGGCACTTCTGACCCCCTTGTGCTGTATGAACGTGAAGAGAACATTGCTTTATGACATTTAAGTGTGGTAGAAGGACTCCTAGAGATTAACAACTCTCAAAGACCTTTTGTTAAGATCCCCATTTCAAACCACTCAAAACACGAGATAATCCTGCCAAAGAGAACAGCCCTCGGTACCATCCAGCATGTTGCTAAGATTATTGAGACAGATTTGCCAGAGCAAACTCAGTCTGTACAGACCCCAGTCACATCACTTGAGGTGGACAAAGCCACCACTCTTCGTGATTCATCTGCTGAGTCCTGGTTGCCCCAAGTAGACCTTAGTCACTTAAGTCCAGACCAGCAAAAGTCAGTTGAAAAGGTGTTGAGGGAAGAGTGTGCGGCGTTCTCCTGCGATAGTATAATATAATACCGTCCAGGAAAAGTCAACATCGACGCAGATGTGTCCCATCGTCCACTGGACTAACAACTTCATGGAAAAGTGCTCAGAGAAACTCTCTGTTGAAGCTGTAGGCACAGTATGGGAAGGGAGCAGAAGAGCCAAGCAAGATGATATAGCGTGGATTGCAGCTCTCAACATCGCAACACCAAGCCAGATCCTCAAAGAACCTCTGCAGTCAATCAGTCATGACAAGTTTGTAAAAGAACAAAAAGCAGATTCAGCAATTGGGAAAGTTATTGAGATGAAAGAGAAAGACATGCCACCAACAGAAGATGACAAAGTTGACACAAACGCCAAAAGACTTAAGGGAGTGGAGTTGAGAATGACCTTCTCTACAGGAAGACCACTGAACGTAAGCAACTAGTCCTGCCTGCTGTTTATAGACATATCGCTCTCGCACACCTCCATAGCAACATGGGCCATGTCGGTGTAGAGAAAGTCCTGAGTCCTGAGCCGAGAGCAATTCTACTGGCCTTTCATGAAGAGACAGATTGACGAGTATGTCACAATGAAGTGTCAATGCATAAAGCAAAATAAGCCAGCACTACATGAGAGAGCACCAATGGGCAGTATAACATCTAGCTCCCCACTTGAGCTTGTTTGCATCGACTTCCTGCACCTCGAGTCATGCAAAGGTAGATTTGATTATATTGTTGTAGTAGTGGACCATTTCACCAGGTTCGCACAAGCATATCCCACTAAAAATAAGGCATCAAAGACAGCAGCGGACCGTCATTTCAGTGATTTTATTCTCAAATTCGGGTACCCCTCCAAGTTCCACTGGTTTTTCTCCGTTCTACCTGCTGTATGGCAGACATCTTCGCCTCCCAGTGGACCTTCTCTTTGGTCTCATGACAGGAAACGATAATGAGACACCACAAGGATATGCTGAGAAATAGAAACAGAAAATGACAGAGGCATACCACATAGCAAATGCTAACAGCCAACAGTCAAGCTCCAAAGGTAAAGCAAACTAATGACAAAAGGTGCAAAGGAGTAACACTACAGACCGGAAACAGAGTATTTTTGTGTAATCTAGGTGAAAGAGGTGGTCCTGGCAAACTAAGACCCTACTGGGAACAAACAGTCTATATCGTGAGAGAGCAAGTTGGCGACAACCCCGTCTACAAAGTTAGTCCAGAGACTGAAGGCCGTCCCGTCCGTACTCTGCACAGGAACCTGCTGTTACAGGTGAACGACTTGCCAGTTGACATGGTTCAAAGTCAAGCTGCCAAGCCAAATAAGAGAAACAAAAAGTCTACAGAAAGGCCTAAGACACAATCTCGCAGCTCAGAGGCAAGCGACTCAGAAGAAGATGAGCCTGTTTGTTGGTTTCGTATGCCCAGATGTCTTCATCAGGACCAACGTCCAGTTGATCAAGTTTACAGTGAGTCCCAAAGTGAACCTCGCCAACATCAGACCCAACCAGCAGAGAGATCTTACAGGCAACCTGAACCAGGAAGAGACACTGTTACAGAAGAGAGACAAGTAGTACTAGGAGAAGATGGACAAGACTCCGACCTACCCCAACTTCACGATGAAGTGGACGTCTCTGTGCCCACTCCTGGCCCGGCATCGCATCCTGATCCAGAGCCGGCACCCAGCCCTGAGCCAGAGCATGTCATCCAGGTAGAGTCACCACCACGTCTGAGGCAGTCCACCAGTAGAGGCGACCCCATACGGTCTTCACATATCCATCCTTGGGCCTGCCAGACTCGTCCTATGGTGAACACGATCAATGTCCAGCCTTCACCGTATCCTTTTCTGTATTACCCCCCTTTATTCCCAACCTCTTTCTCCTCCCCCCTTACCTCAAACCCTTACCTACCTGTTTCGTATGCTATTCCTTGCTATTAAACTGACCAGATAATGATGTGATGTCTATTGGTTCCAGACTTCAGGCAGTCATTGCCTGCAAAGGGTTCTCAACAAAATATTAAAAAGTAACATTTTACTTTATATTTATTTGTCCAATTTTGAGCCCCTGAAATGTGGAGCGTGTGTATAAAAATAGATTCTATTCCTACATGTTCAATCATATATTTTAGTTCAGCGTCTGGAATTAAGCGGAGCACAAATCATGAAGATTGTGTCATTCTCCAAATATTTCTGGTCCTAACTGTATGTTGAACTGTTTAATGGACAAGGATTACAAAGATAGAATGGTGTGATGTGTATAAGCACTATTCCAGTACTGCTGCTGCTAGCTTCACTACATGTGTGCATCACTGAACGGTTATCATGAGTCGCAGTGACAGTTGTGCCTATGGGCTGTGACTGGCATCCTTTACTCACAGCACTGGCACAATGAGGCAAAGGCAGCATGAAGAAAGAGCATTGGACAGCCAGGGACAAGCTGAGACGAAGGGAAAAGGCACCAAACCTTGTCCGTGGAAATATAATTCTACTCATTATGTCCTTTTGTATTTCTTAAGCGATTGCAGCTTCAGCCCAATCCAAATCCTTTGAATAAACAGACTCGTTGAGAGACTTTATGGTAGAAGAAAAACACAAAACTTCAGAATGCAGACTACGCATGAGACTGGAGTGCACTATGAATGTTCAGTTTAAAGACCTAACATTTTCCGATTTAGTTGAGCAGTTGAAATAAATCCCAATTGTAAAGCATCAATTATTTTTTTATTGGACAAGATGTGCTTATAGAAGCAGCCGAAACATGTTCAGCAGTTGACCAAATGGTCCTTCACCAAAGATCAGTACAATTATTATGGTAAATATTTCATATCTACAGGAGTTTTTGTATCTGTCCCATTGGACCATCAACTGTTCTGTGTTGGTTACCTATTTGCTTCTGTCTGGAGATTCACATCCTCTCCTCTGATAGTGGAACAATCAACAAAGTTACTTCTAAACTTTTACATAAGTAGATTTTTGTATGTGCTACTTTAACTTGTGTCTATACTTTAACTTTAGAAACTGAATTGAATGCTTCTTCCACCATTGTCAAAGATCAGACGAACTTTGGCATTCTCAAGGTGATAAGGCCGTCCAATCGAGCTCTTGATTTGTTTCTTATAAAAAACTCATAAAAAGAAGAGGTCATGTGTCCAGTTTACTAAAAAGGAGTCTTGAAGCTTACAATGTCACTTAATATTACATTTCTTGCATAACACAATATTTGTTTTTTTCTAAGTAATAAAATATGTCCAATAACTTCTCCTATATCAACATTTGTGTAGATTACTAAGGTAGTCAGCACGTTTAGAAATGTATGTACTGAGAGAAAGGTATGCAGCTTCATGGTCTTTGTGCCACACATCATATAAGAAATGTTGGATAGTAATATTCTGTGTGTGGATGTATAGACAATTCATCATTCGTCATAATTTGAAAGCATTTTAAAGCAATTATTTAACACATTTTTACCATTGAAAATCCTTTGTTTAAATGGGCTGTTTCTTCCCATCTTATCCACACTCTTTTGAAGAAACCAAATTACTCCAGCGCCTTACAACTGCATCCCTTTAATAGGACTGTGAATAAAATAGCTCATATGCATTCACAATGGGCCCCAAGGCATTTGTGAAGCAGCAGCAGCAGCAGCAGCACACATTTAACCGTCCCATTGTTAGAGCCAGGAAATTTGAAGCTTCCGGATGCAGAGGAGAAGAAAATTGTGGTCAGCACCATTTGCATCTTGTCCGTGTTGTTCTAGTTCGTGTGTGACGTTTGCCAATGCCCCGAGGACATGGATTATAATAGCGGTGTCAGCCCGTCTTGGCGCGTCAGGTGAAGTCACAGATGGAAATGGACATATGTGCCCTGATGTTGTTCATGCTCAGACAGTTAATTAAGTTATTGGAAGAGGTTTCAATAAGGTTTCAATATTAAAGCGCTATAGGCCCAGATAAGAGCAAGTGACAATGTCTAAATGAGTAAATTAGAATGTGAAAAGAAAAGATTACATTTGTTTTATTTAATTTGATTGATTAACATTACAATGGCTACGTTTACGTGCACACGCAAATCTGATCATTATCCGACATCTGGAGTTATGAGATTATTGAAATGTGATGTAAAAAGTTACATCCGATGTGAGTAATATGACGTCCTTCTGATACACACATGAGCAGGATTTGACAAGGAAAATTATGCAAAAAGAGAAACTAATGGAAGGAACAAAGACAAGCATGAAAGAGAAACTGTTGAAGATCAAAAGAGTTATTTCAACATTCATTGTACTTTGTTTTCCAAATACAACCATTACACAAAAAATCCTGTAAACACATGCCAAAAATCTGATCAAATTATTTGGTCATCTGATTATTCCAGATATTTTTTCTGACCATGTAAACGAACCCATTGCTACTTCACACTGCAGGTCTCAAAGCTCAATTCAGGTTTTTCCAGAAGGTTAGGTGTTTCACATTGCAGATAAAATGGGACTTAAATCAGTTTTCATGTGTGAAAGCAAACAGCCCTGACGTGTCCAATGTGGAGAAGAATCCAATAGATCCATGAGAAGAATTAGGACAAAACCAGAAGTTGTGCTATAAAGAGGAAGCACCATTTATTCAGGCTATCTTTATCTTTATATTTATTTTGGGTATTTGATTTGATATTTTATCTTTGTCACTCTTTACAACACCATTTCAGTGTAAAACTGTACTATTTTTTTGCACTTATTAGCTTTGCTGTTGTTGTCCGGCAGGCGTTTGAAAGGTTTATCTACATAATTCCAATCTCTTTTGTAATACTTTTTTTTTTTTTTTTATGTGGCACCTGTTTTATCCCAGAGCAGAAGTCAGATTAATGTGGCCTGCCTTTTCCGACTGCAGTCACTTTGCAAAAAATCTGATTTTAATCAGATTTCGCTCCACATTTGAAAGTGGCCTGGGTCGCATTTGAAAACATCTGATTCGGACTGTTCACACTGCCATGAAAAAATCACAGCTTGTTTCACACGTGCGTAAAAAAATCTGATTCGACCTGCAGTGTGAACGTAGCCATCTCGCCATCTTATGTGGACACATACGTCACATTCTGTATAGAGTTTGCATGTTCTGCCCGTGCCTGCGTAGGTTTCCTCTGGGTGCTCCGGTTTCCCCAACCACTAGAAACATGTACAATAGGCTCCTCCCCTCTGCAACCAGGACTCCCCTGCAAAAGAGATTCTTAATCTCAGTGGGATTTAAGGTCAATAAGATTTAATATGCAAGGTTAATGAAACATGATAGATACAACTATGCACAAACATATTACAAAACACACATTTGTGGACATCAATAATTCCACCACTAATTGTAAAATATTTCATGAGAAAGATGGTGGCTGTGCATTGGAGGTTTTCCCCTTCTTCACTTCTCCTTTGGAATTTGTTTGAATGAAACTCTATAAACTTCTTTAAAAAATGCATGTGAATATTAGTGATGTTTCAAAGGGTTTGTGAGAGATAGGAACAAGTTAGACTGATTGAAGTACTCTTTAAGCTTTAAGAGATACAAATATATACATACCTATAGCTTTACAATTAGGGTTAGGGTTAAAGAAACAGTTTTATTAAAGCATGCACAGGCCTGGCAGTCTTATATCTCATCTTAATAGAACATTCAAAAATGTAAGTTCAGTTTTATGTTACCGCTGTATGCAGTCCCTTTATACACGGCTGAAAAGACTTCAATTCAAATCATTACGTTTCATTAATGCATGACTTTGATACCTAGAGGCCAGTCTGTCTCCATAATAATGTCCCATCTGATTCCACTGCAATTAACCTTAGAAGAGCCCAGAAGAGCGGTCCCGGACTCACTTTAAGGTAAGTAAAGGAAGACAATTTGCATTTGGACAAAATGGATTCATGTTGTTTACATATGCTTTTTAGAAATGTTTCCATTTGCTGGTATTATTTTGTTCCAATCGGAATGCATGTAATTTATTTATTTTATAATACAGTTTTTCAGTTTTTAATTAAAACAAAACAAAAAACACACATGCAAGAAAAACAGAAACAAATGAAGCAAAGGCAACAAAATACATCAAATAAACTGACTGCACACAAAACATGGTCCAAAGTTTGTCAAGTTTGTCCATTTTCAAATCAACTCAGATTGTTATTTTCCATTCTTAAAGACATAACTGTGAACGCCTAGCGAAGATGATCTTTACAGTTACCATAATATTGTAAGGTTTTTTTGCTACGTCAAAGCTTTAAGATGACTCCTGGAGATAAAAAATGTGAATTTCCCAGCTTGTGACCACAAATAAATGCATTGTCATCTCACAGCAAGACTGTGCCTGGTTCAAGTCTTGGGCCATGTGTGACATTTGTATCTGGAGTTTGTTCTTCCTGTGCCTTGAGTTTCCTCTGGACTCTGGTGCTCCTGAGTCCTGACCAAGATCCTGACTCAAGATCTGGAGTGGGTCGAACATGCAACTCCTCCAACCAAATGAAAAGTGCTTTTCAGTCCTGTTAAAAAATGTAGTGCAGTAGAAAGTACAAATCTGCTCTCCAATGTAATGAAATACAAGTAAAATGTATCCATGTACTTGAGTAAAGTATTGAGTACCTAAACATTTTACTTGGAGTTACTTTCCACCACTGTTTGTTTTTGTAACACACAGGTAAATGGCGAATGAGAGGGTTGAAAGAAGGGTATTCAGGTTTAAACATGACTGAATAATACTTTAAAACCGTAAAAACATGTTTGTGGTCTAAAATAGCTTTCCACCAATGACACTAAGCAGACTGAATAGAACCAAACGGATACAAATCCCAGGGCATTGAATTAGGAATGAATTAGCCCATCGTCTGTGCAGCTGTTCCTGCATCGCAAACCAAATACTCCCACCATTATCACAAAGCACATGATCATTACGCATTAGCAGCCTCTACATGTCGACACGCCATTAAACATAGTGAGTTTATAGCTAATGTCCTGTATTTTGTACAATTCCTTCTCCCGTTGAGGCTGTGGCGTGTAAAGCCGTGTTGAGCTGGCGTGTATACAGTTGTTAATGACAGCATGACATCCGGGTAGCTCGTAAAATGACGAATAAGCTTCGTTACTCTGATTTGATAGCGCCATAGGTGATTCGTGATATAACAGGGCAGTGCTAAAGCAGCAAAATGAGCCTACATGATTCACCGTGAGATGCCATTGGATTAAACTAGAGCAGACGAGGAAGGAGAGAGAGAGACGTGACTTAGAGGGAGGAAAGGGGGAGGGAACTGCAATGTGCAACGCAAATTTGTAAGGTTTGAATTGTAGATGGCTTTGAAGTTGTGGTTAACCTGGTGTAGGTATTTTCCGCTCACCAAACTGAGACCCGGGGCGACTCAATACTCGGCTAAAATTAGAAGCCCTGTAGGAGAGAGAAGGCATTGACATCCAGGTTGTGACTGTAATGTAGTTATTTAGTTCAGGGGTAAAGGCTCGAGGAGGTATTCGCTATAATTTTCCCACCTGCAGCTTGATTTTACGAAAATAGATTTTACTCTTTTCTATAACCAGTATGAGCACTGAAGACATTTTGACCCTAAATATTCTCCATCCATCCATCCATTTTCTACCGCTTGTTCCCGTTAGGGGTCGCGGGTGAAAATAAATATTCTCCTTTTTCTATTTTATAATATATCATTTTGATACAAAATTATATATACAAATTAGTATTATGTATTTATTTATTTAAGATTCAGTTTTTGAATTAGGTGTCAAAGTGTAAACTTATATATATATATATATATATATATATATATTCTTTTTTTGTTAAGCACAACCCAATTGGTATTTTTGAAAGCCATATTCAAGTTATTATCAATAAAAAAAAACATGACAATGAATTGCTTACTTAGCCAGATATTACTACATTGGTAAATATGCTCCACACCAGTTACCAAGACAAAATAGAAAACCTAATACCTATACAAAGTTACTGATTGTACAAGCAGTATTTTTGGTGTAGTTTTAAGCAGATGCGAGTTGGCGTTATCAGATGTAATAAAAAACTAGAGCAGATTTCTATCAGACCAAGGGCTGCAGGCTCCATGTTCCCCTTGATGTGAATTGGATTTCACACTAGATTTAAAGAATTTTTAGAGATATAAATAGTGGTAAAAGAGAGGAGGGGAAAAAGGAGTACATAAAAGAGGAAACATTTTGGTCTTTTTTCAGTATCACGTGAAGCTGTTTAGTCCAGGAGTGGCATGGTAGAAAGCGCTTCAAATTTAGTCATCTCTACAGTTTTTTAAATCAAGACATTTGAACGACAGATTTGTGATGTAAATGTATCAATATTTATGTTCTTATTGAGAAAGAAATCTGTCTTTGTGTTAATGCATGTGATTCTGCCAGAGAAACCAGACCAAACATTAACATACAGTATGAAAAGAAGCTTAGCAGGCACACAGTCTCCACCGAGGAAACCATTTGTTTGTCTGTATCTGTCATCAAGTGTGAAAGTTAATCAACATGTGGCTATCACTTTGCTTTAATATGGAAGAAGCTTTAAGCTTAAATATATAAAACACTCAGAGGCTCTGGGTCAGACTTTAGCGCGAAGCTGGGACGCTTCCAGTCCATGGCCAGAACTGGCCAGGCTCTGTCCTATCCATATCTTTTGTAACAGAGAACATCCTTCTAATTCATAACTCGCCAAGGTTATGAATCCGTTGTTGATTATTTTCAATCCCTCTTGCCTAATTCATTAATTGATTAATTAACTGTGCATTTAATCATTTAACTTTTGGCACACAAAACCCTCCATACACTGAACCCTCCATACGGCAATGGGTCACTATTATCTATTATTTTTGACTGATTTCTGTCGGTTGAATCCACAAATTTGTGAAGCCCAGTGAGGCATGACTGCTTTTGTCATATTGGGCTGAATAAATGTATTCAGCCTTTA
This sequence comes from Chaenogobius annularis, assembly GCA_015082035.1. Classification (NCBI taxonomy): domain Eukaryota; kingdom Metazoa; phylum Chordata; class Actinopteri; order Gobiiformes; family Gobiidae; genus Chaenogobius; species Chaenogobius annularis. Next base: position 124,313 of record BJKM01000013.1, on the reverse strand, counting down.
CCAAGTGATCTCCTTACCTACTACAATTTGAATCCTATGTGTAAAATATTCCATGTTTTATCATTGTGTTACTAAACATTTAAATGGAAATGCAATCATAACACTTCCCCTATAGACTCATATACTTCACCTCATTGTTCAAACTACGACTGTATTATAACCGCTTTGATCGCTGCCATTCCTCCCTCTGGGGCTTTTATGTCCTCTGGTGATGCAGATACACTTACACCACCAAAGCCTCCACAGATTTATTACCTAATTTATCAACTTAACATATGCTAGACAACAAGCCATGAACTGTGTCTTGCAGCCACAAGACACATGTCAAAGGAAACACTTCATTTATTTCCTTTGCTTGTGGCTGAGAGTTGTGACCTTTCAGAGTGATAGTTAGGTTGGTGTGGTGGTGACTCTAGAGGTGCCTGTGCCTGAAGCCAAAATCATCAATATGCATGTTGTGTGTGTGAACGGGTGGGTAAATGTGTATGTTTTTGCACTCGTGTCTTTTAATGTTTGCCAATGGGGCTGAAGTGTCCCCCAGAGAAGCCTTCTCCAGAGGGAGCAGAGTGAAGCAAGCCGAAAGCAGTGTATTGGCCTGTTTGGATGTGATAAAAATACAAAGGCACTAATGGATTTTCTTTTAAACACAATCACACAATTATAAAATTCCCATTGTTTGATGGTAGGATTGTGTCAAAATGCAGCAGTTTCCATCTGGTTTAGGGTTAAATCTCTGTCAGCAATTAAAAAATTTTTTTTTAGCATTTATGCTTCTTTAAAGGAAACAAATTTTGCAAAATATACTTTTTGGAGCATTTAACCATGTTATAACAATGTTCCGTCATCAAAAACGGAACATTATGCAACTGGAGTTGCAAATAGCTTCATTCATGCTAGTTTGATAAATCCTGTTCACAAGGTCCTCTCCCCTCCAAGGGTCAGAAACACTCTATTCTGAATTTCTCTGAGGTGTGATGTCATAGTCTAAATCCGTTTTTGTGCTGTTTTTGTGATGTTCTGACTCCACCATTAGATCACATTCATTACGACTGAGATGGCATGTAATTCCTTCTGCAGTCAGTAGAGTCAGTAGAAGCCAGAATGACATATACGTGACATTATTTTTAATTTTTAATTTTTTTTCTAAAACTTGAGGTGCCAAACTGTAGGTACTGAAGAGCATGTTTAATATAATAATATAATATTTGTACTTAAAAACAACTGTTGGACCCCATGGTATTTCACGTTTTGTAAATTACAACAATGTAGGACTATTTATTAAAGAATAATGAAATAATTCAGTCCTGAGTCTTTGTAATGCAATAGCTGAGATGTAACCTGGTGAACAAAACATTAAGAAGGATTTCCTGCATTACTACCTGATGACATCATAGTATGCTTCATTACTCAAAAATGCATAAATTAATGTAAAAACATCTCCAGCTATAACATGTTTTTGATGAGTCAAAAGAACAAAAGAGCAGAGTATAAAACTGAACTTTTAAGAAAACTAGCAACGCAAATCAAATTCATGGACTGTACTATCTCATTGGACTGAAATAAAACACAAAGCACTTTGCCATAAGTAACTTCAACACATCACAAAATTCCGATCTATAAGATGTTAATGGATAACTGTAAAGCAGACAGGTTGCTATTGCCGAAAGTACTGTATATGGGGGTTGAAACAAATGAGTTTTCTTGTAATGCCACTTTAACCCACACCACTAAGTACCTTTTTATGTGCGACACTTAAAGAGTCATTATCTTTGCATGTGCAGTTACCAACTCGACTCACAAAGCTCTCAGTTGTGGTGCTGCAGATAACAATATTCACGAGGTGCCACCATTCTTCACATTTGGTCACCGTGCGTTCCCATGAACGCCTCCCCGGTCAAATTACACGGTTAACCTCAATTAGCTCGTGCTTTACACCAGGGCAAGGGGTCAGCGCTGTGATGAGGGCGTCCATTTTATCATAGCCAAGGGTGTTTTGCAAGCCTGTCCTCTCTGCTTTTTTGTGTGATGATTGTAAAACCTGAGGCTGATTTGGAAGACTGAGCATTGGCATAGTTGTTTGTTTTAACAGAAGAAAAGCGTGTGTGTCATTCAACAGCTCTGACTGGAGAAATGCTAGAAATAATATTTTAGCTGAGTTTTTAAAACGTGACAATATCTTCCTCACGATTTTCTCCACTTAAAAAGACACTAACTTGTAACTTTTCTGGTGTAAGGTTTGCCGCCTGCTTGTCTCCATGGACATGTAATTGCTGAAATGTTCTATAGTATGGCATTTAACTCATCTATTTTACAGTTACATGTGCTTTATTGCTAAAAAACACAACAAGAAGATCTACAAATCTCTTTGTAGTTCAGTTCAAACCATCCTCTGCACATAAATATAAACCATGTAAATCTGACTTATATCTAAAAACAAAACAAAAATTGACATAATGGCTTGTCCTCTGACGGACTCTTTCCTAACGCCTCCATCCTTGCACAAACCACAAAAGCAGAAACATCTTCCTTCCTATACCCTAAACCAGGGCCATTCAACATAAGGCCCGGGGGCCAAATCAGGCCCTCCGAGCGATGTAATCCGGCCCACAACCCATCCTCCGGATATTAAAAAACAATAATACCTTGTTTACTGGTTTAATTCTGGGTTAGCACTAGTTTAGACCTGGTTTGGTCTGTTTCAGTCTGGTTTGGTCTGCTTTAGAACTGTCTGTATTGGTTCTGGATTAGTCTTAGTTCAGACCTGGTTGATACTAGTCTAGTCCTAGTTTAATTCTGATTCAGAACTGGATGAAATGTTGGTAAAGCATTTTGTTTGTTATTTCACACAAAAATCTAATCTACTTTGTGCCACGCAAAATGTAGTTACAGTCGCGACTTGGTTTTCAGCTTGGTTAAATAATGACCAATTTGCATCCATTTGTTCTGCCTCCTTGAAATTAAAGTCAAATTGATGAAGTCCAAAATGTATAAAATTCTAATAACAATAGGAAGTGTGCTGTGTGTAGCTCATCCCAGCACTTTATTGTCCTGCATTCAAGGGATGAGTGCTCAGAAAATGTCAGTTTTCACCTATCACGCAAATGCCAAGGCTCTGTCTTAGTTTTGTGATCGATTACTTTAGTTTAGTTTAGTTGAATGTCTCTTCCCGCTCTTCACATACTTTTTTTTCAGCTTATTCTCCTGTCTACAGACCACATAATCTAATGTGTTCTGTCTTCCACACAAGACCTCAACAGAATTTAATCTAAAACATTTCTCTCTTCGGTTTTGAACTACATACTGTACATTTGCTATTGGAGTCTTGCAAAATCCACACATTGACAATGAACACATGGACACATTGATGTCAGTCGTTCTTATTCTTATTACCTGTGTATTGTTCGAGCACTCTGGAGTATGTGTGAGTTTGGATGTAGTAGTGATGTACTCCAAGCTGACACAGAGCTGACAGATGCCAACCACAGAGGCCATATTTAGCTTGTTGTTGAGATAACAAACTTCAGGCAGCATTAGAATTAGCTGCAACGCCTGCCACATGACATTGGATTGCTCTTCAAGTTAGATCACTGTGACCACTGTGTTTGCGCAGTTAGCTAAATCAGACTGCTCAAAAGAACGGCTTTGTTGCACTGTGAACGTAAAGGGATAAAAATAGTTTGAGCATGTGCATGTGGATTTACGAGAAATGTTGATGGCAAAATACATACCAGTGAACGCAGGAGGCAAGGCAGGGGAAGTGTTTTGACCAATGTCCCAATAAGGATCTGGAATTGCACCGTCAAGCATCAGATTACACTCGTACCCCAATCTTAACTGGATTTGTTGAAATAAATAAAGAATAGCAAGCAATAAATACACAGCACCAATATACGTCTATTGGCTTTCTTTTTTGATTTGCTGTATGTAACAAAATTATAACTGCTAGCATGTCAATCAGCTTTAGTTCTTTATTCTTTATATTTCAGAAAATTATTATATAACACAACGACATAAAACACAGGTCATTCCACAAAAACAGTATCATTTTATGCCACAAAATGTTATTTTGGATATACTTTCTGAATCCTCGTGGAGTCATCTTGTCCTCTACATTGATCAATCCTTAAAAGCTTCTGGGTAAACCGGTCAGGAGCAAGGACCCATCTCCAGATATTGAAGGCTTGGTCTAGACTATACTGTATCGACCAATCCGTAGTCTTTGTGGAAGAGGAGGATGATCGGGTCCTGTAACTTAAATGACACGCTGCTTAAAGGAGGCTCTCTTGAGGCGTAAAAATGTTTAAGGCGGTGCTGCCTAGTGGTCGAGTGGTTATGGCACAAAACGCGTATGCCAGGCTCCAAGTGCAGCCGGCCGCAGTGTTGTGAGTTTGAATCCCGACTCCCCTTCTCTCTCATCCCCATTTCACACTGTCCTTTCCTGTCTAATAAAGCCTGAAGGGGCCAAAAAAATCTTTAAAAATAAATAAATAATAATAATGTTTAAGGTGACATTTAATGAAAGAGCAGCTTCATTGTTACAAACACTTGATCAGTTGTAATCATGCACACGTTAAGCATAAGCAACACCCAAAAGCAAACGGTCAACAAAGAAAATGCCGCTACCCACTCCCAAACCCCCTCAGCTTCTTACCTGAGTCGGAGTGCACATCATATTTAAAAGTTGCCACAAGGTTTTCCCCAGGCTCACGTGACTCACGACCACCCAAGCCAAGATTACCATGGCAACCAACTAAAAGACTCAAAATTGCCTAATATGGCGCCTCCATATACCATGGCATGTTATGGGTCGATAGGGGCAAGAACCTGAGAGTGAGAGTGCTAGCCACACCGTACTGCATATTTAAACCAAAACCATAGTAATCCAACATAAGAACACATAAGATTTACTTTTGTGAGCTGTTATAACTGTGGTCCCTCATCCTTAATTCGCTCAGAGTTGTACTTCAATTGATTCATGCATGCAGTCATTGCATAAGCAGTAGTCTGAGCAGGGACTCAGAGACTTTCCTTTCTACACACACTTTCTCCAGCTCTACCAGAGGATCCTGAAGCATTCCCAGCCCACAAAGAGACAAAGCCCCTCCCAGTGTCCTCAGTCCATGGACACCGTCCAGGAGGTATGTGGAATAGATGTGGAGGAGCAGCGGCTCTACTCCAAGCTCCTCTGGTGTGACTGAGCTCCTCACCCTATCTCAAGATAGGCCCAGCGATTCTGCGGGGGAAACCCATTTCGACCGTTTGTTTCTGCAGTCTTGTCCTTTTAGTCATTACCCAAAGCTCATGAACATAGGTGAGGGTTGGAACGTAGATTGAGCAGTAAATCGAGAGCTTTGACTTTCGACTCAGCTCCTTCTTCACCAATCCGCCCGTCAATCTCACGCTCTATCGTTCCCTCACTTGAGCACAAGACCCCAAGATACTTGAACTCCTCCACTTGGGACAAGGACTCACCGACCACCTGGAAAGGGTAAGCCAACTTTTTCTGGTCGAGACCCATGACCTCAGATTTGGAGATGCTGATTTTCATCCAAGTCACTTCACCAGTGCAGATGGCAGGTCCTGTTTAGATAAAGCCATCATGACAACATCATCAGCTCATTTGGTCCCCAAACCGGACGCCCTCCTGACTGTGCCTAGGAATTCTGATTCATGCATGTTTGAGTAATCCTGTATTGTCCTGCATTTGAGGCTTGAGTGTTTAGAAAATGTCTGTTTCCACCTACCCTCCATTCCCACCCACTGATCTGTATTTGTTTTTAAAACTCTCTTTAACTCTCTTTTCTATGCATTGTAAAATATCCTTATATTATATAAGTCAGTCAGAATCAGAATCAGAATCAGAAAGAGTTTATTGCCATTGTCAATGAACAAAATTCAAAAACGTAGGAAACAACAATTACAACATATATTCAGTCAAAAAGGCATGCAGTCAAACATGCTCATGACAATAGAGTTATGAGAACATTGTGGGGTGTGGGCTGTGGGTAAGTGTCAATGCTCTTTTAAGATGGACCCGTGTCTTAACACTCAACCAGTCAACCTCATTAAAGAGAGTCTGACTGGTGACCTACTAACACCAGAGTGCATGCACACAATGGGGCCACAACGCAAGTCCAGCTCTAGTAGTGAAATGAATAAACGTTTCTCTGTGTTTGAATGCATTTGTGTGAATTTAGTGCTACATCCACCAGTGTGCGAAGTTACACCTGCCCTGCACTGAGGCGCTTTCCAAGGTCAAGAATAAATCAAGAGAAATTATACGGCTGTCACAAAGCAATTACCCCACAACCACCACGCAACCACTGCATTGGAGAGGGAGCTAAAAGAGAAACGCTTAACACCCAATGACACCAGTATATTGTGGTCTGCTATAATATATATTGCAATCAATCTCTCATCTTCTATTGTATTTTTATGTTTTTTATGATTAACTTGATCTAGTTACAGTAGCCATAGAAATCAGTTGGCTGTAAAGTTGTCATGGTTTAAGGGCGTAAAATGTCATTGCTTGTGTCTTCACATTTGAAAAACAAGGGCGGAGGATTCTAAGTCTGAGTAGTTTATAACTCATATATGTTAATTCAGAAAGAATAAAATGATATGTATAAATCGTAGTTGATGTCTAACTAATGTTTTGCAATTGCAAGTTTCAGGGTAAATTCATGAACAAAACAATATTTCATAATTAAAACATATATTTTTATATGTTAATATAATATAGGTGAGGGTTTATTAAGCATGCTTAAAGCTGTGACTACTTAATTAAGGTCAGGGTTACAGTTAGAAATTAGGCTTAGAGTATTAGTTAAGTAGTTACTAAGCCTGATTAGTCTTAATAAAGAAGGGTTAGGGGTAAAGTGTTACCATCTCGCTCCATCCCCTTAGGACAATCTAGATTCTAGTTCCTAAACCAGTACCTTCAAGATTGAAAATGACTTCTGGATGGCAAGGTAAAACACTGATTTAAACCTTTTCTACCATGTCTATATTGTCTACAAGTCTGTCACATGGTATCAATGCAAGAATAATAATTATGTTGATCACGCTTCTTGGTGCGGGCCGTTTGAGGACTGAAATGGTCAGAAAATGTTATGAAGTGTATTTAAAACAGGTAGGATATTTCATGCGATCAACAACATGGAACAATCAAAGACACAAATTATAACATATTCGTAAAATACTTATTTTGTACAATTTTTGTGCATTATTTTTTTCTTTGCCTGTCTTGTGCTATTATTATCTTTTTGTTCCCTCTGTGTTTCATGTTCTAAGTTTTATGTTTTGTCTTAAAAAATTTCAAACAAATAAAAACAGTAAAGATTCCAGTGTGGGGCATGGGAGCTGAGCTATAAATATTGTAGTGTTACTCAAAAATAAACAAATAAAACATATAAACGCCAACCTTTGATGTCAGATAGGTTGATTTTATATAATATATATAGTATATATATATATATATATATATATATTATATATATATATATATATATAATATATTATACACACACACATATACCTATTGAAACAAAGAGAGAAATTGCAACGTCTGTAAATCACTCATTACTGAAGCGTGACCAAAAAACAAATCTCTCGCTCTATCTCTTCGTCCTTTCTCTTTCTCTTTCTCTCTCTCTTTCTCTCTCTTCTTTCTCTCTCTCTTTCTCCTTCTCTCCTCCTCTCTTCTCTCTCTCTCTCTCTCTCTCTCTCTCTCTCTCTCTCTCTCTCTCCTCTCTCTCTCTTCACAGTTAGCCATCCATGTCTACACAATCAGGCCTCAGGGATTTCCTATGTAATTAAAAATTAATAATAATAAATAATGATATAATATATATATATATATATATTATATATATATATATTAATATATTATATATATATATATTAAATATATATATAGTAGCTATATATATTATATATATATATAATATATATATATATATGTATGTATATCACATACATAGTATATATATATATAGCAGATGAACAGATAAAAATGGTAAAGACCAGCGATGGACTAATAGATTATGTAAGATATATTTGCAATGTTTATTATATTGTCTTTATGTCAACACGGTCAGCAATCTCCTCTGGTGTCAAGGTTCACGTCTTTCACAACAGAAGGAGCAATAGTAATTTAGTTAGACATGAAATAATGCTCAGTGTCTGACTGGCTTGTTGTCAATATGGAAATGAAATGCTGGTGGTGCATGAATATTAATTACAAAATTTAGTTTGCATACTAAAATAATTCAAATGTAAGGAAACATATGAATGCACAAATGAAAGGTGCACTGTGTTAACTTAGTAGAAGTAGATCCATACCGTGGAACATCCAAGGCACAATGTATAACACCTTCAAGACACTCAAAGCCTCTACACATTCAACACACATTCACACAAACACACACGCATTCACACATACATTCACAACAAACACACACGCATTCACACATACATACACACAATTCACACACACTTCACACATTCACACACGCATGTCACACACACACAACACACACACACACACGCATTCACAGACACACACACACACATACACACATTCACATACGCATTCACACACACATACACACATTCATCACACGCATTCACACACACCACACACACCACACATTCACACACACCACAACACATACACACGCACACAACACACACACAAACACACACATTCACACACATACACACATTCACATACGCATTCACCACACACATACGCATTCACATACGCATTCACACACAACATACACGCATTCACACACGCATCACGCATTCACACATTCACACACACATTCACACACACATTCACACATCACACCACATCACCACTTCACGCTTCACACATACACACACACACACGCATTCACAGACACACACACACACACATACACACATTCACATACGCATTCACACACACATACACACATTCACACGCATTCACACACAACACACACAACACACACACACATTCACACACACATTACACTTTTACACACACATTCACACACGCATTCACACACACATTCACACATGCATTCACACAATTCACTCACGCATTCACACACACATTCACACAGTGTACCCAGACATGTTTTTATGTTGAAAGCGGACAAGCTGGAGGAATCAGCAGGAAGAAGGAATCAGGATATATTTATATATATATATATATATTATATATATATATATATATATATATAATATATTATTATATATATATATATATATATATATATATATATATATATATATATATATATATATATATATATATATTTATTATTTATTGCCATTCTGGCAGTCGAATGACAGCGCCTTCTGGGGAACTTGAACTCTAGGAAAATGAAATACAGTTTCAGCCATAAGCATAACAATAGTACAATATACAACACATTACACGTGGTCATCTGGTGGTATTTTTGAGTGGATATGGGGGATGGGTCACAGACAAGAGAAGAAATAGATAGGGGAAGTGCAGACGGTGGAATGAAGGCCAAATGAATGTTGTTTGTGCGTGTGTGGGTCAGTGTGACTGGCTATCCAGCTGGTCTCAAGGCCGGGAGAGAGAGATAAGGGGCAGGGAGCAGGGAGATTGGGCATAGGACGAGGTAAAAATACTTTGATACATTTGGTTGATGAGTAATTTGCCAGATCAAATAGTCCAATCATTTCTGGTCTTGTGTAGCGGTCCGTTTGTTTCATTGAGTTACACAATCTTCTCCACATCTGTAGTCCGGACTAAGATGTTTCGGTCCAGTTCTACGAGTTGTGCCATACTGTACTCGAGTCTCTGTTCGCGTCTTTTCATCCTTTCACTCAATTCCACAAACTCCTTATTGTGGTTGTCAGACAGTTGCTGGGGGAAGTTTTCTGTCTTCCCAATTTTCCGATAAACTAAGGCGACTCCAAGCCCAATTAGAAGGAATCCTGCTATCATAAATCCAAATACGAATAGGTCCTGCACATCTTCTACGAGCAGGGGCTCAATGTATTGGACCTGCCAGTTATTCCAATAGTCCCGTACGTACCCCACTGCATACATGCCGTCGGGACAGGTTTTTTCCCTGGAGCAGCTTTTCTTGAGGAAAAAACTTAAATTAAAAAAATTAAAATTAAAATTAAATGCACTCAGAGACCAATCAATCAGATTCATTTTCCCGGAGAGCAGCAGGCGAGCAGACGAACAGGGAGTCACAGAGAGAAAAAAAGTTGACGATACAAGGCAAAGTAGCAGGCAAAGTGGGAGCAGAGAGGAAACACGTCTGCACTTGAGGGAGGGCTGAGCAAGCACCCAGAAAAGTTACATGTGCATGTTTGAGGTCAGTTCGGATTTTTTTTTTAAGTATATTTAAAAAAACAACATCAAAAGTGGATACATATCCCTACAATAATGAAACCAATAATATTTTTCATTAGTTGAAGCCCCGCCTGATCCCCTTACTTCCTCCAGCTAAAGTAGTCCAGGCCAAGCCTCAAGCTGGGTCCCCGAGCAATGCACTATGACCCCCACTGCTCCTGACAGTTTGCCCCAGTGGCATTGATGAGTCAAGTGCAAATTTCCTTAAGGGGACAATGAAGTGTAATCTTAACGCCATACAACAGTTTACTTTAGTGGCAGGGACAATAATCATTCAACTTGCAAAAAATGTGTGTTCATTTCAAAACATACGTTGTTTGTAATTATATTACAATTTTGAGAATTGTGATATTGTCGGTAATTATATTTTCTGATAATAATATAATAATAATAAAACATCTTTATATTACTGGCGGGATGTGCCAAATGTCCACAGAGATGCTTTTGCAAAAACAATACAAACTGCAAACAAAAAAAGATGACCTACCCATTGCAAGAACCACCACTAAACAGACAAAAATACAAACGACACATGCAGAATCATTTGTTATTGGTGTAGCTTCAGCATTTCACGGCCCTTTACCTCACAAACCTCCTCCTCCATGTCACCAGAAACATAATCACATTTCATCTTCTTTCATTCATCCTTCGCATTACTCTGAAGCCTTTTCTCATCTTGCCGCAGACATCCTCACCTGTAATTCCCAGTGTTATAGCATTGTTTTCTCGAGGGGGCCGTAACAGCAGGTCTTACCAAATCAGCAGGCACAAAGAAAACTCACAGCCAGTGGAATGAACGTCAAGATATCGTTTTCTTTAGATGCATTACAAAAGATGTATTGAAAAGGCAGAAATGTGTGCGAATACAAAGAGAGATTGATTACCTGAGAAGGTGAAGTAGTTTGAATTGTGCTGCCCCCTGCTGAATGAACCAGAATATTCATGTTCAATATACAGTTCATACACCATGGGAAACAACAAACGACTTCAACTCCTTTATGAGATTGCTGATATTGACAAAAATGAATAACTCTATATTATTATACTATAATGATCAGCGGAAATCCTGTATGAAATGTGCTTATCTTTAAATGTATGAATTGAGGTTTAAGTGTCAGACAAATGCTGCACGAACGTTAGGGTCAATCTGACATTTTGGGGTCAATTTGACATTTTGGGGTCAATCGAACACTATCTGGGTCATAACCAATGATCAATATCTCAAAAACTGAGTGTGTACAAATGCTGATGTTGTGTGCACAATCACGCAAAAACCTTTGACATGAGTTGATACCATTTCGCCTTCATACGGTCGGATCATTATAGTACTATAAACTACACATGAAGAGTCTGTACAACATAATGACACACTTTTATTGATCTCACAGAGGGAAGATTTACTTGTTAATACAGCTTTTACTATCAAATTAAGTGCGGGACAAGGTTGAGACCTTTGCAGTTATTGAGATGATTTAACTAGGAAGTTAGAACCACATCACGACCAGTGGTGGAAAGTGACAAAGTACAAAAGTAAAAGTTCTGTGTTTAAGCATAATGTCTGGGTATCTGTAATTTACTTAATTCACTTACGTTTTACAGTGGATACTTTTTAGTTATACTTCACTACATTTGAGAGCAGGTATATCTGTCTACTCCACAAACATTTTGAAAAGAACTGGAAAGTACGATTTTTGCGAATTGATGCTGACATCCTGCCTAAAGCTTTTGACTTCAAGTGCTGACTTTGAGCAGACAAAAATATACATATATATAGTCTAGAAACACTGAGACATTGATTGACTTAAAAAAAAAAAAAAATTTAATCCCCTGCTCCTGTATCTGTACTTTTACTGAAGTAACAAAATTGTGTACGTCTTCCACCACTGCGTACAATCAAAGACAAGCAGCGGTTGCTATCACGACAAAATCTTACACAGTGCTTTCAAATGTGTCATTGTGCCTTTTAAACATATATAAAAGTACCACATCGTTTGAATATATCACATCGTATCAATCATTGCATCACAAGCAGCTCTGGAGATTCTGAGTCAAGCTTTGTATGCATTCATCTTGAAACCGTCACACGCCGAATCAGGAGTTTAATCTTCTTGACATTCCAATATAGCTTTTTCTTTGCTTCGGCGCCTGCAAACCTTTCACTCTCTTACTGTGGATTTTTGAAGTTTTTGGAGCCACAACAAAGGAGATTTAGTACACATCGCCGTCAGGATGAAGTCAAGACGTCAGGGTCTGATCGGAGGAAGTAAAGCTCATTTTGAAGTATGACACATCTGTAGTGCACAGTCTGGTGGGTTTATCTAATCTCTGCCTCACCGGTTTGAAATGTCAGACCGAAGAAAGTAGAAAATGTATCTATCTATTTTTGCTGTAGTAGGTTTGATAGCGATTAGTGGCAATTAGTGTCCCTGTGTCTCTGGTGTAACCTGGCCATCGTCAGGTTTACACATAATTTAGTTCTCCAAATTCTCAATGTGGAAAAGCGTCACAACAGCAGAACAAGCTAAAATAACGTTTCCATCTGCTCATTAAAAAAAAAAAAAAAACAGTCTAGTGTATTTCAGCTAAAACTGGACAGTTGGTCGGTCGCCATGTTTTGGTTTGTTTACGACATATACTTCACCTTAGTCTCTGTTTTGTGGGCCGGACCCGATCACAACGGGAGCGGTACAGAATGGATCCTTGTGGGTTTATGAACAAATATTGTGAGAGGGCCTACTTGCTGCAAAAGACCCATGTGTTATTCCCTCTTGATCATCAGTGAATATGTATTTTTACCTAATCTCAATGCATTTGTATATTGATTATATTGATATAAAGTAGTTAAATATAAGTCATCTTTATATTAAAACATGAATTACTAAACAAGAAATACATATATTTTGAGTTACCCAGACAAAATGTATATATACTTACTTGTTTTAGTTTACCTTTTAGTTTATTTAGTGCAATTCGTTTAGTTTGAGAATCGCAAATGTTAATAAATACACACTCGGTCTTTTTCACAATCCTTGTCACATTTATTTTTAAAAATGAGTAAGCCGACATTTTGTGTATCCTGTGAATACCAAAGTGTGTACAGACCAGTATAACACTTTTCATTACATTTCTAAACCATTTGAGCAGCGTATCAAAAGTCAAAGAGATTTTTATTACTATTACATCATCAAACTTTTTTTTTTGTCATTTATTTAGACTTTCACATCACAATAGTCTTACTAGAAAGAGATGAGACAGGTGCTATGAAAACGTCACTGATCAGACATAACATTATGACCAGTTGTCCCACATCCAGCCCCAGTAATAAATATTTGGAGCATTTTCAGTCAGAGTCTTCCACTTTTAGCAATCTCTTCCATGGACCATTTTAGATTATGGCCACTCTAGATCAGAAGACTCCACAAGACCTGCACTAAACCAGGTCTAACGCAGGACTAAACCAAGCCTGGCACAGTCATTTAACCATCGCAATATTTGACTTATTAAATGATCAATTCTTAGCATGTCCATTTTCCAACTTTTAGCTTCTCAACTTAAAAAAAAAAAGCTGGTTTTCACTGGAGAAAATGTTATGTTTGAGCTGTATATTTTTGATGCGAGCATAATTTTATAGAGGAGCTGTGTGCATGGTATCAACGCACCAGAACACATTTTAAAAAACAAACTTTAGAGGGGCTTCTGTCTATCAATACTTCTTACATTTCCCTTTTTGCTTACTCAATCCCACACTTCCTCAACTCACTATTGACCTATTACTAACCATGATTCTTTGCCACCTCCTGAAGAAAAGAAAAGAAAAAAAAAAGAAAAGAAGCTTGTATCCTTTCAGCTGTTCAGATGTGGGGCTCTGATTGCGTGTGATTGGGAGAGGAAGCTTGAGAGGAGGAGTGAAAAGTCGAAACCGAGCGAAAAGACAGAAAGAGAAAGAGAAAGTGAGAGAGGTTTTGAATGAGACCAGCTCAATGAGGCAGATGACAGGGGGAGACTGCACTTCCTCCACTGCGACGCAATCATCAAAATGATCTTTTATGTCATACTGTGTTTTGTCCATTACAATGTAAAGACGGGTCTACTAGTTTTATTTAGCGTTTGCATTTTAACCAGAAGATGTGAACCTTCTGTTTGTATTTACTTACTGAACTGACACTGACCGTTGTGAAACTGTATTGACACCAGAACCAAAGTATATAGTATGAGACCAGCATCATCAGTTCATAAACATTACATTACATTCAGAGTTACTTTTTTGGAGTATAGATTGAACTGTAATAACTTATTTTTGCATCTAAAATGGTCACAATTGTATATTTTTCAGTTTGTTCGATTATATTGTAACCTGAACGATTATCAATAAACAGATTAATCTTGACATCCAGAGAGCAGAGTGACAAGAGGTTTCCAGTGGTCGGGCAGCTGCAACAGTGACACTTTATGATGTTTACAATATGCTTTTAATGATTAGGAATAATACAAAATATTCTGTTCCAGGTTTGGACATTCTCCTGATTCATCGCAGTTTGATTTCCTTTTGCAGTTAATCCGTTGCGCTCACTTTTCACTTATTTAAGCTAAAAAACCCACAGTTGGATTCTAGACTTGAAGGTTTGAAGCAGTTAAACATCAGTCAATCTCTGTTCCAAAAATACACAAGAAAAGTGTGTTGAAATTGTCGTGTGATAGACGTCCCTCTTGTGTTGACTAAGGAGGAGTGAGTGAGTGAGTGCAGAGGAGGAGGCAGTCTGTCTGTCAGAGTGTGTTAGGCTCAGGATAATTACTGTGAAATGACACAGATCCAGGATTTAGACCGAGGCGAGAGGAGGAGGAAACAGAGGCGAGGGTGGACCCGAGCCAGCGAGGCCATAACTGCAAATGTAAAAATAACATGTTTTTTTTTAATCAAAGCGGGGAAACTTGTTTTAAGGGACAGCTCAGAATGTCGGGGCAGAATGAGGTACTTTGTAAGTCCAATTTATCACGCAAATTTAACAAGTGTTGGAACGTGTGCACTGGCAAATTAAGGATCAATGAAAGCAAGTAGTCTTAACTTAAACGCATCTATCTCATGGTGAAAAGCCATCAAGCCAAGTCACAAGTCAGATCTAACAGTAAGAATGCATGTTTTTAGGTATTTTTGAGCAATAAAAACATCTGTAATAAAATAAATCATATATATATATATATATATAAACGTAAACGTAAACCGTATTGTGGAATATTCCTGGCCAAGAAATAGCATCACCATGGAGACAAATGGTGTCAACTTAATCTTTTTTTAGCTTGATTTTCTCATTGTGTTTTTTGGTACGTTTAGTGCATTGTAACTTGTGTCTGCTTTTTTTGTGTGTGGCTGTTTTATGTGTTTTGTTTTATGACGCACTCTGAGCTTTTTTGCCAAACGGTTCTCAAACTACAAATGGCAAATAAACGAAAATCTAGTGCACCTAATTAACTCCAGCTTCTTTGCCCAGAGAAAATCTTGTCTTTGGGGAAATAACGGTAAGAATGAAACAAACTAATCAGCGTCGCAGGGTAGATTTTGTACCTCATTTGCCCTCACTGAGTTTTCCCGTTGCACAAAGATGATTCCATGTTGCTATTTCTACAGTAACAGGGCAGCGCCACAGTTTCAGAAGGCATAAGGATCAGGCAGCCCTTCGGGACTCACTATGACTAATGCACGCAAGCACGGCCACGTTTAAATTCAGGCTTTGACATACTAAAAATGTGTGTGTGTGTGTGTGTGTGTGTGTGTGTACAGCCCTCGCAGTCGTATGAGCACAGTCAGAGTGAAAACAGTGGGACATATTTACACGTTTGACTATCGTAACAGTGCCCTCTACTGTTGATGATTGAGATTTAACGCCAAATATGGATTCAGAGGTGGAGCTCCTGGATGCTACGTTTCATTTGAGCCCAATTTTGTGTCCACTGGAGAAAATAAGTACTGGTTGGGAGAGTAGTAAACTGCTTAGCTCATCTTCACGGATGAAAAATGTAAAGATATACAGCTCTTTAAGATGTACATATCTGGTCCTTGCTTTTCATTTCATTTTACGCTATACTGCTTGGTCAAATAAATCCAACGAGCAGAAAAAACGTTCCAAAAACATGTCTGGATTGTGTTTTGTTTCATAAATTTGGATAATCCTGCATATTATTTAGTCCGTCTATCTTTAGAGCTCAAAGCTGTCAGTTCCCTTTGTAATTATGTGTAGGTGGTATTTTACTGTACTGTGTGTTATTTTTTTCTTCTTCTTCAAATTAAATTTGAAATCAAGTTTGTATTGCATTGTATTTTATTCCAGGAGCTCAAAATCTACACGACACTTTCACCTGACGCATTTCAAAGCTCAAATTGACATGACGTGCTTTGAAGTTAGCCGCGAATTGCTTGCGACTCAAGGTAAATCGCAAAGTAACCAAAGTACTCAGGGATGATATAATGTGTAACGGAGCCAACGCCGACCCAATCTGTACCAAACTACTCCAGTGAACAGGGCTGTATTCACGGGTTTCTGTTTCCCGTTTATAGGCACCATTTTGAGGACTTTTTAAAGATTTTGTTTTGAATTGATAAACGCTATGGCAACGGTGCTAAGTTTTCATCACTCTGAAACCCATGGCAACGTTTGGGTTCCTCGATCGGACGTAGGCACAGGACGATACAGAAAAATGTACAGAGTGAACTCTTTACACCACGAGAAAGGCACAGACACTAGTGCGACCGATACTCACTCTTAAACATGTACCAGACGTAAAGCATTAGTGATTAGCCACAAAATACAACTGTTTAAGTCACAATGTTAACAGAAAAAAACACAATAAAGATGTTATCAAAATCGGTGCCAAAAACAGACTAGATAATTGAAATAAACTTTTCATATTTTACAAAAACAAAAATCACACAGGGTCTGGTTCTTTTGTGCACTGGTGATGAGGACGGCGTACAGAGCAATAACGGATTATCTTTACGAGTTAAAATGACTGGAATTCAGAATAGTTCAGTTATTATCAGTAGGTTGGACTAGTTTAGATTTAGTCCTATACTTGATTTACTTTATGTGTGTACTTGTTTCAAGGTATTTAAAGATGCATTATGTAACTTTTCTCGTGGAGGGTCCGCCACTTGCTTGTCTCTCAGGAGATATTGCATTACCTGAAATGCTCCACAGCACGGTATTAAACACATCTATCTACAAGCAGGTGAGACCAGGCCGAGTAATAGGAAACAGAAAGGTTTTTGTATATTTTTTTGTTTTTCAATAAAAGCGTCTGTGATTGAAAAATGCAAGATAAATAAATATAATGCCATATTGTGAAACATTCCAAGCAAATCAATAACATCTCCAAGGAGACAAGGGGTGGACCCTCACCAAAATGTACACCATGCACCTTTAAGATGGGTTCCAATATAGTTTTGCCTGTTTAAGCGAAATAAAACATTGCCGTGTGTGAATATTTACCTTTTGTAGTTGACCTTTTAAAAAATATTTTTTAATTAATTCATTTTTTTTACCAGAAACATCTTAAAACATGTCCAAGCCCCCCCCCTTATTTAAAACTTAATTCAAACTAGTCCAAACAAGGCAAAACAAAATGAATATAATGATTTCAAGCCATTTTAAACTCATGTGGCTATCCTTTTTGCAGTGTAGTCGCTGGCTGTCATTATTTTATGCATGACTCAAAGAAACCTGGGTGCAGCCTCGGTCGGGGTTAGAAATGCGACTCCTTTTCTGAGATGGTGGAGATTTTGCAGTCGCCTTTGGCCTTGGCGTCGTTGGACGCGTATGGACTCAGAGCCCCCAGTTTCCCTCTCATCTTCAGGTCTGGACTGGGTGTGGTCAGCTTCTTCATCCTCTGCACGAGACCCACAGACACACAGGTACAGACAGGTGAGAGGAGGTGTAAAGAACTCAGTGATGTAACTTTGTGGGAACATACTCTGTATATTGAATCATCTGTGCTTCATATCAAATGTACTGACAATTTTTCTGATTTTACCAACTGCAAACAATGGGACAGTCTATAACTTTTGCCTAAACACATGGACTTGTGTAACCTTGACAGCAAGATGAATTCTTGTGATTTTTGTGAGTTCATAAACTCTTGAGACTCCATCTTGTTAGATTAGTTTGTATTGCACCGGGGGTTTAACGGGCCAATCACATGGCATTTAGGGCCCACAGGCGGGACTGGGACCAATCACAGAGCAGCACTGTGGTTTGGGCAGAAGAACATGGCGGCGCCGACGGCCGTACTTCGGCATATTTTAGGAGAAAAGCAGACTATTTTGTTTTTCCAAAATGTGCACACAATGGCACATTGTACATTTGTGAAGGAGAAAGAGGACTGTACTTCCGAAGTCTGGATTTAACACAAATGTTTTTTTTTCTTCCGTTGTTGTGGCGCTTCGACCAATCAGCGTGAAGTATTTTTTTAACGTTCGATGGCTTTTAGCAAGAGCCTTCCCATTTTGATTAATGTTTAATACGTTTTTTTATTCGTCTTAAAGCACAGGCTGGGTCTGGGGGCACTGCAGAGCTCTAGGTCAGCGAGAGTAATGGCAGCGATCTTCTTTGATAGTATCATTGAGTTTTTAAAACCGCACTTTACAACTCTGATGTCTTCATTGGGCATATATGTAAGTGAGTAGACCACAATGGCACTTAAAGGACTTAAAGCAAATGGGCAGGTGCTTGAGCACCACCTGGGCTCTATCTGTAGATGTAAGTGTAGGTCATAAACCTCTTGAATAGTGTCCCGTGTGGGCTCTTACCTCAGAGAAGGTTCCAGGAGTCTTCCAGATTTTCCAGATGATGCCAACAGGGATGCAGACCATGGAGGACATGGCCATGAACCAGCCGATGCCGTAGCCCCAGTCAGGATAGGTGTACACATTATTGTACTTCAGAGGCTTGTATTTAATCAGGAAGAACAAGAAAATCCCCTGCAGCAGACACAGTGACATTTGGATTGAGAATGTTTCCCACATCACATAGAGAGGGCTAAAGGTCAAACATTCAATTCAGTGTGAAGAACATAGCAAACAGACTGAACATGTATTAGATGATATGTATGTTATATTACAGTTATATTTAATATAATATTCAGTATTCTTGCATTTCAGTACATATGCCATATATTTTTTAAGCCATTGAAAAATCCATATTACGACAAACACATTTGCTCATGTTAAAACTGAACTGATTTATCGTTGAGTTATCCTTGCAATGGCAAAATTCCTTGCTTCCTTGCATCTTTGTACATCAATGTACAAGAAAATGTGCATGTACAATGATTAACTATGTTTTTATTTGTTTTATTTGTTTGTATTGGGATACATCGTTTCCTGTTATGTAAAGTACTTTGATTTGTGGTTACCTGATCATCACTCTAATTTTACCTGACACCAATCTGTCAAACTGAATCTCAATCTTAACAGTTCATTTGAACAGTGAAATATATACAGTTTATATTGATATTGAAGGTTTGCACTCACAGCACAGATGCCGGGGGTGAGGAACATCCAACACCACTTAATGAAGAAGATGGGCTTGTATCCGATCATATCCTCGATGTTCATGTAGAATCTGTCGCTTCCTGCAATCCCCAAAAAACATGTCAATTTGAGTTACAGGACGAGAGCTGAAATAATGAAGAGGCAGATGTTTCCTGACAGAGTTTGAGGAGCTAATCACAGCTGAAGAAAGGACAGGAACGACTCAACTATCAGAGCTAAAAACAGACCCTTACAAGCAGTTGATGCCGCCAGGCCATGTAGTATCTTATTAAAGGCTGTAGTCGACCAAAAAATTTAGACGGAACACTTGCCCTTTGCATCGATTTGTCGACTAAAAGGGAGTGCGGTGTAGTGCTAGAACAGCTTCTGATCCAACCATATATCTGAACCAGATATAAATGAAAAAATAAAATAAACATTTGTAAATGCACTCAATAACAACTTTACACACAGTAAAGTACCGCACAATAAAGCTGAATAAATTGATTAGTCACTACAAAAACTCTTAGTATTAATAGACTAATACAAATGTTGGTTGACTATGAGACCATTAACAGATGAATCGACTAAACGAGCAAACAGCCTGAAATGAATTAACAAGCCTATATTTGATCAAATTATAGACACATTTAGTGCCAAACATCTGAATGGAAACAAACAGACAGCGGACACTCCAGAAAGGTTGCACAGAGAGCCTGTTAGTTAGTATTATCAGAAGAAATATCCAAAAGTTAAATCCACAAATGGTAAACCTGACAAGGCCTTTACTTGCTGTATTTCAACAGTAAATTGCATATTGAAAATAGTCATCTTACTTTCCCCTGAGTCTAAATAATACAGACCAAAAGAATGTTTGTAATGTGAAACACAGCAAAGCCTTCACAGCAGGCTAAGTAACCTAACAGGTGTTTTATTAGATATATATTATATAATGCACACCTGAATGAAAACAAGCCCATAGACTCACTAAAGCACGCACACATATAATTGCAAGGTCAAGGAAAAAACAAAAACGTATGTTGACAAAATATATAATTAAATATAAAGTGATTGTCATGTTATTACTAAAGCACTTATGTCACAACATTATTGTTGTTTGGATTGTATCGAATACAATGACGTTTCTTCTGTTAATCATTTACAGAAAGTTAACATTATTCTAAAATTGCGTACAGTAGTCTGAACAATATGTGCTTAACCTTAATCTCCAGCAGAGGGCACACAAGAAATGGAAAAGAACTAAGATTGTTATGCAGTAATCTTGTCTGACATGAGGCATAACTGAATAAGACAGCATTTAGTCACACAATGTAAAAAAACAAGAAAAAAACAAACAAAACATGGTACCAAAATATTACATTTTATTAAATAATTACGGTTTCACCTTGTTATATTTATAATTTGTTTTTGTGAATGAATCATAAGCTATAGATCAGTGGTTCTTGTGTTTGATTTGATTTATAAATCATTTTCTTTATTTCTTTTTCTCATCTTCCCGAGTCTTTTAAAAAAAAAAAAAAAAATATAGCTTTGGTTTAGTTCTATTTTAGACCAGGTTTAGCCTTGTAAAGTTTGGTTACGGATCTGGTTTAATTCTAATTTTAGTCAAAAGTCCAAATATTTTTGGATGATAATTGGTGTGAAAAATGTGAGAACCAAAATAATATGTAATTGTTCTGTAATTAGGTGAGAAAAGTCTCCTCCATTCTTACCATAGACCCAGCCGATACATATGGACTCAAAGATGGCGACAAACAGCAAACACATTCCACTGGCCGCGTAAGCATCGAACAGCTGGAACACGTACATGCCTCCCTGTGAAGACGTCACACATTATCAAGGGGGGGCAACCAAAATGTTTATAACAAAACAAAATTACATTTGGATCTCTGCTGTTTACCCCAAAACTACCTTTGTTTTGAAGCCATGTACTGGCTGCAAAGGGAATTAGACACAGTTTAAGCTAAACATAGGTCCATGATTTCAGCACATCTCAAGCTGGCCTCTCACTGCCTGGTCTAAGCACACAGTTGTACTGATTGGGGCTGGACTAGAGAAATGCACAGAACAAGTCCAGTGATGATTTATGGACTTAAAAAACAGCAGAGATGATTCTTAGAGCCACGTCACAGATCAACAAAACGTCAGTTGTCGAAAGAGATTCAGAGAGTTTTTGACGCTCAGAGGGGAGAGGACTTTCTAACCAGGAATAATCAAACTATTGTGAATGAAGATAAATGCTACTCCAGGTAAGGAACAATCTTAGAACATGGTTAAAAGCTTAAAAGAGTAAATTGGATAATAATGTGTCCTTAATAATATGGTTACGGGAAACTAGCATTGATTGACTGTACAAAATGCCTTGATTGCCAGCAGAGAATACATACACTTGCCTTTGGCTTGGTGAAAAGTGAAAAATAATGTTTTTGTGACTAAAATTATCTAAAAAATAATTATTCTATTTGTAACAGTGGCCATATACTGTGCAGAGTTCCTCAATACTGCAAATCCACTACTTTGTGATTATTTCTGACCTATGCGTTATCACCTCCATCTCCACAAAGGACACCACTTCCTGCTTGTGCTCCAGAGAAAAAGCTCCATAAATAAACCTGTGCATAAATCCTGGAGTAGGTTACATCATATTCAAAGTGCCACAATATCCTCAGATGCATCTTTTAGTGCTGTTATCTCAAAGACGCTGTTTCAACCAGGAATGCCACTGTCCTGTTCAGAAAAAAGACCCTTTCCTGCACCAATTTACCAATATACAAGATGGACATTTGGGAAAGGATATCCTGCAGAGAAAATTAACTTGAATAGAAAGTGGATGATGAGATGGAATGACAAGAAAAAGAAAAATTTTAGTAGCAGTAGAGATGTTGGTGGTTCAATCCTGACAACTTTGCCAACTGTTGTGTCCTTGGGCAAGACACAATATGTAAAAATCCTCCAGCGGCATTCAAGGTAGAGGTCTGATTTTCCTACAGGGGCTATAAAGTGTACCTTAAGTGTGACTATGGATTTAAAAAATTTCAGAGTTGGCATAATCCAATCCAACAAAAGCGGCACACACCGAAATAAAATCAACTCGTTAAATCATGAAATAGAATACAAATAGTAAAAATTAAAACAAACAATTGAGTAAAATTAAAACCATAAAATAGACTAATAATAGCATTAAAAAAATGAACTAAATAAAAAAACAAAAATCAATAACAGAGGACCACACAACTCACGGTGTGTTAAAACCCTGAGAATAAAAGTCGATTTTAAGATCAAGTTTGGCACAGTTCACAACAACAACATTCATTCAGGTCGATAAAGAACACACAGACAATATCAAGGGGTCAAATTTGAGTTAGTAGCAAAGCATTTCTCTGAGCTGGTACTGATTTACTGGTTCTGAACTTGCGGCCAGTTATTCGTAAAATGTTACTTTAAAAATGTTGCTTTTTCTTTTGGAAGCCTTGTTTGTTCCTCCAAGAAATAATCTTTTTAGGATGTGTTATGAATAATAGCAGGAAAATCAAGCACATGCAGATCAGTCCTGTTGGTTGTCATTCTCATGTGTACATTTGGTTCTCATTGTTTACCTGTCCAACATGAGGTATTTACAAAATACTCCTCAGGGGCTGTACAAAAAATTTACTTAGTGAGCATTTAATGAGTTTCCTTTATAAGCTTGCTATAAGATGCATTTTGATTGATTTATGCACATTTGAGCCATCCTGTGTTTACACCTACCCCTTATCCCTGCCCACAGCCCTATACGGCCCTATTGCGGTTATTAACATGTTTTGACTTATACTCAAATAAAGAATTGGGAGATATTACTTCTGCAGTTTTGAACAGTACTGTATATCAATGGATCATTTATAGTATTAAGTCAATTTAGATAAATACTGTGGTTTACAATAAACACAATGTAAAATAATTATCTACGTAAGGAAAGGAAGAAAAAGCAAAAAAACGTTTTTTGTTTTTTTTTACTAAACCTACTTTGGTCCCCCAGCCTCTAGTGGGGTACACACACTTTCCCATGTACATGTATAACATTGTCCAGCTACAAATACATTATACAGCCAAGTTGACACCAAGTTTGCTAAATTGTTGACAGCTCCACTTGAACTTGTCATTTGGTGATGAGAATGTGAAATAATAAGAAAGGAGAAGAACATGAAGTGTTGATTAAGCTGAGATGCGATGGAGAAAGGTGAAGATTTGCAATGTTAATTGGCAGGGTTAATAACTGCTGCTGTTGCGTACTTACTTCTGTACACATGATGAGGCCGATGAGGAAGGAGACCACTGACATGCCCAGGATCAGCACCTCTCGACGGTTTCCTCTCCTGAACATTTCTGGGTACATGTCCACCACAGCAGTCACCAAGCTCTCCACGCACACAAACTGACAAAGCAGGAACACATTTCACTATAAATAAAACTGTTATTCTCAATCAGCATTATTAAATACCTTTAAATAGTCTGAATTAAGGGGATGAAGCGTGTTTAAAGGTGCACTATGTTAGTTTTCTGGGGGAGGGTTCGAAACCATTTAATCTCCATTAAGATGTTTGGGCCAATGTTCCAAAGCATATTCAAAGGTATTTCTTTCTTAGCAGGTGGCAGATCCTCCACTAGAGAAGTTACATATTACACTTTCTAAGAACTATGACTAAACAAGGACTTAACATCCCAATGTGAGGCAAACTAGGGCTAGACCAGGACTAAACTTTACATTTACCTCCAGGTCAAAATGTCTTAAAACCAAAGTATAATACAAGATACTTGAATACTAAAACAGTGCTTCATCTGTAAATCAGTAGATAATGGAGCAATTTTGGACTATTTTGGTGTTGATGGAGTAAAATGACTATAGAAACATACCTTTATAATTATGACAGTAAATTCTGAACTGAATGTTTATCTCATCTCAAATATAATATATACAATGAAATAGCTTCTGGTGTGTTGTTTGCAAATGTCTGACCTGACTGTCCAGTCCGAGGAAGATGAGCATCATGAAAAAGAGACAGGCCCACAGAGGAGCCAAAGGCATCATGGTCACAGCTTTGGGGTACGCAATGAACGCCAGACCTGGACCTGAAACAACACAATGTGCAAGTGTCATACTGGAACTTTGTCTGGTTAACAAAAGGTGGTTAAAGGTTAAGCATTCGTACAGATATTGCATGCTAACTAAATAGGCCTCATGTCCAGTGCATTTGCATGTTTAATGTTCACGCTGGATCATATGAGTACTAGAGGTAAACACAGGTAAAATATTCTAGTATTATTTTTGTAACTATTTGTAGACACAGTGACTGGGCTGAGTTTGTAAATCAGTAGTTACAGGAACTCTTTGGACTGGTGAAACAGGGCAAAACATCTGCCAAATCCTTCCTATTAGACTCCTTTGAAATGTCTCAGATACATGCCAGGTCCACCAAAATATTTTCTGGATTCTTAACCTTCAAAAAGCAATTTCCCCCAAACGGGAGATCAAATTAAGCACTGTGAGTGGTAAAACATATATATTCAAGAACATAAAAACTCAAATACATTGGACAGCTTAAATTTCCTAAAAATGATCTAATACAAGGTGCATTTGTGAATTTAAATGTGTTTGAAATCAAATGCTGCATTCACTCTTGATGAAAAAGTATAAAAGATTAAGCCCGTCTTCTCCACACTTCACTGGGAGACAAACATCCCAGTCTCTCGCTCGGCCGCTTTCTCTAAATCATTTATTGTTTTGAATAAAAGATGCAGCGATGGTCTCAGAGAGTGGAGGTGAAGAAGACTGTGGAGTTACATAACTATGAATGTTTACCCTATTTTACTATTATACAATATTTAGAGGCTGGTGGTTCAGATGGGCCAGGTGAGCTCAATCTCTCCAAACTGGTTTTATGTTGCACTAGAACAGTCAGGCTGCATTTGCATTAGCATTAATTTATGCATTTACAATGGGACTAAACACCTAAACCACAGCCCAAATGAGGACTAGGAGCTGTAGAAAATGCTGCAAAAACACCCTGCACACAGTGGGTAGACTAAGAAGTGCTTTGTCCTTTTTTTTAACATTGCATAAGGTACAGTCTTTAAAAATCAGTGTTTTCCAAGTACAGGGACCTTGGAATGATTTTATGTTTTAAAAGAAAGGTGGAACTGAATAGTAGTTCAATATAAAATGTTCTTTGTAGTACATTTTACCTCCTTAATAATGTTTCTGGAGGATAATTTTGGAATAAATACAGCATTTTATAGTAAGACAGTTTTAATTGCAAAATATGCTAGTTACTATATACTAGCTTAATAATGACTTAAGACACACTGGTACACTCTGTCAGTAGTGTCACAAACGTTTGAAGCACATTTTACCATTAGCTCAACCTCTTGTCTCACCTGACTCAGCCACAGCCTCGATGGGCACATTCTGTTCATACGCCATGAATCCCAGCACAGAAAAGATGGCAAAACCGGCCACAAAACTGGTGCCGCTGTTCAGACAACACAGCATGATGCAGTCCCTGAGGAAACACACACACACACACACACACATCAAGGACTAGTTCAGTTACAAAAACATAATGTGTAAAGTTTGACAACTATTTTAAAACCGGTTTTAGCCTTGATCATTTGACTGAAGGCATTTTTACTTTAAGCCAAGATAGCTGTTTAACTGTTGTCCTTTCAATAGGCTTTTTAGTTCAGATTTGGCCCTCACCTGTAGCAGTTGTTGTCGTACGCATTGTAACTACCCAGAGCTGTGAGACAGCCCAAACAGATGGCATAGGAGAAGAAGATCTGAGTACCGGCATCCACCCACACCTGCAGAAATAAGACACTATATGAACTGTGGGTAATGTACAGCAAAGACACCGTAACTGACGATATGGCACAAGATCTGAAGCTGCAAGATCAAAATGCCCCAAAATGATTCTTATTATTATACGTTTATTTGGTGGGAACAGTGCATGTTAATGGCCACGGCGGATTGTAGGGCTAATTTTCATCTGTTGTCCCGCGTTCACTCTCACAAACACACTCTCTTTCATACACCAGCATACACGGACACTGAAGGCAAGGTGGGTGAAGTGTCTTGCCCAAGTACACAACGACAGCGCGCACTACCGCCCCCCAATGTACAGCTAACTGCCAATTTCTTCTTGTCATGTTCTCGTTGACAATGGGGAAGTTATGTCTCATCCCACCTCTACTGACAAACGGTTACAAGAGGTGAACATTTCTGAGGCCTGCTCCAGACAAAACATTGCGGTAATAATTAAGTAAACAACTTGACTAAGCCCTAGAATTGAAAAAAGCTTCTGAATGGAAGCTTTAACATCCTAATCTATTCATAGTCCAGTTGACAACATTTTAAAACATTCAAAACAAGGATACAAACTGCTCATCATATTTGGTAGAGTTACAGCATGTATACAGTTTATAAAGACATCATGTTGTTTGTTCTGTTTTTGTTCTCATAATGGTCCTATTTAGAGGTGGAAATTACAAATATTACGCATGTTGCTGATTGAGTACATTTTTGGGAATTGGACTAGAGATGGGCAAAGCTAAAAGGTTTTTAGTATATATGAAAAGAAAATATAATGAAACAAATATGGTAAATACATATTTTGGCTTAAATCTAACGCGATGGATGGTATTTTGTCATCAGTACTTGTAATTGAGTACAATTGTAGCAATGTAACAACTGCACAACTGTAACTGAGTACAAATGTAGAGTATCTTTTCCCACTCACCAGTCCTGGTGCACCCCAAAACCATTATTAAAGATGTGCACCTTTGGACTAACTATTAAGGTGTCTATGTAGGTGTGTATCGCTTTAAGACTCTGTAGTACTTTTCTGTATGACGTTTGAGAAGAGAACTTTTACACTGGGGCCCATTAAGTCGAGCTCCTCGTTTGGTAACTGTTTTCTGCTCCTTTGTTTGAGGAGAGGGCTGGACTATAGGGAGAATCTGGCACGAGTTCAGTGAGTGTCGTCTGAATGCAGGTGCAACAGTAAATTAGCCAAACTATTCACTATGCAAGAAATAACATGAAAACGAGTGTGTTAAATCAAAACCAGGGACATATTCTAACTTTCGCTAATGGAGACAAGCAAGTGGCGCGACCAGAATAAGTTATAGGTCACATTTGTGGTGAGGAGAACCTGCTCATAGTAGGAATGCATGTTTTTAAGGATTTATCAGATGACAGGGAAGAAATGCTGAATGGATACACTTAATGCCATTGATTATTTTGTATTTCTTAATTCCATTAGTTCTAATTTGTAGCTGGAACTTAGCTTACCCCTGCTATTTTGGGCTTGAAGTTGGATACACCTTGGATAATTGCCAGTTAAACCCAAAGCACAGAAGTAGGAGACACAAAGCCCGACAACCATTCACGCTCACGTTCATTCACTATTTTCTGATCGAGCAATTAATTTGATTTTGCATATCAGTTTACTGTATTACTCTGATATTTGTGGTGAAGTAGTGGTCGAACTTCAGGTCTCTCTGGAGTTTTACATAGTTTCTACTATGGGGTACACGGTGGGCATCTGCCAATTTGCCTCAAAGTACATACTTGACCAACCACCATTCACTCGAACATGCAATCACCATGGTTACGTTCAGATTTACCCATTCACCAAATACTTACTATCTGTGAGAAGACAACACCTACTTTTGTAAAAGATCCACAAACAGTCAGACACCTTGGCATTGTTATTGATGTTCAAAACTTAAAATAATCTATACAAAAGGGAAAAATAAGAAAAAGTTATTCAACCTTATTTGAATTATATATAAAATTCAGCTGTAGTTTATATAAGGCTGAAGCAAGACGTTTAGTGAAAGCTGAAATTATCCAAACGAGTCTACTCAAGGTATTTGGACTTTAAAAACAGATAGAGGACCACCTCATGACATCAGCAAGTGGAACAGAGCATTTTGAGAAAGAGACAGATTTACAGAAGAGGATTGCTGAAATATACGAAAATGAAACAAAATGAAACACAACTCCATGTAGGTGAAAAGGTCTAGCATCACATTGGCCCTTTAACTAGAGCAGGAAAACATAGATACATGTCTAAATTGGTAGTAAAGTGGAGTAGCCGGACCTCAGCGCTCACAGGGGTTGCATGGGGAGCTGGCCGACCCAAACCTTAATGCAGCATGGCTCTTTGAAAACTCTCTCACATCACCATTCAGGCACTAATCTCATTTCCCCACGAGGAACAATGGACAAACGCACGGTCTTGTCTTCCCGCTGCAGTAACCGGGGTAACTTCTGTGACCCCCAAAACACAGGACTTTACCCAGGAAGAACGAGCCTTTTCTCTGCTAATGTTCGTTAATGTTCCCTTGGGGTCGGCGGAGCTGGGGCAGGCCCGTCCAGAGCGCAGACGAACTTAAAGGCCCAGGAACCACAGAAATTGCTGTTGATGTTGGGCCTAATTTGGTTGTTCTGTGTTTGGTTCTGTTTGTTGAATCTGAGATGCAACTTTTGTCATAAAGTCACAAGTAATCACAAATTGAGTAGCTTCATGTGATGTAAATGTCAAAACGACTGGCCATGGGTTTGATTCCCAAGTGGCGTTAGGCCATTCTGCCGGGAGTTTGTAAGCTTTCTCCCATGTCTGGGCAGTTTTGTTCTGGGTACAAGTAAAAAAAAATAATAATAAATGCTGCTAGATTAAGATCTGGACTGTGGCACGCTCCTGCTGGCAGTTTGCCCCAGCGGCATTGAAGATGAGTCAAATGTAGAGAAAAATAGCTTTCAAGGTGTTTGTGTGTCTCAGAAAAGCCTCACCAAGTGTTGTCATGATGCTCAAATGTCCAACTGATTTAGTTACTGGTTTTGTTTTTGTGCAGAACAATGAAATGGGAACGAGAGAGGGAGGGACATTACTCAAATTGTTGGATTCAGAATCAAACTCAAAATACTGCGACGATCGCACTTCCTGTGTTCAAGCAAATAGTATCAATTCTGAGAACCATCCCTTTTTTTGACAACCCTATAACACACTATATTCAAGCAAACACATTAATTTGACCAGTGCTAACATATAAGTGTTTCAACCCTTTGCTACAACCCGGGTTTAATGTTGTCGTGTGTTTGCTGGGGCAAGACACATGGGCCTTGGTCTTATGAGGTTATGGCTCAAGCACACTTTTTGACCCGTTGAGAAATTTGCATTTGACCCATCCTTCAATGGTGCTGGGGCAACCTGTCAGAAGCAGTGTGCGCCACAGTCCAGCGCCCCGGGGACCCATCTCCAGATCTGTGCAAGACTTTGTCAGGATCTTAGCTTGAGGATTTTACTTATGCTTTGGGTTAATGGAGAAAACTGGAGCACCCAGAAGAAACCCACCAAGACACAGGGAAAAAACATGCACACTCCGCACAGAAAGGTCTGGCGCGGGAGTCCAACCTTCAAGTGCCACCAGCAAACTATATGAATGTAACAATTTACTATTTTTGCTATATGTGTGAGTGATATTTCGGATTTCCTCACTAGATAGTTTATTTTAGGACATGTTCAGTTTCCCAATTAGCCTTTGTCTCCTTCAAAGAATTACGTAATGAACTGTAAAGACATGCTCCTCTGATTCTCCACACTGCACAGAGTAAATACAGTCCTGTGGAGAGTGATGTCCACAGGAGGCTGTGTGTGCCGCTGTGTGGAGCAGAGTGTGGAGCAGAGTGTGAGACGGAGCGGGGCGCACACTAAACTTATGGGACAGTGCAGAGGGGGACGGCTGCAGAACAGAGCTCCGATTGTCCCAAAGGAAGCCCATTTAACACCAGTGTCAGGAGTAATGTCTTCCTCCACAAACAGCACTTTTATCACCTCCAGTTCACCAGTGTCTGTCAACAAGGACGTTCTCACCAGTACGATCGACACTTTCTCTTCAATATGGAGAAGAGCGAGTGTTTGCAGAAGGTTTCATCTATATACTTTAGATGATGACAAGGAAATGTGGCTGTGAACTTGATCAAATGGAGCAATGACCAAAGTTAATCAGACGCAATGTATACGGTTGTTACATAGAGCATCGTGGCCCCGGGGCAAAGTGGGATGTGTGGTTTGATTCTCAGACCAAGTTGAGCCTTTCTGTGGGGTTCCTTTAATGTGCAATATCTTCCTCTTATGTTTAATTGTCTATTTGGAAAAGATTGAGCAACCAGGAGGATATTTTTACAGCCAACAATAATTCAAGGCACTTGACAAGCTGTAGGACTAAAAGTAGTGTTGAAACTAGATTTGAACATAAGAAAAATCACGTAAACAGGACAAAATGTGACCTTTCTGAACAGTTTTAGAAGGATCTTGAGCTTTATCAGAACTAGTATAAGACCACACGGTAAAATAAAGGAAGTACTATTATTTTGACAGAAAAAGTCCAAAAAAACCCAACCTTTTTTTAATATCATTGTGGTATCAAATATGTATCAAGTATCGAGGCTATTTTGTAGTATCAAAGTTTAAAACACTACCAGCTTCTGAAAGAACCTTCACTTTAAAACAGTGTTGAATAGGCTGTTTGGGGGAAGAGGCAAGGGTAAATACACGGAATATGTCCAAAAATCCTGAATATTGCTACAAAATATACAGAAGTAGAGTATATTTATTCCAGAGGTTTCTTCGATCATTCTTAAACGTGCACAATCTTCTTGCCAATCCTCATTACATCCTCCTGATCATGATTCTTGTCCGTGGTGACACTAAACTCGGCGTGTTTAAACAGTGGTGCATGTTTACTTCCTGCATGATAATCCTATTACTTTCCTTGTACATGATTGTGCCACCTGTTAGAACCACTTGAAGCTGTTGTTATTATCGCATTCGCACAAAGCTAGATCCTGTACTGAGGTGCCAACAGAAGTGAAGATACAGAAAACTGAAGACAGAAAAGAAGCAGCAGCAGTGTGAGTACAGCCTAAAACTACAGTATAATCAAGTTAAAATGGTCTGGGCGCCGTCTCTTTTTCCCTGTTCAGCCTAACTACAGACTTTTACAATGCTTTGCAAAGACATAAAGTTTGGTCCGTTTATGTCAAAACAAGCATGGCGGCTTATAGAGCTGTACTCAAAATATTAATACGGCAATATATCTTGGAAATACATGTATCGGTAAGAGACGCTGTATCGTGATACCTTTCAACAACATCAGAATCAGAATTAGAAGAACCAGAATCAGAATCAGAAAGGAGTTTAATTAACAAGATTCACAAAGTTAAAAGTTGTACTCTTATCAACCTGCTGACCGCTGAATTAACGTTGAATCTGTTGGGCTAAAAAGGCGACTCATTCATAGGAAAATTGTATTCTGATTCTGAATCAAGAAACAAAGAAACAAAGCCGATTTCTGCAGAATGACCTGGCGAAGCACTAAACTACATAAATAGCCAGGGCAAAAGGATTTCAAATGGAAATTGGCCAAGGGCTACAATCCCGCGTGTTTAAAGCATGTTTATCATGTTTGTTCATCAACATGCACTGTCCTGACCAAATAAACCTAATAATAATAATGGTAATAGATTTCATTCTGGACGATACAACCATATTCGAGACAGGGAAGCACTTGCTACTTGCTGTTGTGATTGGAGCATCCCAAAATTGGATGGTTGTCTGATGTGCTCCTTTGTCTAATCCCAAAACCTCCTGCATTTGAACAAAAAGAAGGTCTCACGTGTGTAATTTATGTAATCTGATTTACTACGACATATTGCACAAGTCATGCATTACTATCTGGCGAATGTGTAACACTGGGTTAAGAGTAATCAAGGTGTTTTTGTGTTCATGAGCAAGACACTTCAGATTGCCCACTTCATTCACATCAAAGAGAAAGCACTGCCAAATCACTGGTAACCTTCTAAAAAACGGCCTTCTTTATATGATACAGTCTTCTCAGTCTGCTTGTGCCCTTGTTACAAAACCAATCGCCTGTTGCCTGGAGACCGTCTGCCTTTTGCAGATGAGGTCAAGGAGTCTTTGAGAATGTCCTTATGAGTTATACAGCCTGATATTATTATGGTAATGCTGCACCTGTGATAAGCCTCAGAAAAATAACCCCTTTTTAACTTTGTGCCCCTCGGTGCCCTCCGACCACCTGCTCTGCTACAGCCACAAACTTCTTTCTCTGAATCAACCACAAAAGAGAATAAGAACTTTTTTTCCCCCATTTGAATTTCATCTACTAAAAGCTTTATGCCAAGAATGATTAGTTTTCCAAGAAGTTTTTTCAGGCAATGACAAAGCTATTTCCATTTCTTCTGATGAGCATTTATAGGCAAATCGTTATTCAATTACTTACAACACTGTACTACTGACAGCCACTCCTCTACAAAATACTACTACTATAGACAAATGCTAACCACTGAAATACATGTTACAAAATGCAGACATGTTGCACAACCTGTTTAAAAAGCATAACATCTGCTGTAAAATGCATGTAAATGTCCCTTTTGCAACATTTTCCGCTCAAAACAGTCCGGTCCTGTACAGACTTCTTTGATGGGACATTTTCCCATGTAGCTCTCTTTCTTCAGCTGTGTACACGGGTGAAATGTTTGAGGAGGTCAGAGGTCACGCATCTGCTGCGGACAGACCCAGGATGTTGGATGTTTTCACAAATGAACCAAATTGTTATAGGAAAGATTGCCTCATTTTTGTCAACGTGATGAAAGGCAACGTTTTCACACCTGCACAATGACGTTACTGCTACTTAGTATATGATGTAAATTAAACCACATTTACAGATTGATTGTTTTCGTTACAGATATATTAACTAACGAGTTATGGCAGAGGGAGCACCGACGTGTAGATACACAAGGTTTAATATTATTTGAGACTTAAACTTGAAACATGATTAACTTAAAGGTGCTATGTTTCTGGAGGAGGGTCCACCACCTGCTTCACATTAAACATATCTATCTCCATGGAGATGAGCAGGCAAATTAAAAGTCAGATCTCTGGAGAGTAGGGCTGCAACTACAGCCAATATTTTAGTATTCAACTATCCAAACTATAATTTTTACTTTACATTGCAATTTGAAATACATTTTAAATCTAATAAAAGGTAAATATGAAGGTTTCTAGATAAACAATATTTACAAATGAAGTGAATGATTGAATCAGAAAATATTAATGATTTTTTGCCAAGTCTGTATCGACCAGTTTCAATTATTTTAATAGTCGACTAATCATGATTAGCCCACTCGAAACAACAATGCATGTTTTTCAAAACAAATTCTAAACTGCAAAATAATCTGTAATTGAAAATATGCGAGAGATGTTAAATGCCATACAATGGAACATTCCAGGCAAAGCAGAAACAAAGTTATATAGTGCACCTTTAACATTTTGTTCTAAATGTGATGTTGCAGGACTAATAATGTAAAAAAAAAACTGCAGTTA
This sequence comes from Chaenogobius annularis, assembly GCA_015082035.1. NCBI lineage: Eukaryota > Metazoa > Chordata > Actinopteri > Gobiiformes > Gobiidae > Chaenogobius > Chaenogobius annularis. The sequence continues at coordinate 89,938 of BJKM01000013.1, read as the reverse complement.
TTAGCAAATCCGCCATGTTTGTGTATCAACAGTGTATAACGTCCAGAGAGACGCTTTAGACAAAAACATATTTTAAAAGTAAACCAAAGAACGGTGGAATAACTTGATGAACTGCTGGGTCAGTAAATCATGTGTCAAAATACTTTTGAATGAACGCTAAGTTTAGTATTTAGCATCTTAAAATCTCCATCGGTTTAACAATAGGCAAACTGAAAATGATATGAGGAGTACAATCTCAGTTACCCTTGGATACAGAAATGCTTCACTATAAGTACATAACATGACAGGTTCTCACGCAACTTAGTTTGGTGTGTGATACTCCCATTGGTAAATATTGATCACAGTTTTATATCAGTCAAGTTACTGAGTGTGAAGAAAAACTTGAAAAAGTTGAAAATGACAGGAAGTGGTGCTGAGCTCTAAAATAGAATCCTTCTGTGATGTCATCAATGAGCGACGAGACATCCAAAATGCAGAGACAATTTAAGAGCAACAAAGAAAATAAAGGTGTTATATGGTATTAATATTCATCAAATCATAATTGTAATCTATATGGATTTTGGTCTTTGTTTACAGCATGGTTGCTAAGGTAACAGTCGTGGAATTGCCTCTACATGTCATATTTGCTACCCGTTTAAAAATAAGTAACATTATAAATAGGGTTAAAATAGGCAAATATTTTGGTAAAATCTTCAATATATGTTCAGTACATTTGAGTGAAATTTTAAGTTTGACCAATGCAGTTCTGTTTAATGTGTACAGTATCCCACTTGCAGTACAATGGTTCAGTTATACGACCAGTCCAATTATATAACCAGTGTCACAGTGTAAATGTCTTAGTCGTGTCCCAATGTCCCGTGTGCTACCTGTGGGTCGGACAGGCGGGAGATGTCGGGGTAGAGGTAGAACTTGATCCCGTCGAAGGCTCCGGGCAGCGTCACTCCTCGGATCAGCAGGACCAGCAGCATCACATAAGGGAACGTGGCCGTCACGTACACCACCTGCACCACACACGTTTATTTAGACACGCTCCTCACACGGCATTGTACAAGTCGTGTGATCTGAGGCTGTGGCGCTGGACAGGAACAGCTGGACAAACAGCGGGATGTTACATTACAATTTTCAATCAAAGTACAGTGCAAATACTTTAAAAATCTAGTACCATGTATTGTACATGTTGAATTTTAAAAAAGCGTGATGAATAAATAGCACCATTGCCATAGCAATTAACAATGTACAACTAAATGTCCTATATTTTTAATGGTCAAATGTGGAAGCTGAAAACCATGAAGTGTGCTGGGAGATGGGGTCATTGGGGCCTGAGGGATTGTTTGTGTATGTTTTGGTCATAGACAGGGGGCAATACATGAGCATAATTTCAGTTCAAAATAACTTGAATTCAAAATAGGATTTTTGTTTTTCATTTACTTATCTGACCTGGATAAATTGACTGGACTAATTTAAACATACTTTTTGTAGTGAAGGGTCCAGTGATACCAAAAATGATGTCGCTTGATATTTCGATCTCTAACTAAAAAATCCATAACTTTTTTCTGTGGAATGGATCCTTCCCTTCCATTGTATCAATTAACTTGAGCTGGTGAGGAGCACGAGCGATGAAGCTTCTCTCCATCAAAGAGGTGTTTCAATGTATTTTGCATAAAGCAAATTGGGGTAATATTAGGATCCTCGCACTGTGTAACTTTTCTGATGAAGGGTCCACCACCTGTATGCTTTGCCTAGTGTGGTGCAAAGTATGGCTTCAAACTTCTCCAACAAGCAGTTGACACCACAAAGAAAAAATACAGGTCAGATTTGTAGAGAATTGACCCAGCTCACAGTAAGAACATGTTTTTAAGGTATTTACCAGAAAAGTTAAATAGTGCACTTTGAATTGGCATTTTATCAAAACAAGTTCCGACTGTAACTACAGATCGTGAACAAGGATGATCATCCAGTGCTCGATCGTCTCTGGAGGTCTTCTGAAAGCATAAAGTACTAAGTCGTCGCTGCAGTGAGCCTCTGCAGTTACCAGCAGTGACCAACCCCAACTTTCTTTTTTGGGACAATGAAGTTTGTGGAGCTGTATGCAACATCTCAAGACTCTTAGAAAACATCCCGAACAAAGCCTTGAGCCCCTTGGAAGGCAGAGGCGGTAACATACATCCCTTGCTCACTGGCACACAGTCAAAGTCCAATTGAGGACAGAAAGAGCGGAGCAGAGCCAGCACAGGAGTGAGAGGAGAAAAGAGTGAAGCTGTGTGTCTTAAACAGGACGTCCCAGAGGAAAGAGGTGGCACTGTGGGAAAATGTGCAGAAGCCCACACACCAGTTCATTCACAACACAAACCCAGCACATACTACACACATTGTAATCCGAGTTACACACACTATACATCACATAGTGGCGTTCTAAGGGGAATTATATACAGCATTGAATGTATAGAGTATCACTATCATGGCAATAGTCCATGAATGTAGTGTGTGAGTGACTGGTGGTGTTTGGAGGGGCTAAGTCAGTCTGCCCCAGGGCAACTGTGGCCACAGTAGTTTCTGACCACCACCAAGTGAATGAATAATGCACTACATTGTAATGTGACTTTGGATTATTACTGTGTTATTTTTAGATTCATGTTTTAAACTGTGCACTTTTATTGCAGTCAACTGTCACTATTTGTCAGTTGCAATTTATCCATATAACTTTGGATGTTATGCAAGTATTTAACCAGTGATAATAGTCATAGCCCACCATAATTTGTCAACCAAATGATTACATCTCCCAAATCCTCCTCCCCATTGAGAAGATACAGAGCCCAATATTCATTCCCTCCATGAACTCGTGTGCTCACTTCCAGCTCACCGCGGGCAAACATTTAAGCCGGCACAAATTTACTGGTCAAATGCAGCCCCGCCGTAAATTTCACCCAAGAGAGCCTCAATGTGAGAAAGGCTGCAAAACAGGGGCCAACCGAGCAAACAGCTTAGTGCAACTGAATGGGCTTCTCTGGCTTCATTCTCAAAGACACAAGAGAGAGAGAGAGAGAGAGAGAGAGAGAGAGAGAGAGAGAGAGGGTGGGTGAGTGAGCGCGAGAGAGAGAGAGAGAGAAAGAGAGAGAGAGAGAGAGGAGATACTCTGCATGCGCCTCATGATCGCGCGTCTTTGCTTTACTGAATGCACGAATCAATCTTAAATCAGAGCCACGAAGAAGCTTTCTCCCACCATTTTACTTTAACTCCTTCACAAAGACACTTCAAAGAAATATAGGCATCAGTTGTTTTGTCACTGTCCTGTACAATGTCGGGCCATTCATTTAGTCTCTCCCTCTCTCCCCCTTTTTGCCCTCTCGTTCTCTCGTTCATTGTGTATTGAAAAAGAGTGGAGTTTGTAGAGTTTGTGAAGGTGCTCTGAGAGGCTGCTGGACAACACTGACAGTGGCCAGAGCTAGAAGTGCAATGGAGGGAAAGAAGCAGCAGACCTGACATGGTCTCACAAGAGAAAAAGTTTAGGACAGCGTAGTGTACATTTTAGGTCCTAGCCATGGGTAGGACCACAAATGTAACTCTTTTGAATGGTCAAAAGTACTCTGTCAACAGGAAACTGAAATGAATGAATATTATCCAGTATTATCCAGTATTTTTCAACTATTAAGGGCCACTGAGGCAATCAAGGCTTCAGAATGTGACCAGAAATTAGATCAAAGTATTACACATATTGTTTATTATTGGTGTGGTTAAAAAAACTGTTTGACTTTAAATGGCACAGCTTGGATAATGTATTTCTGTATGGGTCAGCGTAATCCCTAATTGAAAACGAAACCAGTCTAACCAAACCAAAAGCTTAGTCAAAAGGTCGCTGTAATATAACTGACATTTTTTTTGGACTAAATATTGTACCTCCAGGCCTCAGCTGCCATGATGTTTGTGTATGCAAAATGCCAGTAGGGGACTGCATCTATTGACTCTCTAAGGAGGAAGTCTTTTATACGGTTTCAAGGTATAATTAATAGCAGCCAACAAAGTTGCTGATCTGTGCAGAGAAGCATTGAACTGATTGGAACAAATCTGGAAAAGGAACCAGTTTATGTAAAACAGTGGGGAGTGTTTAAGCTCTTGAGAGAAAATTTGTGAATAAAAAGATAAAAATGGGTGCATGATACAGCAACGCATCAGAACACCCATGGGCCGTACCTTGCCGGTGGACTTGGGGCCCTTCCAGATGCAGAAGTAGCAAATGAACCAGGCCAGAGCCAGACACATGGCCAGCTCCCAGCGCACACCGCCCATGTGCTCGATGCCATCTGAGATCTTCAACACTCGCCGCCTACAGCACAATACATAGAGTTAGGAGACGGACTTACACTTACACTCTGTCTATCTAGACTAGATATCTAGATAGACAGACAGATAGAGATCGATAGAAGAAGCAGAAAGTCAAATCACAGAATTACAGATTTGTGCCCTTCCATTCGGTAACATTGAATAAGCAACATTGTGCTTTGATAGACACTCAAAATCACTTGACATTGAACTGAGAAGTTACTCCCTACACCTGATGGTGGTAAACAAACATTTCTGTAGCTGTACTATAAACACTGGGACCAAACAGACAACCAACATGTTTTTTCATGACAAAAGATTTGTCAGATAATGTTTAAAAGTTGTATAATCTGAAATTCTGTTCAAAAAAAATTCTGAATTGGCTTAAATTTAAACAAAAATCGTCTTTTCTCACAGGTGCATGTTACAAAAAAAACGAATTTCCGCCTCTGCTTTGATATTACTTGAGGTATCGCTGAGTGGCACCGGTGAAACAATAGTAGAAAGTGTTTTCGTTCAAAACAAACCACAAAGCTCAAGATCTACTGCCAAATGTGCACCGCTCTCAAACCAAGCTCAGGAGTCATTGATCACAGCAAAATGCCCTCTGTTCTCACATTCAGGTTTTATTACAAATACATACACTAATTATACTCTAATGTTTGGCCATAGCTTTTGTGTTTGGCAGCACAGGTTTTGTCGATCGCTAAAGCTTTCGACTCATTTAACTGTATCCAATGTCCAACTCAATGTATCAGCTTTACATGCACCCATAGAGCCAATCATTGTCTATTTTAAATTCATCCACAAATAGGGATCTACAAATCATGTGTCGGTCACCCTTGATCAAGACGTCTCAATCTCAAAGGGTCTCCATTGGTTCTCACCCATAAATAAACAAATAAATAAATGTGTAGTGGATGTAGTGGATTTTGAGATATAGACCGAGCATTACACAATAACTAAGCAACCAATGACAATAACTGCAGTACAAGATGAAGTTATAGGTATTATTAAGAAATAGAACACAGAGGTTTTCTGAGCTCTCCTTCATACTGCCAAGTGGAGTTATTCACAGCGTCTTTGACTTTACTGGGAACACTGAAAAGGAATTCTAGCAAAGATAAAACATATTTAGCTTTGTTAAACACATTTAATCCACAATAAATATCACACAGCATACGCTTATATGTGGGATTAGATAAATCACATTACAGTGTCATTGCCAAATCAGCAGTGGTTGTTTACTGTACTGTAAAATATGATTTGGCAATGATGTACTAAAACTATGGGCCAACAACCTAAATAAAACGGTTAGGTGTCTTTGGTAGACTAGAATCTCTCTGGAGGTAGTGAGATCATAGATGGTACATGAGCCAGTGTTGTGACTCAAGAGGAAGTGCTCGTGCTCCTCACTGGGCGACAGCTGTCCTCCCGGCCCGTACACTCTCCTCTGAAAGAGCCGAGTGTCCATAATGAAGATGTCGGCGGGTCAGGGCAAGACTCTGAGGCTGCCGAACACATTTTACAAAACAACATTTGGCACGCACTGAGAAACCATGAGTGCACACAACCGAATACTTTGAGCATAACAAATATTATTATATCTATTCAAGATGAGGTAATTTGTCACTTGGCACAGGGCAGAATTCACAAACAGAGATAAGAGTTTGACAATTGTGCATGAATATACTGTATCCATAATCTGCTTTTCTAATAATCCATCTGCAAAACCAAACATCGACACATGTGACCTGAAGTTAAGCAACACAAACTCTTCTCAGTGACAACAACACTTTGCAACATTGCACACACTTGCTTCTTAGTATGCTTCTGTATCATGGTGAAATGTTTCAAATCAGGCACAAAAGTAAAAAAGTGACTCACTCCCAGAACTCGATGACTGGTGAGCTGGTGTTGGGGTTGGTAATATTGGTGGCGTTTTCTCCGTAATAATCTACACAGTATTCTGAGGAAAAGAACAACATTGATATTATTCTTGATATATTTTGTCCTGTTGTTGTTGTTTTTTGTAATGTTTCATATTTGTTACCTGCCTTGGGACAATAAATGTGCNAATATTCATTCCCTCCATGAACTCGTGTGCTCACTTCCAGCTCACCGCGGGCAAACATTTAAGCCGGCACAAATTTACTGGTCAAATGCAGCCCCGCCGTAAATTTCACCCAAGAGAGCCTCAATGTGAGAAAGGCTGCAAAACAGGGGCCAACCGAGCAAACAGCTTAGTGCAACTGAATGGGCTTCTCTGGCTTCATTCTCAAAGACACAAGAGAGAGAGAGAGAGAGAGAGAGAGAGAGAGGGTGGGTGAGTGAGCGCGAGAGAGAGAGAGAGAGAAAGAGAGAGAGAGAGAGAGGAGATACTCTGCATGCGCCTCATGATCGCGCGTCTTTGCTTTACTGAATGCACGAATCAATCTTAAATCAGAGCCACGAAGAAGCTTTCTCCCACCATTTTACTTTAACTCCTTCACAAAGACACTTCAAAGAAATATAGGCATCAGTTGTTTTGTCACTGTCCTGTACAATGTCGGGCCATTCATTTAGTCTCTCCCTCTCTCCCCCTTTTTGCCCTCTCGTTCTCTCGTTCATTGTGTATTGAAAAAGAGTGGAGTTTGTAGAGTTTGTGAAGGTGCTCTGAGAGGCTGCTGGACAACACTGACAGTGGCCAGAGCTAGAAGTGCAATGGAGGGAAAGAAGCAGCAGACCTGACATGGTCTCACAAGAGAAAAAGTTTAGGACAGCGTAGTGTACATTTTAGGTCCTAGCCATGGGTAGGACCACAAATGTAACTCTTTTGAATGGTCAAAAGTACTCTGTCAACAGGAAACTGAAATGAATGAATATTATCCAGTATTATCCAGTATTTTTCAACTATTAAGGGCCACTGAGGCAATCAAGGCTTCAGAATGTGACCAGAAATTAGATCAAAGTATTACACATATTGTTTATTATTGGTGTGGTTAAAAAAACTGTTTGACTTTAAATGGCACAGCTTGGATAATGTATTTCTGTATGGGTCAGCGTAATCCCTAATTGAAAACGAAACCAGTCTAACCAAACCAAAAGCTTAGTCAAAAGGTCGCTGTAATATAACTGACATTTTTTTTGGACTAAATATTGTACCTCCAGGCCTCAGCTGCCATGATGTTTGTGTATGCAAAATGCCAGTAGGGGACTGCATCTATTGACTCTCTAAGGAGGAAGTCTTTTATACGGTTTCAAGGTATAATTAATAGCAGCCAACAAAGTTGCTGATCTGTGCAGAGAAGCATTGAACTGATTGGAACAAATCTGGAAAAGGAACCAGTTTATGTAAAACAGTGGGGAGTGTTTAAGCTCTTGAGAGAAAATTTGTGAATAAAAAGATAAAAATGGGTGCATGATACAGCAACGCATCAGAACACCCATGGGCCGTACCTTGCCGGTGGACTTGGGGCCCTTCCAGATGCAGAAGTAGCAAATGAACCAGGCCAGAGCCAGACACATGGCCAGCTCCCAGCGCACACCGCCCATGTGCTCGATGCCATCTGAGATCTTCAACACTCGCCGCCTACAGCACAATACATAGAGTTAGGAGACGGACTTACACTTCTCAGTGACTAGATATCTAGATAGACAGACAGATAGATCGATAGAAGAAGCAGAAAGTCAAATCACAGAATTACAGATTTGTGCCCTTCCATTCGGAACATTGAATAAGCAACATTGTGCTTTGATAGACACTCAAAATCACTTGACATTGAACTGAGAAGTTACTCCCTACACCTGATGGTGGTAAACAAACATTTCTGTAGCTGTACTATAAACACTGGGACCAAACAGACAACCAACATGTTTTTTCATGACAAAAGATTTGTCAGATAATGTTTAAAAGTTGTATAATCTGAAATTCTGTTCAAAAAAAATTCTGAATTGGCTTAAATTTAAACAAAAATCGTCTTTTCTCACAGGTGCATGTTACAAAAAAAACGAATTTCCGCCTCTGCTTTGATATTACTTGAGGTATCGCTGAGTGGCACCGGTGAAACAATAGTAGAAAGTGTTTTCGTTCAAAACAAACCACAAAGCTCAAGATCTACTGCCAAATGTGCACCGCTCTCAAACCAAGCTCAGGAGTCATTGATCACAGCAAAATGCCCTCTGTTCTCACATTCAGGTTTTATTACAAATACATACACTAATTATACTCTAATGTTTGGCCATAGCTTTTGTGTTTGGCAGCACAGGTTTTGTCGATCGCTAAAGCTTTCGACTCATTTAACTGTATCCAATGTCCAACTCAATGTATCAGCTTTACATGCACCCATAGAGCCAATCATTGTCTATTTTAAATTCATCCACAAATAGGGATCTACAAATCATGTGTCGGTCACCCTTGATCAAGACGTCTCAATCTCAAAGGGTCTCCATTGGTTCTCACCCATAAATAAACAAATAAATAAATGTGTAGTGGATGTAGTGGATTTTGAGATATAGACCGAGCATTACACAATAACTAAGCAACCAATGACAATAACTGCAGTACAAGATGAAGTTATAGGTATTATTAAGAAATAGAACACAGAGGTTTTCTGAGCTCTCCTTCATACTGCCAAGTGGAGTTATTCACAGCGTCTTTGACTTTACTGGGAACACTGAAAAGGAATTCTAGCAAAGATAAAACATATTTAGCTTTGTTAAACACATTTAATCCACAATAAATATCACACAGCATACGCTTATATGTGGGATTAGATAAATCACATTACAGTGTCATTGCCAAATCAGCAGTGGTTGTTTACTGTACTGTAAAATATGATTTGGCAATGATGTACTAAAACTATGGGCCAACAACCTAAATAAAACGGTTAGGTGTCTTTGGTAGACTAGAATCTCTCTGGAGGTAGTGAGATCATAGATGGTACATGAGCCAGTGTTGTGACTCAAGAGGAAGTGCTCGTGCTCCTCACTGGGCGACAGCTGTCCTCCCGGCCCGTACACTCTCCTCTGAAAGAGCCGAGTGTCCATAATGAAGATGTCGGCGGGTCAGGGCAAGACTCTGAGGCTGCCGAACACATTTTACAAAACAACATTTGGCACGCACTGAGAAACCATGAGTGCACACAACCGAATACTTTGAGCATAACAAATATTATTATATCTATTCAAGATGAGGTAATTTGTCACTTGGCACAGGGCAGAATTCACAAACAGAGATAAGAGTTTGACAATTGTGCATGAATATACTGTATCCATAATCTGCTTTTCTAATAATCCATCTGCAAAACCAAACATCGACACATGTGACCTGAAGTTAAGCAACACAAACTCTTCTCAGTGACAACAACACTTTGCAACATTGCACACACTTGCTTCTTAGTATGCTTCTGTATCATGGTGAAATGTTTCAAATCAGGCACAAAAGTAAAAAAGTGACTCACTCCCAGAACTCGATGACTGGTGAGCTGGTGTTGGGGTTGGTAATATTGGTGGCGTTTTCTCCGTAATAATCTACACAGTATTCTGAGGAAAAGAACAACATTGATATTATTCTTGATATATTTTGTCCTGTTGTTGTTGTTTTTTGTAATGTTTCATATTTGTTACCTGCCTTGGGACAATAAATGTGCTATAATATGGATCATTTACACTGTTATAGATGTTCATTAATATGACATGAGAAATATATAATAAAACTATTCAATCACTCACTGTCACTTTCTGCACTACAACTGTACATTTAACTGTAATTCTTGTGTACATAGAAATGCATATTTTATTTTATTTTTTTATACTATAGTAATTTTGTTTTATGTTGCACCTTAATGCCGAGACAAGTTCCTATGTTTGTGAATTTTGTTCATTGACAATGGCAAGAAACCTATTGGTTAAGATTTAAGGTAAGCTAACACTGGCATTACCAAAACTGGAAATATAAATAATATAAGAGTATAATCAAATAATATGACATGTATTTTTATTTTTTTTTAAGTGCTGGTTTAACTGCTATAATTTGCAAAGAAAGTTTTCCATTGATCGTGAACAGATCAACATTCTAAACACTCAACTGACGACAAATCAAACATGGCATTCTAACTCTTTGTCAGATCGGGCAGGGCAATCTGGCTAAACAAAATTATCATCAATAAAAATACCTGAGAGGAAAATCAGCTGCAGTGCAAGTGCTGTTAGAACACAATATTCGGCAGTGGTATAATACGGCCTATACTAGTTTAAGATCATTTCTACAAACCTGTGTTCCAGTAGTGACCACAGCCGGCCCAGGGCAGCTCAGTGGTGAAACACTGGAAGAGGTAGAAAATGGCCCATGCCAGAATCACAATGTAATACACGTTTAGATACGCCTCGATCACCTGCGTCGCATACCCAATACCTGAAACAAACGTGATATTATTGTATATTATTGATATTATTGATGGTTATTGTATCTAAAAATGAAGATCTTTTATCTGTTTCTAACAATGTTCTGACTCTAGTTCCCACCTTCAAACAGAGGGCAGACCTTCATCCAGCAGGTGATGCCTCCCTCACTGGTGAACTGTCCCAAAGCTGTCTCCAGGAAGAACACCGGGATGCCACAGCAGATGAAGAAGATCACGTACGGCACAAAGAACGCACCTGGGAAAGACACAAAGAGCTATACAAATGAGAAATAATAGTATAGTACTGGCTAATAATGGGTTTTGTAGTTTCAAGTGGACGTTTAATTCTCCAACAAGTGTCCTAGACTGAGGTACATTCACACTGGTTTGGTCCTTATTTAATACTGGTTTGATCCTGGTTTGAGTTTAATATCCGGTTTGATCCTGGTTTGATCCTGGCTTGAGTTTTGATACCGATTTGATCCTGGTTTGGTGCTTGTTTGACACTGGTTTGATACAAGTTTGATTCCTAGTTTGACCCTGGTTTGATACAAGTTTGATTCTCGTTTAATCCTGGTTTGACGCTGGTTTGATCTTGTTTGATCCTGGTTTGATCCTGGTTTGATCCTGGTTTGATCCTGGTTTGATCCTGGTTTGATCCTGGTTTGATCCTGGTTTGATCCTGGTTTGATCCTGGTTTGATCCTGGTTTGATCCTGTTTGATCCTGTTGATCCTGGTTTGATCCTGTTTGATCCTGGTTTGATCCTGGTTTGATCCTGGTTTGATCCTGGTTTGATCCTTGTAATATTGGCCTCTACTCTGACAATGTTCAAAACTAGGCTAGAAACAATTTTGTTCAGCTGACGGAAAGAAATGTATCTTTTAGTTTTTTATCTGTTTTGTGATTTCAATGCATTTTTTTACAGTTGTGTGAAGCACTATGAATTGGCCTGTGTATGAATTGTGCTCTACAAATAAATTTGCCTCGCCCCGCCTAGTTTGATCCTAATTCAGACGTGGTTTGGTGACGTTGAAGTCCCAGTTATTCTTGGTCTACCCTAAACTTTTCTACAGCTATAAAACTTCAGTATTGTAAATTCTGACCTCAACATCTTGCATTCTTCTGAAATTTTTTCCTATAATATAATAAATATTTCCGCATTCCTTTGAAATTAAAACGCATGTAATCAACAAAAACTGAATTGTACAAAGCACTAATAATTTGTCTGCATTTCCACCCTGTGGCGTACCTAAAGTGTCTGGGACCCTTATAACCTTGAGGCAGATCCTGCTCAGGAGTAAAGCTGGAGGATGAGTCTATATATCTGTTTGGAAAGGCCTGATTTCACTCCACACGGTTCTGGGTAACTTTTCTAAATAGGTCAGAAATAACGTCTGACCTTTAGCGCCGACCCCACAGTGAGCTGTAATGGCACCTTACAGAGACACCTGCCTCATTTACTCACTTCAAACATAAAACAGGAAGGATCTGCAATTTGCAATCATAAAAAAGGATACATACATAACATAAAGTTTGTACTCTAATTCTGATTGGTTCTAACAAAGCATTTCTCTTTTTTCTGGATTGGCTTAAAGGAAGATCAGACCTGGGGTTATGAGGTTCTTCGGGTAAATGCTCCAATAAAAAGGGTTAATGCCCTAAAAGGGTATAAAGACTTCACAAAAATGCACAAAGCAACACCATAATACAGCAAATTGGCAAATACTCTTCAGCTTTTTTCTAATGCATCAAACTGTTTCCATCACAACAACATGTACAGCCAGAATCACTTGATTTCTATACAAATGAACTAGTATGTTGACGCAAAATAGTAACAAAAGCGTGGCAACTTGATTTGTGGAGGCCAATTCATACAAAAGGCAATTCAACATGCCACAGGAAAAAATGCATTAAAATATAAAAATCACAAACCTGTTTAAGACCTAAAAGAGAAGATTGTAAATCAAATCATTTCAGCCATATGCACAGCTAATCCAAAACTGTTTTTAGCTTAGATTTGAACACTGTCAAAGTTGAGCCCTTTCTCACATCTTCAGGGAGACCGTTCCAGAGTTTAGCTGCAAAAAAAACTGAAATGTAGATTCCCCATTTTAAGTGGGCACCAGCAGGAGGCCGGTCCCTGAGGTCCTCAGAGTCCGAGATGGTTCATATGGCACTAACATGTCCAAGATGTACTTTGGTGCTAGGCCATGGAGAGACTTGTATACAAGTTGAGCTGCTTTGAAGTCTATTCTCTGAGCCACAGGGAGCCAGTGCAGAGACCTGAGCACAGGACTAATGTGATCATACTTCCTGGTTCTAGTCAGGACCCGAGCAGCAGTGTTCTGGATGTTCTGCGCTGTTTTACAGCTCGTTTGGAGAGGCCAGTGAGCAGGCCGTTAGAGTAGCCTAATCTACTAGAGACAAATGCATGGATAAGTCTCTCCAAGTCTGATTTAGACACTATACTTTAGATTTTTTTCAATTTTAAATCTGATGTTATTGATTTGACGTGGCTGTTAAAATTCAAGTCTGAGTCCATTATTCCCCCCAGATTTAAAATTTGATTTGTAGGTTTTAGAGCGAGACTCTGGAGGTGTCTGCTAACACTTTCTCTTTGTTCTGCTTGGGCCAAAGACGATTATTTCAGTCTTGTCTGAGTTCAGCTGGAGAAAGTTGTTTTGCATCCACACACTGATCTGTTGGATGCAGTGACAGAGTGAATCCACTGGTCCATATTCACCTGCCGTCAGTGAAACATAGATCTGAGTGTCGTCTGCATAAGACACATTTGCGCTGCGTATCAACTGACCTAATGGCAGCATGTAGAGGTTAAACAGAAGGGGTCCCATGATGGAACCTTGGGGCACCCCACCAGTCAGAGGCATGTGGTCTAAGACGCAGTTACCAATTTCAACAAAGTACTTCCTGTCTTCCAGATAGGACTTTAACAAATTTGGGGCAGTGCCAGTGATGCCCACCCAGTCCTCTTGTCTCTGGAAGAGGATCCCATGATCGACAGTGTCAAAAGCAGCCATGGATGAAATAACCAATTGAACCAGGACTGAGCTATACAGAATTCAGAAAGTCAACAGATATAACCAAACAAAACAATGAAGTAATGTTGAGATGAGAAATAACTGTCTAACTGTTTGTATGCATTTGCATGTAGCACTGTGGACAAACAGCTGTAAGTCATGGAAAAGCTTGTAGAAAGAGAAAAGGCCGGTCAACTAAAACAATTCTTGGTTGAATAATGCTTGGTTACACTCGCTGAGCATCAAGTAGTCGACTGAAGAGGACATGGAACGACCAAGCACATGACCCATTCTGCACTGCACTGCAATGTACAAGACGCAATAAAAACCATGCAAAACGAGAAGTACTATTAAACAGTGTCTTCGTTTATAAAAAGGTAGATTGACTTACGGTTCACCCCAAAACTCAAGATAAAAACGTAACCAACAACTCCAAGCCTTGATCGTTCGGCTGTAATCTCAATCAAATAATTAGCGTCTAATCAAAAATGTTGATTGAATAAACAACTCAACAACTAAACAACTAAAAAACTCCAGACACTCCAGTGACTTCCAGACACTCCAGACCAGGGCTCTTATTTATAAAACTTTACGTGAAATTCTTACTGAAAGTGTACGTAATCAACAAAACACAAACCCTCTGAGCACAGATCACCTTTTTCCTCGCCTGAAAGCCCCAACATGCACAGTTCAGAGTTTTCGGACCAGACCGCTCATTTCTATGTAATGCTGTCTTTTTGTAGATCACAGACATTAAGTGGAATGTCACATAAGTACAATTTTTTTTACGTACAGCAGCAACTAAAACTGACCCCTTGAGGCTGGAGTTAGCATCTTTGAAATGCGGAGTCACCAGTAAATCACGAGATTAGCTCATCCAGAAGAATTTGTCCGTGTTTCAATCCATGTTTTTGCATCTTCATCACACCTGCTTTGATTTTGATGCACCTTACATGACAAACTAACCACAATCGTAGCTCTTGTTTCAAAAAATAATTGAAAGTGATTCACTACTCAGTTAAGGTATTCTCTTTACTTCACTTCTTACCTCCTCCGTTCTTGTAGCAGAGGTAGGGGAACCTCCACACGTTGCCCAGACCGATGATCTCTCCGGCCACAGACAGGATGAACTCGATCTTGTTGTTCCAGTGGCCTCTCTCGTTGTAGTCCCCATGCCGAGAGCTGGCGCAGGAACTGTCCTCGTCTTTAGAGTCCTCTGGTTTACCATTTATCACTGGACCACTCTTTTCCGCCGTCATGACTTCCACTCACACTAAAGGTGTACAAAAACACACACATAGAACAGGGGACTGACCAAGAGATCTGATCTTTTTTTTTTTTAAATGACATAACATTTTTGCACAGAGGTGCATCAAGCGAGAAGTTAGAAGCATTTTGTCCAAAGGTACATTAGAACTGTAGACCTGCTGACTTTGTGAGTAATGGTGTGACCTACTGCCGCTTGTGTATGCACATGGGCGTTAAGGAATATAAGATGATGTTGGATGGGATGTTTTGTTTCATTTTCCCCCACACGTTTCACTTTCTACATTTTGTTGGGCTATTTTTCTATTATTTTCTTCTATGACATGCAGTGTACTCACATGAATAAATCTGTATCTTGATTGTGGATTGTATTCATAAAACTATATGATATAACAGTAAACATTCAGTGAGCATGTGTAAGTAAGTCATGTAAACCATCTCAAACTAATTACAGAATCCAGTGAGCTGCAATTCAAGTCAAACAATCAAACCAATATGATTGTTCCTTTTTTGCGAAACCTGCATGAAAACTAAGATGAATACAATGTTAAGTCAAAATTACAATCACATTTAACATTCCAATAGCAGCTATTCATTTCCTATTAGTGACATTTGCTAATTAAAAACATTGACAAAAGTAGGAAGTACTTGAACAGAGCTTCAGTCTAGTATTCTAATCCTGCTTTGTACTCACCAGTGTCCTCGTCCTAGAGACAGATCCTTTGACTCCCACCAACAATGTTTTTCCAGCTCACGGGACAGTTCAACCTCAAAGGGAGGTCAAAAGAGACGAGGGTCCCACACACGACAAACAAAAAACGTCTGTGCGTAATGGTTTTGACGTTTTGTCGGCTTTTGTAGTTTCTTAAAATCGAGGATCCTGTCGCGCCGGAGGGATGAGGTCCTGTGTGAGCCGATGGAGAACACGACTGCGCTCCAACTCCGCGAGCGCGCACCTCTCAAGCGCCTGGAGTTGGACACGCGCCATGTGGTGACCAATGCGCACTGACTGCACAGCGCGCGGACACGAAGGGACGCACAATATTAGAAGAGTACACATTTTCTATACTTAAGATTTGTTATATGTTTTGCTTTGCCTTGTTGGGATATAATATCAAGTAATGATGCCTGTTAAAGGAACGCATGCGTAAAGACTCCTTTGGCGCGTAAAAGTGCCAGGAAGCAAACCAAAACCTAACTAATTCCCCCATTCAGTGTGGCTACTATTAAGAGCTGAAAGCACCTTTACAAAATGATTAACAGATTAAACCACGTAATCTGTAAAAGGGCAGCCTGTTGTGGGCACTGTTGTTGCATCACTGGTCCACCAGATGGCACTGAACACTGTGGCGAGATGATTTTTAGTGAGGGTTTGTTTGTAGTCTTACTCCTGGAAAGAGTAATGCAAATTTGTACCGAAGTAAGAGTACAGTAGCGTGGCTAAAAAATGCGGTACAAGTACGGCTACTACATTTTTTGGCTACTTACAGTAACTCACTGTAAGACGCCGGTTTTTCAACGATTTTAAGTTAAATTAAACATAAAAACACAAAAAAAAAGGATCAAATATTTTAATTAGAAGTAAAAAGTATGCGTTTCACTGCATAAAACCCAATTAACTGAATTGTTTCTTTGTAATCAGCCCATTGTACCATATAGAAGTTGCAGCTTATTTGAAGTCTTCCCAAACTAAAAAAAATAAATAAAACTAAATTCAAGCCTGTAAAGGTAATAGAATTGAATCTGCACTGTACATTTTACTGTATATTGTAACAGGACATTTTAACAAGAACATTTTGGAGTAATCCATAGGTAAATCTTTCACAAGTGCACAATAGGTCAAATCCGCCAAGCCAAGTTCAAGATCTGGAGATGGGTCGTTGCACTGTGGCGCTCACGGCTCCTGCAGGTTGTCCCAGCAGCACTGAAGGATGGCTCAAATGGAGAGGAAATAATAAAGTGTACCTTAACCTGAAGAGGAGGGCAGAGACTAACCAGAGGGTTGCACTGAAATGCAGATTAAAGGAACATTTTATTTAGTGCCTGAAAATCGTTTAATGATCTAAAACACTGTTTATTTAAAATTCCTTAGATTCAACACTCATTCATTTGAGGGCCAAAGTCAAATACAGCCCTGTACTTCCTTGTTGTCGGTTGTCGGTGGGAAGTTGGTGAAAAGCCGTGACCCAGAGCGACTTATTATTGCAGCCCGACTCCTTTGTGAGTCTGGGACGACATCAGTGAATACAAACTCTGGGTCTTTGTTTGGACCAGAAGTCACTCCGTCATCACCACAAAAGCATGCCCATTCATACTCACTGTATCACACCTGTCACCCCCAAATGATGAACGATGGGACGTCATAACCACCCATGCTGATTTTCAAACCACTATTTACAAATATCTGTAAAGGTTTTTGGGTGTATGTTTGGTGGTATCCAGGCGGGATGTAGCAGTGGCATTAGGAACTCCCCTCGCTGTGAATGCCCCTGCCCCCGTGCCTTTACTCCGAGGTCACCCGTCAGTGGGAGAGAGGAGGAAGTGTCCCGCATGAGAAGTGTGGCCACCCAAAGAGACTGGCACTACCTCAGCGCACCATTCAAACAAGTCAACTCTGTATTTATGCCACAGCAGACAGCAGAGGGGACGAGAGCACGGCTAATATGCACCTTCACACTGCTCTGAACCATTCACCCGTTTTCTATTTGCTGTTGGGCATTTCGTGGCTGAAACAAGATCATTTAGGATTTGGTTGCAAACAAAGCTAATTAAAAAGACTATACACTTTTCTGGTGGAGGGTCCGCCACCGGTTTGTCTCCTGAATGCTCCACAGTATGGCATTGAACTGATCCACCTCCATGGAGACAAAGCACCAAACCAAGCCGGGTGTCTCATTCATGAAGCATAAGTACAAAAATGTTACATACACAAAGCTTGGGATCTATAAAAATACAACTTTATATAATAAAAGAGCAGTCTGGTCCAAAAACCCTGAACATCGCGCTTTGGGGCTTTCAGAGGCAGAAGGTGATCTTGTCCTTGTACATACACTTGCATTAAGAATTCCACGTAAAATGTTACTCATGTACAAAATCTGTGGAGACTCAGCTATTAACATATTATAAATGCACAATAGAGTAGACTGCAGAACATTCCACCCTACGGAAAAAAAGTCACATAATGCACCTTTAAAGGTCTTGTACTTGCAGGCTGAAACATATGCACTCTCACTTTGTGATTGGACAATATTTACTGTTTATAAATCATAATCTAACAACTGTTATTATCATTGAAACCAAACGTTGAACATGTTTTCTTCACATCTATGGAGCAGGGGCCAGTTCAAGGTTAATTAAAGAGTCTTAAATTGGACACAAACTGGATTCTTCACAGACAATGAAAAACACTTACAGGTGGATAATTGTAGGATGTTTATAGTTAATACCGGTAGATATTTCATTTTGGGAAGCGGGGGCTACTTACTATTCCTGAGTAATTTAGATGGTCAATTAAACAGACCAGTGAAATGTCGCGGTGTATAAAATGGTTAGTGCGAGTCCTCACTAAAGCAAAGACATTGTGTCAAAAACATAAAGCGTGACGGGGGAAGAAGGTAAAGTGTTTTTCTATCTGCTTTTATTACCTCAGGGACAATGTGATCAGGACAGAGATGAGACGACGCCCACGACTTTGAATCAATTCACTGCCATCTGACACCTGTGTAACTGTGTGTGTGTGTGTGTGTGTGTGTGTGTGTGCGACAGAGAGGAGGGAAAGGGAGAGAGAAAGAGAGATAAAAGCGATATAGAGAGAGGAGGGGGATAGTGGGGTGAATGTAAGAGGGGAGAGAGGGTGGA
The DNA here is from genome assembly GCA_015082035.1 of Chaenogobius annularis. Classification (NCBI taxonomy): domain Eukaryota; kingdom Metazoa; phylum Chordata; class Actinopteri; order Gobiiformes; family Gobiidae; genus Chaenogobius; species Chaenogobius annularis. The sequence continues at coordinate 71,074 of BJKM01000013.1, read as the reverse complement.
ATAGAGAGAGGAGAGAGAAGAGGGAGAGCCTGAGAGGAGAGAAAGAGAGAGATTCGATATCGTGAGAGGAGAAGGAGAGAGGGGTAAAGGTAAGAGGGGCGAGATGGGGGAATAGAGAGAAGAGGGAGAGATTAAGAGGAGGGAAAGAGAGAGCGAAAGAGAGACAATCGATATAGTGAGAGGAGGGGCAGAGAGGGGGAAAGGTAAGGTAAGAGGGGCGAGGTGGGGGAATAGAGAGAAGAGAGAGAGATTGAGAGGAAGGTGCTATTGAGCGTAGAGAAAGAGAGAGAAAGAGAGAGAATCGATATAGTGAGGAGAGGGGGAGAGGGGGAAGGTAAGAGGGGAGAGTGGGGGAATAGAGAGAGGAAGGAGGGATTGAGATTAGGGAGAGATAGAGAGAGGAGGGGGAGAAAGAAGGAAGAGGGTGATAGAGAGAAAGGAAAGATAAGAGGGTCGTGGAGAGAATGGGGTTGAAGAAGGGGGAGAGGGGGGGAGTAAAGAGAGGAGGGGAAGACAAAATGAGGGAGAGAGAGAGAGAGGAAAGGGTGGTACGAGGAACAGACAGAGAGGAGAGAAGAGGGAAAAGAGAGCGATGAGAACAATAGGGAGAGGACAGGAGCGGTGGTATTAGAGTTGTGGGTCACAGCAGTGATGGACCACAGACGTTTGATCTTCACACGGTCTGAGATCTGAAATGTGACCAAGGCTGTCAATCATCACACGCTCACAGCTAAGCTAACATCACGCGTTAGTCACCTGTGTTTTTGGACGTTTGTCTGCAGATGCTGTGACGCACGTCGGCCGCCTCTTCTTGGTCAGGAGGCATTTACCGCAGCACTGATGCCCTCTGCTGTCTGTAGACTTGTACTGCACTTGAGAGGAAAAGGAAAAGTTACAGGTTTATGTTTTTACTTTAAAATTAAACAATGGCAATGGTGGAAAGTGACGAGGTGCAAAAGTAAAAGTACTTTACTTTAGTACATTTTACATGGGATACTTTTTTACTTTTACTACATTTGAGAGTAGTTATCTGCACTTTCTACTCCAGTACATTAATAAAGTATTTTTTCCGTATGTTTTTGAGCACGTTTATGATGACGTGTTGCCTGAAGTTTTAAAAAAATAAATAAAACTAAAACAGTAAAATGAAGTTATCGCCTCTGTTGACTGAAATTCAGCACAATTCTTCACCAAGATCACTACATTTGACATCAAGACTTTTATTTAAGATTATTTTATGTGATACTTTTTCTACTTTTAGTTTTTGCTAACTACGTAACAACCTATTGAGTACTTTATTCGCCACTGACAAATAGATTATTACTTAGAATAATATAGATGTATGCAATTAATGTTTGTGCGTGTTATTTATCATTTTACTTTTGCCTTCCTTTAACCAACAAAAGCACAAATGAACTGCCAGGACTTTTCCATACATTCCATTCCTTTTGTTTACGGATTTTTGGCCTAATTACTTCAAAACACACTTAACTACAGTCATCTGAGCGTGCAATTTGTTTCTCCCGAGTTCCACCAATGCTCAGACACAGACTCTCCCCTTTTTCTTTTTCTTTTTGCAGAGAAAGGAGTAAGTGGAGCCCAAAATCTTCAGCAGTGGCGCGGTTCTGGCGTGTTTTAAAGGCCTGTCAGTTACGGGACCTTTCTATCGGGCAAAGGGAGGCAGGGGGATTCAAAGTTGGGGCCCAAGAAGGCGCTTTTCTTCCAGGAAATGGTGCCTGGCTCCTGGACTTGAATGCACCCCGGACTGCGCTGGAGCGGTGCGTCTGTGGGAGCGCGCTCGGTATTCACGACCACTGCCCCCCGGGAATGCCCGCTATGAATGCTGATGTTAGGCACACACAACATACTACTGGGCTAATAGGCTAATACTGCTACCCATGGGCCAGTTTAATTCATATTCTAAAGGTGGAGTTGGATACCATGTCTTACGCATTTGTGTGAGCAGAAGATGAAGCTCTCTCACACAATAATTTAATATAATGTCATCATTCAAATGAAAGAAAATTGTGTTTATGTCCATTGTAAAGTTTATTCAATTTAGCCTTATCAAATGAAGGCTCTACATGAAAGTGGCAAAGTATTTATCATTGTTATTATTATTATTATTATTATTATTATTATTATTATTATTATAATAATAATAATAATAATAATAATAATAATAATAATAATAATAATAATAATTATTATTATTATTATTATTATTATTATTATTATTATTATTATTATGCTACATTATTATAGGCTGGATGGAGAGATCATGTTAATATGTGTTTGGCCGCTCTCATTCAGTAAAATACATTTCATTAATGACGTGTTTAAAGGGATTGTTTTGAGGTCTGGTGAAATGCTGCCCTCTGGTGGACGATTGTTGGTTGGGTTATGTATTCTTTCATTCCTGCAGTGGCTGGGGCTTTGCAGGATAATGATTATTATCAAATACATTACAGTTTTATAATTTGTGTAATGACATGATACAAGTTTCCCTGTAAGGCAGGTCATAGGCTCCGTGTCTATAAAAATGGCCCCGTGGACAGGTGATGTATAGGAGAAGGTGGTGCGGTCATTGTGGTGTTTAATGATCATGATTATGCTTTCTGAATTTGATTACTTTTTGATTTGATTTGTGGGGGTTTCATTGCATGTACTGTCTCCTTTTCAACCCAAAACATATACAATAAATAGAACAGGCTCTATGTAGTGGGGCAATTCAATAATTACACAAGGGTTGTCAAACTTTTTCATCTTTTTTTTTTTCCTTTTCTACAAATATTTAAACACAATGTGAAGTGGACGGCCACAGCCTGGGGATCAATGCAAATGTTTTCATCTATCAGAATACTGAGTAGCCTGTTTATTCATTCACATGTTTTTCTCCTTCTTCCCCTAGGGGAGTGGTGCTGTTTCAGACCCTGCTGATGCTGCTCCAGGAGTGACTGCACCTTAGATGCCTCATCTCATGGCCCTGACCTGTACCAGGACGCTCCTCAACTGCCTGGAGGAACTCTCCCTATACTGGCTATCCTCTCTCTTCCTAAGTAGTTCTGGCTCCACAGTCTCCATCTGCAAATGATTGTGTCAGTCCTGGACCATCTGCAGCCTGTCCGTATGTGGGAGTAGGATCTCTCCTTCACTGTGGTTCTCCCCGAGGGTTTTACTTTTTCCCCACAAGAATTTTTGTAGTTTTTCCTTGCAGAGATGCTCTGGGACATTTGGTAAATTCCTGTGAACATTGTTTAATCAGCTTATGATTATTTCATTTATGAAGTTTGATTGCCAAACCTTCTGTTGGCTAAATCAACAGTTCTGAAACGGAGTTGGATAGAGGATTATAAAATGTGCAGTAAAAAGTACTGTTCGTGGTGTTTTGGGCCAATTCATCAGAAAGTCTGAGGTCCACTTTTGTCCCCTGAGCAATAGTTTGGATGTGTAATGTACAACCTTATCCAATAGTAGAAAGTGTTTTTACATAGAAATGTATCAAAAGGAAACAGGCGCGTGTCCAGACTTTTTTCACTGGCAATCATTTTGACAATTTAACACTTCAATTTCTAGTGTGTGTGTGTGTGTGTGTGTGTGTGTGTGTGTGTGTGTGTGTGTGTGTGTGTGTGTTGTGTGTGTGTGTGTGTGTGTGTGTGTGTGTGTGTGTGTGTGTGTGTGTGTGAGAGAGAGAGACAAAATTATTCTAAATAAGAATTAGAAATATGTATCTTTTTTCTCTTTTTTGTTAATAGTAATTGTAATAATTTGGTGAAAACTATCATTAAAACTAAACAAAATGGTTAATGACTCATTCGTCCAGGAATGATCCATAGAAAAAGGTTTCAAAGGTAATCACCTGGACAATGTTTAAACAAACAAAACGAGTTATTCACTGTCAATATTCACCTTATTCCACCCACTTTTACCTTTGACTGCTACTGAACCTCACTTCCATTTCTGGTTAAGCAGAGAAATCGAGAAACGTCAACAATGCACACTTTCTCTGGGCGCCTTGAAAATGGCATTGTAGTTTGTATAGAACTCATTTACTCTTAATCCTCTTAATCCTTTCGCAAAATGATTATAACCGGAAAAAGGACTGCAGTTAATTGCAGTTAACTGTGGAACTGTGGAATAAAGTGAATAAAGCCTGAAAGAATACCCTCTGAAAATAAGCCCATCTTTGTTCTTAACCCGACTAATCAAAATAAGCATAAGTCAGAAGTTGTCTGGACATTCAAAATGAAACACAGACATTTTACTGAATGACAGGTACATGAACAGGTGACAGACACACAGTAAGAAGTCATATGACCAGGGCCAGGACACTCCATGCTGGGTCATGCTGCTCCGCGACATTTATTTAGTGATTTTTGCATTTTTTTGTTCTTTTTCATTCTCTTGTACAGCATATTTTTTGTCTCCACTTGCGCTCCCCTGTCAAAAAGAGTGTTTGGGACAGTCAAGAAGCAAGCAAGAGTTCGTTGACTTCAACAACTTCCAACCAGTCCATAGATTCCCCATATCATAATCATAATCATAATATAATTTAACTTGTTCCAGGCTAGAAAATAATGTACATCACATGTTACTTTGACTTTTTGGGAGATCACAAACATTCCAGCAACACACTCTAGGATTTTTCAAGGGTGACAAATCGGAAAAAAGCATGACGTTTTTGCATAGTATTAAATGAACAAAGACATTGAGTTCTTTATTATTTACAATTATTGTTATAGATAAAAAAATATCATAAAAACAAGATGAACACTTAATCACTTACCCATGAATGGCTAAGTTCATAATAATAATATGCCAAAGTTTTTAATCTTTTGGCATTTATTATTTGTCTTTTTCTTGGTTTTTCCACAAACTGCATGCGTCTAAATACAGTACATTGAGGCAGGTGACAGTTATATTGCAAGTTCATCATCAGCATTGCCGTTAATATTGATTTTGTGTTATTAAAATTATTATTATTATTGTTAATTGAATGTTTTCAGGATGTTTGAGAGACGGGCAGTGAACAGTCATTGTGATGTAGACGCGCTGGCCACTTTATTAGGTCAAACTTGTTACTAACAAGTTGGGATCGCCTTCACAAGAAATAATATACAGTAAATTCATTCATTATTAGCTATCGTAAACATACTTGAGTCGGCTATTTCCTGCCTCTGAATGTCAAAATACCTTACAGCGCTCTGATTTCCGTACTATTGTTGTGTCTTTTTGCGTTATTGTGCCACTGTAGCTCACACTGCGACTCAGAAGTGGACTTGGTCTGGTCCTGGTCCAGTCCTTGTTCAGTCCTGATCAAGTCCAGGTTTAGTTTCGAGTCGAGTCCTGGTTTAGTCCACGATTTGTGATTGATTCGTGTTTAACGTGCAAGTGCGAACGCATCCTGAGTGTCCGGAAAAGCCGACATCACATTAGCGCATGAATAAAATATAAGTTGCAATCGATAGCAATGTAACAAGTTGATCTGATAACATGACCAGCGAGAAAACGTTTCCACTCCGCGACACCGCTTTATTTACAAAATCTGCATCCTTGTAAAGCTGAACGTCGTAGAATGCTGTCGTCTTTTTCTTTTTCCTTTTTATCATTATTGTTAAGAATTGAAAATGCTGTCTTCTGCTTCTGTTATGTCGCTGTTAAACGTTTCAACAGACAACAGAGAACCCGACAGACTACTTCATTGTGAACATAAAAAAAATTATCAAAAAATCATAATTTGTTGTCACTTTCGCCTGAGCTAACTGTGTAAAGCTTGCACCCTCTCCACGAGAACAAAGAATGGACCGAGGAAAAGAAAGAAAAGTACCATATTTAGAAGTGCTTGGATACATGATTGTATACATAGAGATTTAAGTAGAAAAATCGTCAATTCGTTGCATAATGGCCGATTTCATGCTCGCCGATGAAGTTAGTAGTAGAAGAAATAATACATTGTAGTAGTAGTAGTAGGCTAGTTTTAGTGGTTTTTCCTTTCAATATGGTGCATTTCTGAAGGTAACATCTCATCGCTAATAATAGTAATGTCAGATTTTGAAGCACAATGATAATAAATAGTTTACGACTAGTGAGTACAGATTCGATGCGAGGAGGAGTACTGTCATTTGGGGTGGAGCGGCAGGAAGACAAGCTTGGTTTAAAACACACGAAGCACATCGAGTTTTGTACGCCACAGAAGTTGTCATTCATATCCAGATAGTGCAGAAAAATTATCTTTTTTTTATATATATATAGAAAAAGAGTCAAAGTAACATTCCATTTTTAGTTGTTTTGTTCAGCGTGTCCTCTGTGTTTTTTTTTTTGTGTGTTTTTTTTAAAGATGGTAAAAATGCCAAACGTTTTCATTTTGTGAAGGCTGTTCGTCAGTGTAGCGTTTGAAAGGAAAAAAAAAAAAATCATCGTTTCCCAAAACTTTTGCAGATTTTTAGAACGTTGTAGCCTTGCGATGTTGATGGTGTTGAAGTTGTTTAGTTAGAGGAGTCTTTTGAACAAGCAGTTTGTTGTAAAGGTCCAGATGTGAGACGCCATCTTGAGCCCAGACCATAGCGAACAAAAAAACAAAAATTATAAGAATAAAAAATTACAAATAAAACAAGTTAAATATCCCCCTGTTTGAAGAAATGTTGAGAAAACCAAGGCAAGCCACTCCAACTTGATCCCAACAATCATATAGAGTAATATTACGATTTCACATGTACTATTATTCCCGTTATATTTTGGTTCTTTTTGTTAATTCCTCTAAATATCTACAATATTTGACAAGATAGCAGGCAATTTCCAGCAAATATTATTTTTTCTTTTTCAGTTGTCACACAGCGTTCCTCCTCTGCACTCTAGGAAAAAAGAAGAAAAAAAAAAAAAGGACGTTGAAATTTCTACCAGGTTGTAAACAAATTACATTCTCTTTAAGACAAATAATTGAAGCAGGAACAAGGCAACATGCCGACAAACAATAATAACTCTCTCTATATATTTGTATTTAGAGTAATAGAATATATCGCATAAATGCTGTTGTGGTCATAAGTTAATTTCCTCTATTCTGACAAAACTACAGTGCAAGTTGAGCCCTAGCGCCTCATCCACGCCTTTTAAAGGATCAATTCATTTGTACATTGTTCATGCCAAAACACACAGAAACTCGCAAGGCTCTTTAGAAGAAGCTGCTTTCTATAAAAATCAGCCAGGCCCAGCTCGTTCCAACCAAAAATATATTAAAATAAACCCCTGGCTACACGTACAAAGACATTTTTAAAACACATTTTTTAAAAGATTCCTTTCCATGTGGCGCCAACAACAACACACAAGCTCACGAAAAGTTATTGAGACACAAAATGGCGACAGAGGCAAAAACTCTGTATGTTTAGCTGTGTTTGTGATGGTTTCGAATGAACGAAGGATGTAGATGGCATGTATTTCGCGCGATTATTGCTAAGCTAACATATACAGTAGGTACAACCGCTTCATGGCTGCGTTGGATGCCGCCCTTGTCACATATTTACATTCTCGCGAGTGGATACCAAAAGTTTAGTCCGTCTCTACCGCATTCGTAAATTTAAAAAGTTTATACATCTTTTAAATAAATAAAGCAAAAATGTGTAGTGAAATACCTTTGCGTGTGTAGCCAGGCCCTTAACCCCATTTGTATTAAATAAAACCTGGGTAATGTACATTCATGCAGGAGCAACATTAATAATAATAATAATAATAATAATAATAATAATAATAATAATAATAATAATAATAATCAGAATAATAGCAACATCTTCAATTTAATTTAAACTATCATAAGTATTGACAACGTTATTGTGGAGGAGGTTTTTCAAAGTCTGTCCCGTAGTTTCCTCCGAATGCCACTGACACAGTTTTATTCGTGTGCAAATGTGGCACTGCAGTACACGTTCTCCTGTCGCCGCTAGCAACCACAAACAAGATGGCCGCCGGTTTGTGGGTTTCTTTTTGATTGTACGCTCTTTTCACCTTGCTGTTAAACGTGAAGTAGCGTTTAAAGGGGAGAGTTTGCATTCGCACATAGGACCGGCCCCACGTGTACCAAGCGTGAAGAAAATTGGAGGTTTTTGCGGGCGACAAGGTTATGCTGGAGGGTCAAGGATAGACCCCAGACTTTAAATTTTTGGGTAAAACATCAAATTTTTTATGTTTCTGGAGGTTAGAGGCTGGTCTCCAAGCTGTGCAGGGGCGACGCGGGGCTAGAAGAAGCGGCCGATTTACTGGTGTCGATGGTGAGGTTGATGCCACTGTCTATGGCGTTGTTGTTTTTGTTGGGCGAAGATGGCTGATTGGAAAACTTTCTCCTCCGCCTTGCCGAGTCTTCGTCCGCGTCGTCGATCAGCGGGATGTTGGGTGTGGAGGCGTCGATCCTAAACTCGGGATGGGTCATGAAGTTGTGGATGGATGAGCGAGAATCGGGTTTTTCCAGGCCTTCGTACAGGGAGCTACGGAAAGCATTCACGACACGGATCTGAAAGGGAAAGAGAGAGAGAGAGCATATGCAACGATAAGTGATGAAGTTAAAACTGATTTAAAGGGTTTTGAGGGACCCTTGGAAGATAGAGACAAAACAGACAGAGAAAAGTAACATTATTTTTGAGTTGAAAAAGTGAAAAAGAAGTCTGCAGTCAGTGTTTCGGCTTTCACAAGATGACTACAGTTCACAAGTCACTCAAGAACTTGGCGTGCACTAAGGAAAACCGTGAAGAAACACAATTGTAAATAAAAACATCAACCAAAATAATCTTACATTTCACATCTCAAAAAGCAACACAAAACGCTCGTTGTAAGTATACGCTTTTTTTTGTCCAATGTGCGGTATACCTAGAAACAAGCCACGTTAATAATAATAAATGGAAATGCTCACAGAAACAAAGTAAATAAGGATAAAATATCACATGCAGTAGATATCTGGTGGAGAGGGTCAGTGAGGAGAAGAGGGTTAGAGCTCAGAGACCCAAATATATCGGGCGTTTGGAGCGTCTGTCCGGGCGTTCCACACAGACTTGGTATGACACACTCAAAAAAACCAACAAATAAACAGTGTGGGTGAGGCTTGATTCAGAGGGATGAGGTGGTCACACAGGCATCGCAATGGAAAAGGACAGATAAAAAACTAAAAAAACGATGAAAAACACATCGGGTTAAGATGTGGCGAACACAGAGGTAACACAAATGAACATGCAACAAGACACAGACGTGAGCGCACACACTGCAACACTAAAACATGTGTGACATGAAGAATACACTTTATCTGAGGTCAAAAGGTCAACTTCATGCACAGCTCGGAAAACGCTCAAGTATAAGCTCTGTAAAACCTCTGAATAATGTTGAGATTCATTTAACTCAACACTTCACAGAAACGAGTTCAAACTATGCTTTGATGTGGACAACACACTTTGTTATTTCACTGCAAAATAAAAAATAATTGCTTTTGAGCCCTTTATTTCAGCCGTGCCTGTCACAAATATTTAAGTATTTTTCTGATCAATAAGGATAACCTTCTAAAGATTGTGGTGAGCATTTCATATGTCTGTGTGATGCATGGTCATTATTACCGAACAATTGTAACACAGGGAGTCCTGAGAGTGTTGGAGCTAAAAGTTAAGGCTGAATAAAAGGTGTCTGTTGCTATGGCGACATAAACTACAACAGCATCCGAGAACAGAGGCTGCAGTGTGTTTGCGCTGCACTGTTATTGGGCTCTAAACAATGTTTTAGAACCGCAAATAATGTCAGAAGTTCTCTCATCTGGATTTGGTGTTAGCACGCCTTCTACTGGCAACAATGGGAATCACCCTGAAAAAACAAACACTCAACGTGCCCTGATATGCTAATATAATCACACAGTAATAATGAAAGGCAGAAATGCTCAGAATTATTTATGGACTTAAAAACAGAACCACTGCTGACATCACAATGCGGGGAAAATTTTAAGTGTTTTCTGAGGCTCAGAGGGAGAGGAGCTTGTAAACAGGGTTGATGAAACAAGCGTAAATGAAGCTAAATACAGATCCAGGTATGATGGTCAAACAATGTTATAACGTGATTAAATGATAACGATAATACGAATGTGTCCTTTAAAGTTTACCTCAGACAATTCTTAGCCGTTGTCAGCTCTGGCTATGAATACTATATATATGAACATGTTTGTGTGGCTGTTGTACTGCACCCTCTATGTGACTTTATTTAATTTCGCGTCTAAACTAAAAATGTGTTAAAGCACTAATTGTTTTCATCAGACAGGAGTGTTGACCTGCTTTATTTGTTTGTTTTCTGTCTGTCGTTGCTTAACAGCGGAGTAAAATGAATGAATGACAGAATTAACCTTGACCAAAGATCTAAAATAAAAGTTCTCTGTCTAAATATTTCAACTTGCTATAATAATGGTCCTCGGGGCTTATACTTGAAAGTTTGTCCGGGCTCTGGGTAAGTTGATCGGATTAGTCGACACTGAGGTCCGTTGTGACAAACACAGGAGGTGATGGTGATCAGAGGGAGACAAACTCACAACCTGAAATGTCACGCCGTGGGAATCACCCTCCCTGCGCTCCTAGCACTCTGAGGAAACAAAACATTCAGCGATGAGACGACATACACCTAAGCATGGGCCAGATTTAAGATGAATCTGAATCAGAAAAAGGCAGAGGACAGAGGAGAGAAGCACGAGCAGCCATAGAGACTACAGTCAGGAACGCCAGCCTAGCTTTAAAGGAGACCTATTATACTGCGCTATTAAGCTTTTTGTTTGATAGAAGGGCTCTTGCCTGGTGCATTGCCAAGCCTTTAACTTGAAGCCCCTCGACTGTGATTAGATTTGTGATCTGTTTAAATAGCAAGATCATTTTCTGAGTGCATGTCTTAAACACATCCAGCAGCATTAACATTTTCGAGAAGATGGAAGTATGAACTGGTAATACACTAGTCCAAAGAGTATCCCATGCATTTCAGAACGTGTTTGTACAGGTCCAAACTAGACGTTTTATACATGGTAATAATTTGAAAGGTTTTAATTTACACTCTTATATTAATAAGATCGTGTTAATTAGTCCCACAATAGGTGCATTTTAGTGCAGAAGAACAGCAGAAGTATATAAATATGCATTCAAAAATTAAAGATTAATAATGGTTTAAATAGACTTAAATCTAACCATTTATCTAGAATATTAAAATATATGTTGACTAAAATTAAGATCCAAATGAAGAGTAAAATAATAACAAAGCTATATGAAATATAACACTGCAAAAAACCAATAAATTACAAAACTATTCTGAAAGACTATGGTTATGTCTCTTTTAAAATTCATTTTATAATGTTTATTTCTGTTGTTACCTGTTATTAGCCTAAAAGTTCCAATCTGTCAAATCAGCATAATAGGTCCTCTTTACTATCTTTAAAACAACAACATGTAAATCTTCCTGATCCTTCGTTCAGAGGAATCTTCATTAGGAGGAGACTGAGTACATTTCTCTAGTGGATTTAGAGCAATCCTCTGGAGGGAGGACCTGGAGGTGGAGGTGTTTCTGTGCGGCTGGCGTCCCTGAGGAGACAGAGCTGAGAGCAGAGTGACAGAGGCTGACTCACGGCCAGTAGGGGGAGCAGTAGCAGCAGTAGTGCTTGTAGGAGAGGAAAGGGCATTGGACAAGGACACGTGACTAGGACTAGAAACATTGGTTACATCCTGGGTCTGGCTGGTGGTGGACGACTGGCGCCTGAGAGCCCCCGCGCCCTGAAAGGACGTGCCGCTCTTGAAGGTGTTGACTACTTCGATCTGTAAAGACGGACAGAGGACAATGGCTCTGAGACACATGTAGACAGCCGACACAGCGGTGGAGGGGGCTTTAAGTAAATGGAGTCTGTACTTACCTGAACAACAGCTCTACAGTTTTGCATCTATAAAAAGGCTTTAACAATTTAACTACAGCAACTTCACTTCATAGCACATGTTGAAATGAGAGACGGACATGCAAGAAGTTTAAGTATTTGTACAGTATATAAATGATAACATAGGCAAATCTAACGACATGCAAATCTTAAAACTGTCTTATTACAAATGTTAAAAACTGTTTAAGAACTAGTAAAACAATATTATAGAAACTACAAAATCACATACTACGGTTTAACAAAATTATTATCATTATGGTATCGAAATCAAGTTTGACTTTTCAAAGGCCAGCCTGAAACCCTGAACCTCACCGGTCACTTGTGCTGCCTGTAGAAGTGTAAATGTCAAAGTAAACTTGAATTTATAATCTATCTAATCATAAATTCAAAGTCTAATTTTCAATTTTCACTGCCCCACATTGGACTGCGAGCTGGACTGTTACATTCAAATTGGTCTTAAAGGTCACAGTGGTGTCGGTCAGAACGATGTCCCTCACGTCTGCAGAGCCTTCAAACACCTTGAAACAAACCTTAGTGAACAACATCCACATGCAGACTTGGAGGTGACTAAACTGACACCAGGAGACGGGTTGAATTTGAGCAGTTTGCAAATCCTTGAGGAGAAAACATTGTTGGGTCAATAAAACCTTAAAGTTTCTACTAATCTCTTGTTAACATAAAAGCATGCACAAAAGCAGAAAAAATAAATGAGTGCAGGGAAAACCTGGGTGCTTTGTGTCTGATGCTGATAACACAGAATCACCACACAGCAAAATGAAGATAACCTAAACTAATCTCACCATTTCAAAGAAACACATTTCGTATGGGTAAAGTTTTATTTAAAGGTGCACTATGAAACTTTACTGGTGTGTGAGTTTTTATAACTCAAAATACCATGAAAATTGCTGTGAGCATTGTCACCTCTTCACAGATCTGACCTGTAAATTGGCCAGTTATGTAACTTGCTCATCTCCATGCCATACTGAATACTCCACCAAATAAGTGACATAGTGCATTTATAAGACGAAGAAAAGTGACGACTTCAATGGTATTTCACAGGTTACTTTCCCCCACAGCGCCACAAAATGAAGTGTATTCCCGCTCTCTCATTACCTGGGTCTGGATGCGGTTGAGGCCTCTGAACCACAGGATCTGGCCCCTCCTCAGCTCTCTCTCCGCGTGGTCGATCTCCTCGTTGTCCTCGTTCACGTCCTCCTCCGGCATCTCGTCTTTCCGCGTCAAAGCGCCCGCCCTCCGCAAGAACCGCAGCTTACTGTTGGGGATAGTGGCAATCACCTGACACACAGGAGCACACAGAGAACAGGGTCAACGCACTGAAACTACAACAGGAACCCAGGGCTGTAACATTATCCACGATTATGTCATGGTTATAATCACATTAGATTCTTTATTTGAACCCCGACGGGCAATTCTAGCGGTCTAGCAGTTTTTTTTAAAACATTCACTGAAACATCCCAGTATTTAAGTTACATTAAGAACAGGATACACATTCATTATTGCCATTATATGGACATCTCACCAAAACTATAGAACAGATATGCATTTAAAAAGGCTACACAGTCTCTAGTGCAATCCTTAATCTGATATTTTAAAAGATTAAGACTAGATGTTTAGCATCAATAATTCCTTCCTGTGGGCTAGTTTAGTCCTAGAGCCTTAATTCTTGCATCATGCTTGTTTAGAGACCCGAATAAGCAGTTTCATTTAGATTAAAATAGTTTTGGACCTTTTTTAGACCTAGCTAACTCCTGCTTTAGTCCTGCTTTGTTGATTATTTTGACTTGGTTTGGCGGTAAAGTATACATCAAATGTTTTTAAAGATGTACTTGCTTATGTAGTTGTGTCTACTTTGGTACCAGCCCTATAAAAAAAACAACGTTATGTCGTCCGAGGGATTTCTATTTAATACCTGTCCCCAGACGAGCTCCCCGAGGCCCAGGAACACACACCACATCCACTTCTCCAGGTCCAGAGGCTGACAGCTGAACGGCTTCCCCCCGAACTGCACAATCACAATCTGCACAACGAGAACGAGAGAAAGAGAGAGACAGAGAGAGAGACAGAGAGAGAGACAGAGAGAGAGACACAGAGAGAGAGACGAGAGAGAGAGAGAGACAGAGAGAGAGACAGAGAGAGAGACAGAGAGAGAGAAGATGTGGATAAACAACAGAACTGCACAATTGTTCCAGCGGCTCAGTGGTTGGAACACTTGCATCGCTCGTGTTGTTTCTCGGTCCTCTTTGTTTTTTTCTTTATTTCTTTTTCGACACGAACGGACCGTGCACTTTAATCCACTTGTCAATCACTCCCATCAGAAATGTTTCTAGACCATACGTTTTTGTAAAGTAGAATAAAAGTGTGAGGTGCAGTCAGACGTTCCGGTCTAATGAGTTGTACTGACGCAGTAGTAAAAGGAGCTTGCTTGTCTCCATAGAGCTGTTTAATGTCATACAGTAAAACATTCAATATTAAACATAACACATTGCACCTTTAATGCCCTCCTGGATCGCATACATTCGCTGAAAGGGTTCCTATCATAATAAAACAGAATGTGCCAATTACAACGACTGTGTGTGATTAAACAGCCTCATTACAATCTTAATTTTATGCAGTTTCCTGATTGGTGGTTTCCTGGTTAATCAGTTAGCTCTCTGCGTCTGAATTGACTTAGATTCATTTATTTAATATTTGCGAATTGAGTTTAGTTCCGTCAGTGTGTTTTTTTAATAACCCACTCCCTCTTTGCAATGAAACAGTCACGCTCCGTTATTTAACGCTCGACACCGGCCCGCACCTGTACGGCGAAGGTTCCAAGAACGATGGAGCAGAAGATCGGATTCCTGAAGATGCCGTCGAAAACGTTCCTCTCTCCGTGGATCTTTCTGGCGTTGATCTCGTTGAAAAGCTGCATCATGACGAAAGTGTTGAAAATAATGGTGTAGTGTTCAGATGGAGGAGCGTGGAGAGGAGCGTTACGGCCGCTGTCGATGTCAAAGACCTTCTCCCCTGTTGGCAACATGAGTAAACGGTAACTGGAAAGTGCCTGGCCTGTCATTAAATGCAGTAGTTTCCAGAAAATATATATATGAATGTGGTTCTAATGGTTCAAATATTTGGCGTTAATTTATGGATAGAAATCAAACAAATGCTCGATTTAGTCAGGATTCAGCCACGTTGGCAAAGTGAACCAAGGAGGTCTGATGGAGAATCAGAACTAAACCTGGCTGGAACCAGAATTGAAATCTGTGTGAAGATGGAAACAAGAGAACGCAATCCCACTTCTGCAAAACTATGACAACATTTCGCAAAAGTATCGATATCGCAATAATCAAACCAAATATATATAAGGTTCTCCATCTGACTGAAAAAAAAAGAATTAAAAAAAAGGTGAAAAATAGCGGCTTTTATTTATTCCGTCTAAATTAGCCTTGGTTTTGTCTATCTTAAGTTTTTATATTTGAATAAATGAAGGCAACATACACTTTTGTTTTAATAAAACTGAAGAAATATCAATAACATCGATATCGCAGCACTTAACAGCTGTATCGCAAAAAAAATACTGTAGCTCTATTTTGAAGCCAACTAAACGAACATTGGGAAACAGAGTCGCAGAGCCGTCCGTACCGACGAAGAGCAGAGAGAAGATGATGATGAGCTGGTAGACGCCGTGTCCGAGGATGTTCTTGGTCATGGTGGAGGAGATGAGCGGCTTGTTGCGTCCGTACGGTTTCCTCGTGAGCAGAGACTCGGTGGGAGGTTCGGTGGCCAGAGCCAGAGACGCAAACGTGTCCATGATGAGGTTCACCCACAACATCTGCACCGCCTTCAGAGGAGAGTCCTGCAGTGCGAGAAGAGAACGTGCGAGGTGAAGAAGAAGTCAGGGCAGGTCATTGGTTCGGCTGCGTAATCGAATGTTACAGATCGAGATTCCTTTATTTATTTATTTTTAACGGTGAGTCAGTCATCTTTTGGTAAAAGCATTTGGGATTTGGACAAAGAAATATCAAAAAGAAGCAATTTTAAAACAGAATTGAATCAAAATCGTGATGGATGAATGTGAGGGGAAAAAAGTGATGTATCTTTTTGTCATAGGAAAAATGGACTGATCCTTTTGTAACTTTTGTAGTCAATACAATCATGAACATAAATAGATCAAATTGTATTTTATCTCTCCTCCAGTCAAGCCTTCATCTCTGGATACATCGTTACTTGCTTGATATTTGGTGTGAAGCGAGAACTTAATCATTTTTCATACCATTCATTACTAATGTCCCGAGATAACAACCAAAGAAACAAGGTTTTGCGTCATCAATTGTGTAAGTTTTAACTTAAATATAGAGCTTATTTTTCCATTCTCACTCAGCTTATCATGTCGATGTGAACAAAATGTGAAAATTGTAACTTACTGGCGATACATCTAAGTTTTTTATTACATATATATTATCTTGACACACACGTGGACTTGTAAATACACCCGTTTCCCCGTTTCCCTCTGACCTGAGTGACGCAGGCGCCGGTGAAGGCCACGATCACGGCCACCACGTTCACTGTGAGCTGGAACTGGAGGAACTTAGAGATGGAGTCGTAGACGTTTCGGCCCCACATCACGGCCTTCACGATGCTGCTGAAGTTATCGTCTGTCAGGATGATATCAGACGCCTCTTTGGCCACGTCCGTCCCAGCGATGCCCTGGGAGGGAGAAGGGAAGAGAGGAGAGAGTGAAGAGGGGGATGGGAGAGGGAGGGAGATCAAAAGGAAGGGAACGAGAGCAAGAGGGAGAGAGGGAAAGGAGGGAGAAAGACAAGAGAGTCAGAGAGACAGAGAGGAGCAGAAGAGATAGAGGGAGATGAAATAAGAGGGAGAGGACAGGGTTTCGATAAAATAGAGGAAGGAGTTAGAGAGAAAAAAGTCAGACGCGGAGAGAGAGTAAGCATGAGGGAGAGAGAAGACGGTTTGGAGAGAAAGAAAGCATGAAAGAGTGAGAGAGACGGAGGGCGGGTGAAAGCGAGAGGAGACGGATACATAGAGAGAGAAGGAATGAAAAAATAAGCGAAATATAGAGGCGGGAAGAGAAAGCGAGAGAGAGGCGATAGAGAGAGAAATTGAGAGGGAGCGAGAGAACAAGGGAGAGGGACGGAAAGGAACGAGGAAGGAAGAGTGAGAAAGGTGAAGAGATAGCGGAGATGGAGGGAGAAATAGAAGGAGAGGGGAGAGAAAGACAGAGAGAGAGGGAAAGAGAGAAGCAAAAGATAAAGAGAGAAGCAAATATTCTATCAGAAACAAGCAGGTGTCCAATTGCTTTGTAATAAACGGTTTCAAGCTAAAGCCAAAATCAGGAGCCAAAAATGTCCTCCGGTCTTCACTGCCAAAAGGTATGGTTTATATAATGAAGTCCAAAGAGTTTCTGAAAGACATTTCATACTAAAGGGGTTAAAATGATGGTGCAGCTGATTTGTTCATAGTTGTCCAGAAGTTGCCACAGTGGGAGGCGATCAGAACAGCGCACATGGTGGAACATCTGTAACAAACGGCGCAGCTCTGAAGATGACAGAGAGCTTTTTAGTTTCCATATTTCGTTCCCGGTCTAGCAAGAGAAATCAAAAGGCGAGCCACAACTCTCACAACTGTTTGGTTTATAAAACAAAAATGCAAAGGCTTCCAGATCAAGTTAGACAGGTTACTCAATTATTTAGCAAAGAAACAGGGATGTTGCTGAACGTTACATTACAGACTTTTGGAGGGCCCCTTTTCTACATTTAGAAAACGTATCAAAAGTAAAAGTATTGTAAAATGTGTATTTTTTACTCTTACTTCACCACATTTGAGAGCAAGTGTCCATATTATCGACTTTTAAGTACTTTTCATGTGTCTTGAGGGGTTATTTGTAGCACATTCATGGTGACATCCTGCCATAAGGTTTCAGTCCAGTCCCAGCAAACAAAAATATATACAAGAAATTCACTAGAAAAAATAGGAAATTGATTGACTAAAAATCAGCTCAATTCTTTCTCAAAATCATCACATTTAACAGTTCTCAAAATCTGTGTGAAATACTATATTTTTAAACAGGTACGTCCAAACTTTTGGTTAAGTAGATTCCATTATGTGCTACTTTTACATACTTTTTTGCTCCTGTGTCTGTGCTTTTACTTGAGTAGTTTCCTGTGCAGTCCGCCCACTTATTAAAACATCTGTTATAGAGGGCGGGTCTCGACCAAACTGACTGAGGGACGTACATTTTCTTTCCTAAATTCATTTTCACACAATGTCCATATTTGAAAGATGTGAAAGTTTATCCCACTAGCATAATTTGTTCACATTTTTGAATGGAGTCCCCTGTATATTTATTAAGCATAATTGAAATTGCACATGATATCACAAATATACGTTTTTTGTCTTCTTTTCTCAGTTTGGCAAAGCTACCTTACATTCTCACCCTTATTTACAGTGAAACAAGCAATGTATTTTGTGTAGTGTCGATTTTAACTAACATTATTTTAGTCAACCAGTAGTCAACGATTATTTTACAATTATCAAACAACAATAGCAATAGTCAAAATTATTCTGATTTATCATTGCTACTCCGGCACATTTCCATTCATTTTTGTAAAGCACATAATAACTCAAATGTATTCTTAACTTTACTACACTTTAAAGTTACAAAATGAACCAGCTATAAAATAAAAACACACACAAAAAAGTTACACAATCCCTTTTCATTCACTGGTGGAACTCAAGTGTGTGCTTCCTGCGTCATCCACAAGGAGGAGCTCTCTCTCCACAGACCCGCAGGTGAAGGTGGCCTATGAACGACCTATAAATACTGCGGAGGTGATGAAGCTTTCTGCAGATGTGGGCTCAGATGGATCTCAGCACACATTACTCACCATAGCAAACCCGACGTCGGCTTTCTTCAGCGCGGGGCCGTCGTTCGTGCCGTCTCCTGTCACGGCCACCACCTGCCGCTGGTCCACCATGGTGCTGTCAATGATCCCTGCAGCAAATCAAACTATATTAGACAGCAGTATAGACCCTTTAAAATGCCATGTCATCAGAATGTTTGGAGGTCCCCAAATGGAGGCGACTGGGGGTCAAAATGAATTAGATCATAAAACATTTTCATTGATTTCGTCCATGAACTCACATCAGATCTAAATGTTGATTTGTTTTCACCAAAAAAATAAGCAATGATTTTGAATTTCCAGGGTAGAAATATCAGTTTGACCTTCACCAAAAGTATAATTTGTGCGTAATATAGCTGTAGAGATAAAGAAAAACTGTTGCGGGCTCAACACTTTAAGTATTTGAAACCTAAAAATCATGATTTTTTTTCTTTCACTAAAAATGCCAAATGTCGATCTAGAATAATAGCTTGAAAATAAACAAATAATTAATGTCTTGCTATCATTCACATGTATCTGAGGAGTTATCATTGGCCAAAACGACATTGATTTGTCATATACTGGGATATTTAGAGGTTAATCACAGTTTCTACACTGAAATCATATTATGTTCTAAATCACTTTTGCCTCCATTTTAGAATTTAGAAAGTTTTCATTTACAAACATTCCAAGGGCCTTTTAATGTACTGTACATGGTGGAAATATTGGCAAATATATACATCTCCACAAAATCCCATCATATTTGGGCAAAATCTTTAAAAAACGGTCTTTAAAGATCTTGGTTGAGTTTGAAATAAATATAGCCACACGTTTGGTCTATAGTGTAGAAATGTCCCTTTATACTCTTGTTTGTAACATTTCACGACAAGTAAGGATGAAAGGATTATTCATCACTAATCATGATTATTCAAGTCACAATGTGATTTTAAGAACAAAAACATAACAATCGGGACAATTTTAGAAGCAAAATTAAGTTATTTCAATAAAAAAGGGAAATCGTATGACAAAAAAAGTTATTTTTCTCCTGGTTGTTTATGCCATATTAACGTTATCGTTTAGAGAGTTTGAATTCATAAAGATGGTCCCAGCCAAGAGGAATGTCGTATTAGGCGATGTGAAAGAAATGTAGAAAAAGATTGAGTTGTAGTCATTTGGACGTTTCGACTCTCAGCCTAGAGTCATTCTCAAACTGTGAAACAAGTCTGAGAACTCAGGTCTTTAACCTTTAAGACCTGAGTTCTCAGACCTATGAAACGCGTATATAAAACCAATGTAATATCATTATATTTGCTATTCTAATTTTGCATATCAAAACATTTATTTCGTGGTTGCCCACATGCGGCCCACATGCGGCCCACAGGTGGCCCACATGCGGCCTACAGGTGGCCCACATGTTGCACACATGCTGCACACATGCTGCACACATGCGGCCCACATGCGGCCCACAGGTGGCCCACAGGTGGCCCAACTCCAGCTTCAGTGCGTCTGAGCTAACGCATTACCTTTCACAAGTGTGTGTTTGTCAGTCGGGGAGGACCGAGCCAGGACTCTCAATTTGGGCCAAACTTTGTCCATTCTCTCCTGTTCAACCTGGAAACAGAAAATTATTCATATATAATATGTCTTATTATAAAATAAAATAGTCTTTCCAAGGGCTTGGATACACGGGTATTTTTATAACCAGCTATTTTTAAAAGCACAGAGTTGTCTGTTGCTTGGCCTGCCTCAGCTGTTTCCTGTTCAAAAAAGAAGTCTACTGCCTGTCAACTTGAATTTCCTGAGTATGGTTTTACTTTGTTCTACCTCAAGTTTAAATTGTATGGAAATACTGTATAAAATTAAGGGGGAACAAGGATTAGATAGATAGAAATCAGTTAACAGTCCCACTTGATTGATCAGAGTTTCACTGTACTAATGGTTAGTGGCTAAATAAATGATTCTTACATTTGGATTTAAAATAGCATGACTATCCCAGTGCCTAGGGTACATTTGGACGATCAGTCGTCTTTGGTTAATCTTTGTCCCTGTCTCACAATCAGACATACAACACAATTATTTGAGCTACGACACAAGATTCTTTTCACAATCGTACGGCCAAAATTGTGACACCTGGCTTAATGTAAAGTCTGTTTTGTCCACAGCTTGTCCTCCTTTGAGTTAGTTTGGTTTAAAACCGCTGTAGTAATAGTGTAGTCACACTTCGAACCGTTTATTTTGGCGTGGACCTAGTTTAAACCTGTTATAGACCTGGTTTTAGATCTGATGGTACTCTATTGCTCTCATTTGTTAAATCGTTTTAGCCGAGGATACTGTATTCTAGCAGAGCATGCAGCAGCAAGATCTAATTGAAACTGTATGGAATATATATAGAACAAGACTTAATGGGCTTCTTAATAAATATCTCTGTCCATCCATATCTCCGTACCTCTCCTTTCTCGTTGCGAATCCTCCTGTTGAACTCTTTCCCGTCTATGCACAGGAAGTCCTCTCCCGGGTGGATAATGCCACACTTTATAGCGATGGCTCGGGCCGTGTTGATGTTGTCTCCTGTCACCATTCTCACTGTGATGCCCGCGCGCTGACACTTCTGGATGGCGTCCGGGACCTGAACATTCAAACACGTCGGGAAACTTTTAGTAATATTCACTGCCACTTTATTTCTATAGCACATTTTACAAACAAAGTGCTGCACGTAGTGAAATAAAGTCAACACACAAAACAGTAAATAATCCATTAAATAATCCGTTAAATAGGATAAAACTTGTAAAACAGAATTTAAAAATATATATATATAAAAAAAACATAAACAAAGACAATAAAATAGACCAATAGGCATAAAAAAAAAAAAAAGAATAAAACTGTAAAAAGAAATAAAGTTATTTAATAAGAATATTACAATAGTGAACATGACAGGCTGCCAACTCAGGACTCAGGGTTGTACAGTGTATTATTTGTCATGTATTTTATAAGCACGAAGAAATAAAATGTGTACACTCAATTAGGCTTGCAACGTTTAATCATGACTTGACGACTATAAAAAATAATCGTAGTGTTAATCCAAATAGCCGAAAAGAATAACTTACATAAATAATCATTTTCATCAATAAAACACTTTATTCCTAAATATTATTTATCTTGAAGGATTCAGTCACCATAATTCAACCTATCTTTGGTTAACCATTTATTTTAAAAGGCTCAATGATGAATAGAAATAATAGTTTGACTAGTCGACTGATCGAAAAAGTAATTGCGGAGTAGTGGACTACTAACATAATCACTATATACAAGTAGTCTAAATCTTCTGAGATATTACAAAGGAAAAAAAGGGGGGAACTTTTTTAAAAACACAACCAAACTAAACTAAAACTAAAACTACTCCTGTTACTACAACCAACTTACATTAGTGCTAAAATCACATATTGCTATTTCTACTCCTACCCGTTTATTCCTGTCATTTCATACATTTCTAAAAGCCTTTTGACATGATAAATATACATGAGTGCAAAAATGAAAAAATAATCATGCGTTTAAATGTGAGCCGTGCACACATTTGTAGTTATAAATACAGTTGTAAATGCATGTAAAGTGATTTGCAGCCGAGGCAGTGAGAGGAGTATTAATTCAAACCCCATACGTTCTTGGGGTCAGAGGTCGATGTGGGCGAACGGTGCTCTCCAGCCCACATGTAAACAAATGAGTACGGCCGCGGTGGATGAAGTTTCCCTCACAACAAAACAACATATGAAGGTGGGAGGGCGCAAATCCTTCACCCACACATAAACTACACACACACACACACACACACGCACCCACACACACACACACAGGAGGAGGCCGTTTGAACTCCTGAACACACATATACATATACTGTACATACAGCGAGATGAAAGCGCACGCTAATCCGCCATCGCACAGCTCACATGTTTACTGTACATTTTAATGAGCCGCGGTGCTGTAATGGTTTAGCGACTTTTCAAGTGAGAAATGAATCAATAATGCGGGTGCAGAAGTTCTTAATGAATAAAAGCTAGAAAAGTAATCAAAAGTTGAATATGAATTAGTCTTCATAACATAGTGAAATTGAAATTGTGTATTTTCCTCATTTTCCTTGCACAGTTTTTTTTCTATTACTACTTGAACTAATGATTCAACGCCTTTCCACCTTGCTTATGTGTTGTGCTTTATGGCTTTGCTGGTAATCGGAGATGGTAAGTGTGAGAAGCTTTGATAGCACAATATTATTACTACTACCAAGCAATTCTTCACAAAATCTATGGATGTAATTCAGGGCTGCAGATATGAATCGTAATAATCGTGACCGGTCAACTACTAAAACAGTCGTAATCATGTTTAGTCGTTACCTGGACTATACACCTCTAAAACACATACAACAAGACATTTTTAAAGTCAAAACTGTAAATTAGAATTCAGTATTTCTGTATTTTCATAAATGATACACTTTATTTGTAAATATTGTCTGTCTAGAAGCCTTCAATCAGCAAATGTCAACATTCCTTGAGTTCAAACTGTATTAGAAAACTCTCAAAGTACAACAGAAATCATCATGACTAATCTGAAGAGTAATATAACTACGGTACTAAAATAATCGCTAGTTGCAGCCTCTATTGAAATTACACTTGCATTTTGTGGCGTTGAATAGTTTCCAGCATATCTTAATGAATGCGTCATCTTTAAAAATGCTTTAACTGACATTGCACATGGGGGTGGGCGATATCGCCAAAAATTAATATGTCGAAAACAATTTTCAGGAATGAGCAAAAATTTAGTTGAGGTTTAAGTATCGCACAAAATGTAAATGGGACATAAACGTGACAAGAAGAGAAAAGAAATATCCCTTTAAACCCTTACACTACTAGATTACACTAGAATTTCATTTATTAGCGGTTTTTTTTCATAGTTTTAATTACAGGTGATACACTTGATATTCTAATTTTGCACATCTCGATATGAGACATTTTTCCGATGAGTTTCCCTCTTTTTCCCCCATTATACTGTAAGTGCTGTTTCCTTCTACACAATGCAGTTGATTTGAACATTGAAACGTGGTGTAGTTCTGCTCTTGCTATTCCCTGGTGTCGTTTCTCAGCTTTGGCCTGTCAGCACTGGCTCCATAGTCGCACAACAGCCCCATTGAAACCAATATTCCTGGAAAGCTAGTTCTCACTACAATCTTGTTTTTTTTGTTTTTTTTTGTCCCTTCGCCCGGGAAGATATCACGTTGCCCGCCGCCTATCTGCGCTCGCCTCTGTCCGTTTCACCTTCTGGAGTCTGACTGCTCGGGTTGACCGGTCATCCAAGTGCAGAGAAGAGCTGGGCCTATTAAAAATACAATGGATAGGTCGGAGGAAGAGGGTAGAAGGCAATAGGTGAGAACTCTTGTGTGTCAAATATGGATACAGTTACACTCTCGTTTTTCTCCTCTCCCTTTCAGGGTGTTTAGCCTCTGCTGCTCCTCCTCTTCCTGTACTGTGTCTCTCCGGAGCAGCCACTTATTAAGACAGTGTCACGTAGCAGTGGATGAAATTAGACACTAATAAACAAACCAAAAACATGTTTACCGCCGCCGGTGGCCTTCTAGCCGGAGGCAAAGTCTTCGGGTTTTCACGACGGTTCTAAATGCCATCTCTGAGTTTCCAAGTTTCCTTTCTAATGGTGCGCGGTATATTTAAATAATGAATTCAAGTGCGTATGACAGGTTAGACAA
This sequence comes from Chaenogobius annularis, assembly GCA_015082035.1. Taxonomy (NCBI): domain Eukaryota; kingdom Metazoa; phylum Chordata; class Actinopteri; order Gobiiformes; family Gobiidae; genus Chaenogobius; species Chaenogobius annularis. Next base: position 46,515 of record BJKM01000013.1, on the reverse strand, counting down.
CACATTCCATTAAACGTAGTGAGTGAACGGGATTATATCTAAAATTTTACAAAAAATGTGGCCTATTTTTCCCAGTTTTGGTCAAGTTTATGATGTTACTTCCTGGTTGGACACGAGCAGGTAGAGGTAATTCCACAACTGCTATCAAGCAACCATACTGTAAACAAGGGTCAAAACCCATATAAATTACACAACAGTTATGATTTGACTAACAATAATAACTGTTAAACACCTGCATCTTTTTTAAATGAATGTTTAAACTGTGAAAACATTGTGTTGTTTGGTGTGAATTGTACCTAGAGTTTTGTTAAATGTCACTTCCAGTTCAGGACATCCAGTTAAAGGTGCGTAACTTTCCTGGTGGAGGGTCTGCCTGCTCGTCTCCATAATCGTGACATTGATTTGACAGAAATGGTCCACAATATGACATGGACAGGAGACGCTCCCAAACCACTAAGTTACAGGTCAGATCTGTGTAACGATACATTAACAACGCATGTTTGTTATTTTGGAGTAAAATGATGAAATTGCTACAAATTCAGTATATTGCCGTGCCAGCAATGTTCTGCAATGAAAAAGACAGATTTTAAGTGTTTTACTTTGTTCTTTTGCTTTTATATTTTATATTAACAAGTACATTAACGCAGACACATTTTAGTTTCAATATAACTGAAATTACCAGGTCAAAAATATAAGACATTTCATAATATCGCAGTGATGTTGATATTGAAGTATCGCAAATCTTTTCCATTACTGTGCAACCCTGGAAACAATGTCATTTTGTGGAACAGTTGAGGCAAAACAAAAACATCTATGAACACATTTAGCTCCAAACAACATGTTTTTACTGACAAAGGATTGAAGGCCTCTCGATTAAAAAGCCCCAAGCTGATCATTGACGAGTTTAAAACATTGGAACTGCATTTGATTACAATTCAATTAATTGCACTGCTCTAATTACTGCAACAACTCATACTCCTAATAATATTCCAACTACTCCTACTATGAAGTACAAAATGAGTCACCTAAGTTTGAAGCATTGTACTCTTTGCTGCCAAATGATAGATGATGAGCACTTTGAGTCAAGGTCTATCAGAATCCCAGGTAATTACGGCTCACATTTGTGTAATTGCTTGATCACTCGAGTTGATTACATAACATCTTTTCCCCGGGGGTGAAAAAAGGAAGAGTTCAACGTCAGCTCTGACACGGCCTGAACATGCATGGAGGGGATGCGGAGGAAACATCAGCGCAGATAGGAGGAGACGAGGACCGTTTGAGAGTGAGGAGGGGGATGGTGCAGATGAAAGGAGAGCTAAATTATGCAGCAGTCACTTACAGCTCGGCTCTACCTGGACAGGAGCTGACAAAACTGCTTATTCCACTCCTGCATAACAATATGACAGCCACATTTTATTCCACACTTCTCACAAAATCTAGCATTCATTAAAATGTCTTGGCGGGAGGTGGAGGAGTATTGGAACGACAGCTTAACCGATACGTTTACTGTATACGGATCGAGACCAATTCAGGGCAATGCCAGCCTCATACGTCGATAGACAGTAAAGAGCTGTTAATGCTGCTCTGGCCACCAACTGACACTGTTACAACTGCACAAGAAGAAAGAAAACAATGCCAGAGAAAGTAGTTCTAAGCGAAAAGAGAAACCGAAAATATATGGTTTAATTTCTGGAGTGGTAATGAATAATAAATGCATCTCTATGGGCTTAATGGATTACAGAAGTACAAGCAAATAACTCATGCTGTATCCATGGATTTCAGAGTGATGAGAAAGTAGGACCGTTGCCATAGTGATTGATGACAAAATATGATATCTTTTCAATTGGGAAAAGTCCGTAAGTCCTGCAAGATGAAACCCTTGAATACATCAAAGAAATGTTCTAGAATATGCATGTTTATAGATTGTCTTATGTAAAATAATAAAAAGCTTGATAACAAACGGAAAACTATAATGCAAAATGTTTTATAAAGTGACCAAATAATTAACAAAACAAATTGAATAGTTTTTCCTCTATTTGAATGCTATTAGTAGTTTAATTTAAATATTTTTTTCCCCATTTGCTTCTTAGTCTGCTGAAGTCTGTGCCGTTCCTAACTCTTTTCTAAGTGTTCTTGTCACGGTGACATAAGACACCCACAGACACACAGCGTACACTGAAAATCAACTAAAACACTGACATTTGCCTTGTAACACACTTTTCTGTCATAATTTGGGATTGTTAAAACTAAAAACTGTGTGGTAGAAAAATAAATGATAGTTGAAAAAGCAAATGGAAGCCAATTTATTAAAAAATAGTACAGATTAGAAATGATAGAAAATAAACTCATGGTGGAAAGTACAAAAGTAAAAGCACTGTATTTTTAGGCATCTGTACTTTATTTACTTTTTACTTTTACTTCACTACATTTGAGAGCATGTATCTGTACCTTCTACACCACTTTTTTTTTTAAAAAGTAGTTTCCATATCGTTTTTTTTTTTTCAGCACGTTCATGGTGAGATCCTGCGTAAAGGTTTTGATTTAAGCTTCAACTTTGAGCAAATAAAAAAATAAAAATATACACATGGAATTCAGAAGAAAATTAAGAAATGGATTGAAAGTGCACCAGAATTCAGTACAAATATTAATCAAATTCACTTAATTTAACCCTTAAGTTAAATATAGTTCTAAAAACCTGTGTGAAATAAATGTTACTTCAAAAATGTGTAATTAAGTAGATTTTTTTTAATATGCTACTTTTGATTTAACTGAGTATTTTTCAGTCTTGTATGTATATGTAAGTAATAAAACCGACTAACTTGGAGTAACTTTGCAGTATAGACGCAAATTGTATTATTCACCTCTGGCCTGACGGGGTCTTCGATGCCCACCACACAGATGGCGATCAGGTCGTTCAGGATGTTGTTCTCGTCGTCCCAGTTGGGTTCGGGCGAGCCGGGGAAGTCACGGTACGCCACGCAAATGGTCCGGAGTCCTTCAGACGCCATCGGCTCGATCACCTTCTTCACCATCTCGTCTTTGTCCCGCGGGCGAAAGACCCGGGGCTCGCTAACCTCGCTCAGAATGTGGTTACATCTGAAGAGCAAGAAGTCTAGTGAGAAACATCCAATAGCAGATCTCAAAAGCAGCAGATATTAGCTTTGGTTGCTCATTAACCTGGTAAATAAAAACAAATGCTCACTGGTTTTAAAGTTATTATAGATTAGACTACTGATTTTGTTTGAGAATACATATTTGGCAGCGTTCTTGTGAGCAAGTTATTTTTGGTTACAATGTTTGCTTTTCATTTTTGTAACTACTTGAAGAGTTTGTAATAAGAATAGGGCTACAACAATTATTCCAATTAATTGCGACTAGGTGTACGATAAATAAATCCTTATCTGGACTCTGCAGACTCTAAAACACATGCCAAATTTGATAACAAAGACAGTAGCATTACTCAATAAATTCATTTCTGTGATAAACCTGGAAAAAAATGCAATATAATTCATATATACAATCATATATACAGTAATTGGGCTAAAACGGTTATTTTAGTAGTCGACTAGTCAGAGATTATTTTTTCTATTCTACGACTAGAAAATTGATTATTTATATTGTAAATTGAGGCTTTTAAAATAAATGCTTAACCAAATAAAGGTTTCAATATTGTGATAAATGTTCCAGATGGACAAGATTTACAAATAAAATGTAGTTTTGATCAAAATTGTACATCACTGTCTTTTCATATTTTGACTAGTCGACTACCTAACAATTAGTGGATTAGCGGTTTCAGCCCAAATCTATAATGCCACTCACTTTTTGAGGACGATTTCGGAGGCGCCTTTGCTGTACATGCGGAAGTTCCCGTCGGGCAGCTTAATGACAGTGCTCATGGACTTGCGGACCGAGTTGAAGGTGTAGACTTTGTAGAGTTTCTCCTCTGGGATCTGGTTTCGGACGGGCTGGTAGTCCCTCTTCAGATCCAGCACCAGTCCCAGCAGGCCGCACTCCGTCTTGTTCCCCACTTGTTTGGGTAGACCTCCATCCTTATCTGGAGGCTGGAGTGAAGATAAAAGCATTTTAAACGACTCTAATTCAATTGTGTGTTTGACTGCTTACAATAAGGCTACAATACACTCGGAATATAAATGTCTGAATAAGAGCACTTCAATTTGATTTGTTCCATTTATAACACCACTAGAAATTTAAAGCACCACTACCTGATTTAGTTTTTATGTCGTGTGCCAAGCCCGCAGGCCGCAATAACTCTCCTTTATTTCTTTATTGTATTAAAAATGTCAAACCAAACCAATTCGTGAACTTTGATTAAGTCAACAACAAAAATTGAATTTCATAACTCAACTAAAACTTTTTGATACAAATATTTGTGCAAAGGGCATCAGCAAAATGTTAAATTCTACAAGTTTCTGTATTTCTGTTTTACTATCCCCTAAAGTCCACATGTAGACTTTTTTAACAATAACAGAAACAAATATATAATGTATACCAATAAATTAAATTAAACATACATAAGAAAAAGAAAAGATATCCAATAATTATTATTATTATTATTATTGAGGGGCACCAGGTGCTCTGAGGGGCACCAGGTGCTCTGAGGGGCACCAGGTGCTCTGAGGGGCACGCACCAGGTGCTCTGAGGGGCACCAGGTGCTCTGAGGGGCACGCACCAGGTGCTCTGAAGGGCACCAGGTGCTCTGAGGGGCACGCACCAGGTGCTCTGAGGGGCACGCACCAGGTGCTCTGAGGGGCACGCACCAGATGCTCTGAGGGGCACCAGGTGCTCTGAGGGGCACGCACCAGGTGCTCTGAGGGGCACCAGGTGCTCTGAGGGGCACCAGGTGCTCTGAGGGGCACGCACCAGGTGCTCTGAGGGGCACCAGGTGCTCTGAGGGGCACGCACCAGGTGCTCTGAGGGGCACGCACCAGGTGCTCTGAGGGGCACCAGGTGCTCTGAGGGGCACGCACCAGGTGCTCTGAGGGGCACCAGGTGCTCTAAGGGGCACCAGGTGCTCTGAGGGGCACGCACCAGGTGCTCTGAGGGGCTGCAGGGCTCTGAGGGCACGCACCAGGTGCTCTGAGGGGCACGCACCAGGTGCTCTGAGGGGCACGCACCAGGTGCTCTGAGGGGCACCAGGTGCTCTGAGGGGCACCAGGTGCTCTGAGGGGCACCAGCCTGACCAGGCAGATTGGATTGAATGACAGAACAGGCTATTTGTGCAGCAGCTGCACTGTTCCTTTTACAGTTAAACTGGGAGCATATATAGTAGGCCTATTTTGTCTTTAGTTGTTTATCATTGAAAACTAACTCTAGGACTCGAGTGACGTCGCCTCTCGCTCTCCAAAGCGAGTTTGAGATGCGCACGGGGAGATCGGCTGTACAAGCCACAGTTTAAACAGACGCAGACAGATCATGGGCACAGCTGGGAGCAGTTTAAACTCAACATATGTATTCTTTGATCCATAAGAACGGTCTTTAGATGATGAAAATTGGCCTCATATTCAACTAGAAGAAGTGAAAAATAACAAATGAAACAAGCCGTGCGATGCGTCCAGCTGGTGCGGCGAACCACGGATCTGACACCGCGGCGTGTGCAAAGCCAAAGGGGTTCAACTTCTTACAAATGCCTAAATCATGTTTTTGTTAATGCAACAAAAAGCGTCAATAGTTTGCAGCCTGAACTGTTTTCTAGAGCCTTGATCTGTTCTGCAGAAAAGCAGGAGAAGGGCTTCAGGTGACTGGTGCAGGGGTGGAGCAAGGAAACTTAGGGACTGTGGGGGGCCCTCATAATAGACAGTAATGAATTGCTAATAATATTACATCTCCCCAGACCCACCTTAGGACTGTGATTCAAGCAATATATGAAATGAAATAGTCAATGTATTTTTATTTTTATTTTTTTTTACATTGCAGCACTTGCTCGTGTAATTTAGGCTTCAAACTGCATAGCATAAGTGAGAAATTAAACACAGAACTTGTGGTGAGTATGTGTGAGGTTTTTCTTTCGCCAATAAGTGATAAGTAAAAGCATAACAAAAGGTGAAAGGAAAGTTTTAATCGTATCCCAACACTGTACATCCCTTACAATTTTCTGTTAAGGTTAATCTAGCCAAAATATTGACACATTTCAAGGTGTAACTGTCTCATTGCGTTCTTGTATTTAGCAGATCTTTGAAATCTAAATGTAAAACGCGCAAAAGGTTCACACTTTTCATAATAAAAGCTCCACAAAGTCTTATCAGCTCCGTTCAGCAGACCTCACCTACATAATCAGTTTGGCAGCTCTTTATCTGTCTATACTGAATGATATTTCCTTGTGTGGAGCCGCGTGGCCAGCAGAACGGCCTGAAATAGCTGATAGTGATAATTAAGCGTCTCTCAGGTGAAAGGCTGATTCTCTGTAGGGGGGTGCCAAATGAGAGAGATGCAATCAAACTCTGCTGTTTTTATTCTGGGCTCGCCTCAGCCCAGTGCTGCTGTAATTGCACACTAGAGCTGCGGTCTTGTACGCTTCACTGACCAGCTCTGTATCCAGATGTCCACACCACCAAAGGATAAATTAAAGTTGCTAAATAAATTCCAGGGATTACATTGCCCTCGCCTGTAGGGATTTCATATACATTGTTATAGCGCTATACAAGTGAAAATAAATCATGATAATCAATAGTTGAAAAGGTGAAACTCTTGTAAAACCAGGCCCGCCGTGGCTAATCTGGAGAGTCTGCAGATTTCCCGATGGGTCGTTTGGCTGTTTGCTGGTGTACCATCTGAGCTCTTTGTGTTCAGTTAAGTCGCTCTCTCCCTCTACACTTGCTTGGATACAGACCAGCCATGGAGTGGATCCTACTCAATTTCCGAAAACTTGTCTCTTTCTCAAGTGTTAAAAGGTTTTCAAATGCAACAGGCTAATAGAAACTACAATGATCGGTAACCTTCTGGAGATGTTTTGACCCGAGACACACAGTGTGAGCAGAGGTTCACCAGGGCTGAACCGAAGCAAAAACAGTTCCTGGGGTGGACAAGCAGGACTGTGCTCACTCAGTGTGGCAACATGTCTAAAGGCAGAGACTATTACATCAGTCTACAACTACGTACTATGATGAAGTTGCAGAGGAACTGTACAAGTAGGCTATTCTTCAATTCAATTCAATTTATTTTTCTCACGCCTGAAATCACAACAGTTGCCTGGAGTATGTGTATAGTCCATCTCCTGCTGAGTGTGTATACAGATTTGTCTTCCTTGTTTGTGCTCCCTCTCTTTATATGCAACCTGAAGCAGCATTAGTAGTTCTCCTGTGTATCTGACTACACAGACTCATGTACAAATGGCTCATGCAGTCCTGTTTTTAAGGACATCAATCAAGAGTCTGGATTTGGAATTTTTGGAAACAGGTTTTATTCAACATTCACCTCGGGTAGAATCACTGGGTCAGGGCTGATCTCTAAGTGTGAGACAAAACTTTTAAACAGAATCAGCTTTTTTTTCTTCCTTAGACAGACTTATATATTTTGGTTTGTATTTAGAAATGTACAGTAGTTCATAGCCCAAACATATGATTGCATTTTTTGTTTTGTGAAGATCATTTCACCAGAAAGTTGGCAGTTTAATCCCAGCTCCAACAAGTGCATACCATACTACTGTTGTGTCATACATCAAGATTTAAAAGTTGGGGTTAGAAAGAATGCTCTGAATATCTTTTTAGAGTGTAATGTACTGTAGCTAGATGGCACTTTAACATTATGCCATTGGGTTATGCAGTTGAGTACAAAGCCAGAGCTAATTCACTCAGAGAAAGTCTGCTCTTTTCTTGCAGCACCTTCCATTTATCACACAAAAATACTGATGTTCTCTTTTAGACTGTATATTAACCCCATTGTGTTCTTTAAGTATTGACATGGTTATTAATACAGATGAATTGTGGTTTGAACCCGCGGTGAAAGGGTCTGCGATTCAGTAGTCTCCATGGCAACCTCAGGTCATGTCAGCGATCGGATGTGTTTAGGAGACTGAGAAATCCATGCATTTCAAATCCGTTTCCCATTTCCATGTAAACTGTAATGATGATATGTCAACATGAAGATTAGGAGTCTTGTCATTATCTAAACACAGCCACTTTGAAATCCTCATTATTTGAAGATGTAACTTCTGCTTTCTTGCCTCTTGAGATGTTGATGCTTATCCTGCATTCTACAGCGGCAATAAATGTATCCTTCTCCATGGAGACAAGCAGATGACACCACCAGGCCAAGTTACAGGTCATGATGACTATTCCTCAAATATTATGTGAACAGCGTGATGAAATGATATTAACAGCCAGATTTAAAAAAAAACAAAACCAAAAAAAAGGTGGATTTGCAATTTTTATTATTTATTTAAGTGTATATTGAATTGAAATTACACAATTTTGCCTCTAAAATTGTCACTATTATTATTATTATTATTATTTACTATGGAAATAATTATGGTGTGATTCTTGATTAAATAATTGGTAAATGGTCACTATTTATACAGCGCTTTTCCACCTTCAAGGCACTCAAAGTACCTTTATAAAATAGCGTACTTATACATGTAAAGCCTTCAGCCATACTTGATTTATGCAATGCACTCTTTGTCATATTGTTGTATATTTGATGGTATATTATGCTGGTATGCCGTATATTCTGAACCTGTAGTGTGTTTGAATTTGCTGTTGTTTATGTTGTTTATCAAATAGGGGCCAGACAAATTCATTGTATAGAAAGGAAATAAGAAATCTACTGATATATTGCTTCTTTTCAACTTTCAAACTATGCTTCACATCAATTATCCCTTCAAATTGTAACATTGTGGTTTATCCCTGTATTACACTCCTACACCCTCTTTAAAACCTTGTACATTTGTTTCATCTGTGTCCATATTAGCTGGCAGCGGTGACTGTAGCTTCCCCATGGGTCCTTGCTAGTGCCTGCAGTGCACTTGACACCTACACTCAGAGCTAAAGAACAGCTTGTCAGGTACACGCCTCCCTCCTCTCTGCTCCAGCAAGTCAGAAGTGCACCCAACATAACGCTTCCACTCGCACAACGCCAGTCTGCGCCGTTTGCCCCAAAATAGACTCGTGCAGGCAACGGAATAACACTCCAAACAATATTACACCGCGTAACATTTCAGACAGAAAATGGGCCAAAAGAAAAGCATTTATTTCATTACAAATGCTTTTATTATACTAAAAAACCTTGAAAGACTTGACCTGATAGACTTGTAATGGTACGGAAACAGTATGGCATTAAACTGATATGTTCCAAGAATGTTCCAATGTTTGGCTTTAACTTGTTTATCTCCACAGAGTCATGCAGCTGAGCAAAAATAAGAAACCAGTTTCTTTTCAGGTTTTTTTCATTTAAGAATTGACAATTTAGTGTCTAATTTCAGTTCCAATTTTTAGGGAGGGTTTGATATGGATTTTTATTTTTTAGCTGATTTGCCAACACCAATATTTAGATGTTAAAATCCACAGCAAGGTTCGCAACACTATCTTGAGTTGAATTAAAGATCACATAATAACTTAAAACATTTGTAAAATTAATAACATGTATTAATCTGGGATATAAAATAATGTGTTGCATCAGTGCGGAGCCTAATTGCTTTTCGATTTCTATTTTTGATCATTATTTTGTGCGAAAATATACATTTGATGCGCTGAGGACAAATTGGGAATAACACACGGACTGGGGTACAGACGAAAAAATATTGGTGTAAAATATTTATTATTATTAATAATATTAATAATAATAATAATAATAATAATAATAATAATAATAATAATAATAATAATAATAATATATTTTTCTATATCGGTCGACACAGATATAGGTTGAAATAATGAATAAAAATGAATAATTTATAAAAAAAATTAAACTATGCTGGAACTGATTTAATGCCCATCCCAACTAACTTTAGTATCGTCAGGTATCTGGGTTAACTTTTCCACAACCTTGGAATACTGGAAACAGGGTTTTTGTAAGGAAAGTCAGGACATTGTGGTTTGTATTTGTTTGCCACTCTGTTAAAGGTCACTGCTAAGGTGTGGAAAAGTAGCCAGAATGGATAATGTGGGACCTTTAAGATAGCTGGCATCTCGCAGACATAAATTCTCATTTTGTTCTGTAGCCGGTACAGAGTGGCAGATTGTGTATCGGCGGAGTGGTAAATCACATTAATAGCACGTTTGAATTGGTTTCTCAGGATAATGGGTGTCCGTGTCCGGTCGCTAACAAGGATTTGATAGAGAATGCTAATAAACCGAGCCAAATTGTTTTTCTGAGAGAGGTGAGAGAGACGAATGTGAAAGCAAGCTCATCTCCACCTGCCTTCGATATCTTTCAATGTCCCTCCCATCTCAATATTTCACGTTTACTTTATTTAAACAAAACAAATCATCCAAATATTAACGTTACAAAACAGGAGTGTGACAAAAAACAGCACTTTGATACTGTACAACATGATACTTTGGTACTGAGACGATGCAGTGGTGAAATTGCACTGCATTATCTATAATTATATATTGGTTAACTCAAATTTGTATAGCTTGCTTGCCTCTGGAAAATTGTTAAATCAATGGATATAATCAGCATCATTTTTAAGCCTGTGTTTATAAAAAAAAAAAAAAAAGATAATTATTCTATTTTGGGATTAAAGTTGTTATATTTTGGGAACGCCACATCAGGGGAAAATAATTAAATTCACAATTGTACCAAAATTTGGCAGCAAGGTACATAAAGTTTGTCAAAATGTGCGTTAACCCTTGATTAATACACTAATTGAAACAATGGTGTAGAGCTTTGTGTTTCCAATAAACCAGGTCAACAAAAAAAAAGCAATAAAACAGATAACTACAATTTGCCTAATTCTGAACCAAAAAGCAATTAAAATCTGCTTAAAATGTACAAATTGGACATACTGTGTGTCGTTTACATCTGTTTTGACTCAAACAGACAGAGCAACATATTTGGATTATAGTTGTAACGGAATGAATGCTGCTCACTAATCACTGATGATTAGATTAGTGATTACAGGAAGGCACTGGTTGTCGTTCGCTAACGAGGGGCTGGACTAATGGGCTCATGTGTGGAGGAGTTCAGAGGAGAACCAGAGAGCGCCGTGACAGACCCTTCAACCTGAAGAGTCAGGAGAGAAACAAACAACAGATGTGCGCTCGGAATTAGAAACGCACAAGGACCTCAGGCTGGTTATGTAATCAAATAATTAACAAACAATTATTGATTCATTGTTAACAACAGGGCTGCACGATTTTAGGAAATTATCTAATTGCAATTTGTCTGACTTATTGCTTACAACAGGGCTAGCTGTTTTTATGCAGAATGAGGCAGGATATTTGGTTTGTAGAGAAAATGGTAGTAAGGAGAAAACTGCAGCCTTTGTGATTCAATGTCATTTTGATTTTATTATAAATATTCTTGCAGCCCTAGTTAAAACCAGTTTTATGTCATTGAAATGTATTGGCTATTTAAAAATAAAATAAAATAAATATTACAAAAAGTGGAATTGTTTACTAAATAGACTAAATTATTCCAGGAAACATCTCCTTAATAAAAACAAAAAAGATTGAAAAAAAAAAAAAAACTGAATTAGACCAGTATTAACTTTAGCTAAACAAATAGCTAAATAATAATGCGCAGCCACTGAGCACAAAGTACCATTTTAAAATTCTTATATTTTGTCGTAATTAATCATCTGTCTACTATAGGAAATAAAAGTATTTGTATATAATCTTTTGAATGGGAAAAAGACCTTGTTGCATTTAACAGGAAGTTGAAACCCATGACTATAATGACAATGCAAAGAAGGGATCTTGGTTCATGACTTGGCCCGTGCCCGTGTCCTGGCGTGTTGGAGGGAGCAGCTGCCCTCTCCCTGGGCCCTTGGGTGCTCCTGCAGGCGAGGACATATGCCACAGGGAGCACTGGCACCCACACTTCCTGCTCCACCTGCGGCACTCCCTAATCCTCCAGTATGGACGGGCTGTACTTATGCCTTCTTAATATATAATACTTATTCTATTTTATTTTTAGGCTTTTATAGTCATTTTAATAAATTTTTACAGAACATATTTGTTTCCGTAAGGATCACGTAAGTATTCTTACTCCTATCCTATAACTCCAACAATATGTAGATTTCTGTTTTCTTTTGTGTCAGCCACAAAAGGTCAGATTCGGATTTTTTCTTCTTTTTTTTACTGTTACCATAGCGGTGGGAAAATATTTTGGGTAGGGGATTCTGAGAGGAAACAAAACAAGGTGTTCACACATTATTTGGTCCTAATTTGAGCTCAGTTTACTCCTGATGTGGACTTGGTTTGGTCCTGTTCTTGTCCTTGTTTAGTGCTGGTCTAGTCCAAGTTTAGTTTCGGGTTTAGTCCTGGTTCAGTCCCAGTTTTGTTGTGGTGAATGTGAAAGTGTGTCTTTTATCACAGAGAACAAAGCCGACAGCCCGCAAAGTTAGCCAGAAGCAAAACAGCAGAAACACTAAATCTGTATTCAATTGTGCAACGGAGTTCTCCCTGAATGTAATAATGATTTTTTAATGCATGTGTGTAAGGCCAGTTACACAAGTGGGTAAAACGCAATCAATAATTCATACATTTGTCTAATAATATGTACTGTATCCCATAACTTGTTGTCTAAAGTCCAACACACTCCTTGTTTCTCTCGAGCTCCTCCCATTCCATGTTCCTCGTGTAATTGTTCATTGGGCAATGCAGAAGCCAACTGGGCCAAGGCCTGGAGCTGGATCTGAGGCACAAAAACACTCCTACGGTGATCAAGACATCACCAAAGGGGCCTCCTGTCTTTTGTATAGGACAGTTTTGTATTGGTGAACATTCTAGCTTTGTTTAAAAGGTTGGCAACATTAGCAGATATGTAGATCATGACACATTTTTGGTGATGCAAGCTACCGAATATTGTAAATTATGAATAGATTAAAAGACTTGCGGTCTGGTTAGACCTGGTTAGAGAACATGATAATTTAATGTATGTCGTGTGAGGTGTAAAATATATAGGAAAAAATATTATATCCCAGTTTTTGCTGCAATGGAATCTTCCAAATAATGGTACGATGCGATATTTTTGCATTTTGTGATTAATTTTACGATCCATTAATGCTCGTTCAACCTCCACCAAGACATTTACAGGCACATTATATACATTTCCATAATATTGTCTGAATATTGTCACGGAGATAATCCATCTCTAACAGCTAGCATAATAAATTACATAACAGTAAAGACTAAGAATTCCGATTTGTTTTGTTATGCTGTAGACAACAAACATTAGTCACTGTACAATCCGTGCCATCTCAACTTTTGGAAAAAGGGGGGGAAAAAGTCTGATATAATGCAGCAATTCATCAAATTTTTTAATACTATTACTCAAGTCTCTGTACCAGAAACAGGAAATAAATTAGCAATTAAGTAGCAAATGTTCTTTGTGTTGCTATTTTCACCATCAGCCCCCTGCTGCTTTTCAGGCCTCGCGTTTATCTTTCTTTTTTTGAAGAAGAAGAAGAATTGCAAATTGTTTCATCACAGACACGCAGCAGTCCAAATATGGCAGGGACGACTGGAGCTGGAGCGTGCTTTGAAGTGTGACAGGCAGATTGTTAATCAGCTGCAAGAGTTTAGAGAGAGTCGGAGATTGATTAGCGCAAAACAGCCAAGTATAATGAGAGTTCGAAGATTAGCTTGGAAATTTGAACTTTTTACTTTTTTAACATCCTCTTTTGTCAGTATCTTTCATCTTCCTAAAACCTTGTGCATCATTGTAAATAGTTGCTTTATTCACCTTATACCTGTAGCCAGTCTGGGCGCTGCCATACAACGTAATCCTTCTTCCGCTTGTATTAGTTAACATAGGGCTGCCGACCTCTGTTTTCGGGCCACCCAGGGAATCGGTGCAGTGTTGACTTGTTGGTCGCATGAACTTTGGCTATTTTACACAAATCATATTTAGTGGCAAGACTTTTTCCTCGTTCTCCATTTAAACCAATGGAGTTTCCGCTGGACCGGAAGTGTGATTACAATGGCAGCGCCGATCACGTGGGGAAAGAAGGGGAAAGTGAGCTGGGCAGGAATCAGGTTAATACAGTGGGTGTGTGAGTGTGTGTGTGTGTGTGTGTGTGTGAGAGAGGAGGGGGGGTTAAACCCCCACTTTAAACGATTTTACTTATAAGAAGTGACAAGTGGTTTATTCATTTTGGAAACAGGATGTGCCCTGTGTTACCAAAGTATCAATACTTCACTGATTCAGTATCAATACTGATTCATTCAATACTTTCACTGAGAGTCATTTAGTACCAATACTTTCACGGATTCATTCAATACTTTCACTGATTCAGTATCAATACTGATTCAGCATCAATACTGATTCAGTATCAATACTGATTCAGTATCAATACTGATTCAGTATCAATATTTTCACTGAGTCATTCAGTATCAATACCGGTAAGAGTCCATAGTGCTTATGTGTCTTATTTTATAACTCAGAATTTATGAACAGAGAAAATTATTGTTTTAATTTTGTGAAATGCCAAAGTTAAAGAAAAATTGCAATAAATTGTCCTTTTTGATGATTGTCATCGGTATCTTGACATGTGCATTGCCAGAGCCCCAATATGCAGTCTCCTGGGCACCCTTCACCTCACAGTAATGATGGGCAAAAATCAACAATCCCAATTTTTCCCCTTGAATTACTTGCTCACTTTTTTCCACAACATTTTTGCTTGTCTTATTAAAAACATATAAAAACGCTTTCAAAGTTTCAATACATTACTTTAAAACAAGACTGTTAACTGTTAATTATTGCCATGTAACACGGAAAATACTCAAACGTCTTCCTCCAAAGTCTGAATTCGGCTCCAAACTTTTCTTCTTTTACTGACAGAAGATTTCAACCTCTCCATTAAAAAGACCCAAGTTGATCTTTGCCAATTTGAAATGACTGAATCTCAGTCTTGATTAAAATGTGATTCATTTGAACGCCCTACTCCACACTCACATGCTCTGTCTCACTCACAGTCTTGCCCACAGACACAATAGCAGTAAAAATTGTTGTGGAAAGGGAAGCTCTGCTCTATTACTTTCGCAACAATTGCCGCAGGCAATAAGTAGTTTTTGTTGTTGTGTTGTCGTTGTTCTTGCTGAAGAGTCAAAAACTGCTCTCAAAACATTGTTAAAATTCAGACCACTTGACTAATTTGGTCCAAACATTCAAAAGATCCAATCAAAATGCCGAAACATTAAACGTTACTTCACTGCAATCACTGGTTGCCCTACAATAACTAAGCACAATTGAAAGCTATTACAAAACAATATGAATGTGAATATGTTGACAATGTAGCCAAGTTTTAGCTGTAACAATATACACAAAACAGGCTGAATCTCCTCTTTTCCACAAAGCGACTTTCAAAAATGCCATCTATGTGTGACTTGTAATTGCTTCGTTTGTATAGGTACTTTGAGTGGTTCTTGGAAAGCTTTCTAAAATCTGGCGTGTTGGTATTATTTTTCATTCCAGTCTCCCATGTGAATCAAGGCCACATCCCACAATAACTTCTCTTTAAGTGGTTTGCTCAGCTCTTAAGGTAATGTCTTTCTTGAAAGCTGAGGCTGTATAATGCATAAACTTCAATAGACGACCTTCACATTTTAATTCTGCAATTGAGTCGCCCGCCTGAAAAATGACTTTGTTCTTTAATAAGCATTTCATTGCACATATAGGGCTCATTTGTCTTCCGCCTGATGCAACCGCTTTGAAAATCTACATTTCCTCTCGATTATTCAACTGCGACTTGTACAAAACCCCCTTAACACCCATTATTTGGCATTATTGTGTAATCTAAAAGCATGTCGTGTTTTTATGGACCGTAGATGTAAATTGGCCTGGTCATTCAAAATCCACATGAAACAATTTTAATAAAGACATAAAATCCTTTGTGTCGGGCGTGAGGGAAATTGAAGAACTCATTAGCTTGTGCTACTGAAACATCAAAGCTGTCTTATTTTAATACAATGATAACCTCCCAGTCACTTCGATTTCCACCTCATTTTAAAATCTGCATGCCTGAACTAAAGACACGTCAAAAGTAGCATGCCTTTTTTTCCGGATTAGAACTCTTTCTGATGCCGGGGCAGTGGGTGCTTGGAGCATGGAAGACATCTCCTCTCTCTTCACACTGTGCACACGAGCATGCAGCTTCCATATGACAAAAGCACTGTAAGCCTGAGCCAAATATAGGCCACAACAATAGTCCGCTCGGAAATATCTCCAACTATAATTACCGCCAAACAGATTAAACTCTGTGCCATGAGCTTTAAATTGACTCGCACTATTATCTGATTTTAGATATGTTTTTGTCTATAGTTTACGATTAACGTTCCAATGAAATGTTGTGGACACTTTAGTCATGATTTTTCAGTAATATTCAGCATACTCCGCCCCGCCCTCTTTTCCTTCTAACTTCTACTTCCCGTTGCAATTAGCATTTTCTGTTAAGTGGAATATCATTTATTTCAATGGGGAACAAATGCAAGTCTTGCGGCTAAAATACTATGTTAAGTAGTGTATCGTTTCTGTGGCTGCTTGAAAACAGCTTTTCAGGGTTTGTATATTATTTACTGGCTGTTCAGATCGTCAGCTCTACGCAAAATCACACAACCGGAAAAATCGGTCTAATTACTGGCGGCGTCCGTGAATAGTTGGCATGAAATTTGTCCACACAAAACGCCAGCAGAGGGCGTTGGGACTGCGTGTCGTCTAGGCCTGCAATGATTAATCGACTAATCGTGACTAGTCGATAATAAAAAATTATTGGAATTGTATTTTGATCATCGTAATCATTTTCTGGACTATACACATAACGCAAAGCCATATGAGTAAACAATATCATTAAAACCTCTAGTAAGTGGTTTCCCATCATCATCGCATTTCACATGTACGATATTGTACTGTGGCTGAATACTGAAACATTTATACACTGTGACTGACCAGTACAATCTAAAATTACCGTGAGTCACAACTACATTTAAATAGTTCCGAAATATGTACAAATACGCCCGTTTCCCCTCACTTCTGCTGCTGAAGATTGGCTGGAAATTACTGTGTCTTTTAGTATCCTCTACAGGCCACTGAGCAGTACTACAGGAAGCTTGTTTGTTCTTCTCCCTTCATCAGAGGCCTGTTCATGCTCCGCTCTCTAACATGAGCTTTTAGAACCAGAGCGGACGGCAGCTTCTTTTAGAGGACAACACAGCCTCAAACCGCACCGAATAAACCCGTGTGGGACTCTTGGATGTTTGCAGGTTATGCCTAACTGAGCATGTGCAGAGGAGCGAAGCAACATCAGTTTCAACAAGCGACTTAAAAGTACATTTTAGAGACATGTTTGTAGCTAATGCTCTGTTCACGTTTATAATGATTAGACGTTAGTTAGAAATATGTGCAGTTAATAACATAGAGCGCTAATGTGTGTAATGAATTGATCAGTGAAGTGAGACTATTCCATCCAGCAGTTTAAACACCCGTGATAGTTTAGCTCAGTTGGATAGGCAGTTTTTTTCTTCCCTTTTGCCTGAATGTTATCCTCTAAATATTGACGCACACACCAGGTCTGCTTGCCCATCCATAAAAGTCCCCACACGCTACTTTTATATTGACTGTTTACTTTTATTCATGCCCAAGGGGAAATTATTTAATAGATGATAGATAGACAGATCATCTTTGTGGCTCAATAATTTTCTTTTTTAAATTGTATTATTTGAGCGGTAGAGGGTTGAATAACTGACCTCAATTACTCATTACAGATACGAAACAAACTATTAAAGGGATTTATTCTGCTATTTATCCATTGCACCTTATGTTTGTTGAAAGTTTACTGAGATCATCCGGTTATTGTGTCAGTGGCATCCAGTACTTTTCAATATTGTCGTTTGTATTTGCTTCAGCAATATACTGCACTTCAAAATGTGTTATCGCGACAGGCCAAATTACACATGTATGTAGCTTGTTATAAATGACTGATCAAGGTAATTATGTGACAGCAGACTTGACAAACATTGTTAAGACCTCTTATTGGAGCTGGTGGCAGATCTTCCACAGAGAACAGACGTAAACGTGGAATAAATTGAGCTCAGATGGTGCAAAACAAACACAAATGGGATGAATCTCGCCTCCACTCGCCCAGTGCCACTCCCGAGCTGCTGCTGTGTTCTTATATAAGAGGCCAATCCAGTGGGATGCAGAAAGGCTATAGAAGCTTTGATGGCCGCAGCACAAAGACACAAAAGCAAAGAGGCAGCCTTTGATAGCCGTATCAGCCCGACGCCTCTGGGTTTATAATGGCCCACTACTATAGCTCCGGTCTGGTGTCAGTGCATACATGCTTTACAGTGCAGGCGCTTCACTCTCACATTTAGGACACGCACCAGTGGACACACTACAGCGTCCTATACCGGAGCTTGGACTGAGCTGCGTGGCGTGATGAGCTCAGAAATGAACGTAAATATTCTGAAAGGGCTGCGTGTCTTCACATCAAAAACACACCAACGTCATGCGTCATGCCATGGGTGTCGTCTTCAAGAGAGTTAATGCATAGTCCACGGCCAATCTGCCCGAAGCATACATATTTTCCTGCATATCATACTGTATGAGCGTGGTGCGTGGTAAACATTCCATTCATGCGTATTTAAAAAACTAAGGGATAATGGGTGAGGTAATCTCAAGCAAATGTATTGGACTTTACTCTGAAGACTAAATCAAGGACTTCCAAACTTCTTATTAAACCTATGAAGCTGCTAATTCTTAAGGAACATAAGAAATTAGGGCTGGGCGATATTGACAAAATGGACATCTTGATATATTTTTTGAGTATCCTGATTTTATGTCAATCCAACAGAAATGTGTTAAACATGTTTTAACGTATTAGTTGAGGTTTAATCAACAGACAAATGTGAAATGTCTGTAAAATTAATCCAATAAGTGCAAAAATATCACCTTATACCCTTAGTTGAAAGTTTACATTACTTTTATACATTTTTATTTTTAATCAGCTTTTTTGTAGCATTTTTTAATTTAATAAACGGTATACTTGAAATTTAAATTCGGCGTATCTTCAAAACAACAGTCACGATATAAACTAAATTTTGATATATTATCCACCTCTATAGCTCCAATTTGGCTTATCCAATATTAATCCAATCCAAATTAATCCAATATAGCTCCTGAAACAGGAGTTCTCAGACTTGTTTCACTGATTGTGAATGACTCTTGGATGAGAGTCGAAACGTATCGTTTTTTCTAAAACAGAGTCCAGATGACTACAACTGAATCTTTTTCTACCATAAAGTCATAACATTTTTGTGGAGCGTCCAAAAAATATCAGGAAGCTGAAGTCTGTGAATAGGATACAATTCCAGAAGTCACTCCTTTAACGCAGAGTAGAACCAAATTACTTTGGCTGCGTTCACACACAGGACTGAACCAACAACTAAACCTGTACTAGCCCAAGACTAAGGGTGCATTTACACTTGCACAAGACCACAACAAAACTGGGACTATATTGGGACTAAACTTGGAACTAAATAAAGACAATACTTAGACCAAATCAAGTCAGTATCAGGACTAAACTGAAACCAGGACAAATGTGAACGGAACCTTTATGGTTTATACACCTGCACTCCACATGCACTTGGTACTTGAAATAACCTGTTTAATGAATGGAGGGATTAAACTGACTTGCATTGTATTATGTACAAAGACCCACTGCTGGGGCCTAATTCCCTCAGCATAAAGCTTCTACAAATGTACAACAGATGCATAAGAGGCGGCACAGCATTCAGCAAAGATAATATTGTGTCATTTCAGCAACTGTGGCTTTACAACAATCAGCTACAGTCACAGTTACACTCATGCAACAACATGCTTTTTCATAGATGGTATGGTACAGGGACAGTGTACGATAAACATTGACCAAAAGGAAAGATGCATTGTACTAGGTTGTAGCAAGAGGTGCTACATTTCAATATCAATATAATATACATGAAATATAAAAGTATATAGATAAATGACCATGTTACTATACATTATCCCTCTTAATGAACAAACAATTTAATTAACAAAACAAGTCTCCCGCATTTTCAGCAGCCATTTATAAAACGGTTCAGACCCATCCTTCATTCACACACCAGAAAGTTCCATCTCTTTTTTCCAGGCAGTTGTATGTAGGGATGTACCGATATTGGCAATACTGCGATATCTGAATCGTCATCGTAAAAAATAGTACCGTAGTTCTGAGTTCACGTCAGCGGAAAAAGGGAAGATGAATGCATATCCCATGTATGGTGTACATTTTAGGACATGATACTTTGTGCCGCGTCACCGTTTGAGCTAGCAGGATCCCACGCTACACGCTTTCAACACTCACGTCAACAACGACAACTGCCTCACACAGATGGAACAGCTGTGTTTGCAAAGAACAACAAATGGATTAGAGAAGAAAGTCGAGCAGAGACTGTCCAAAACCCTGCGACAATTAAGTTCCAGTTTGGGTTTGGTTTCGCGAAGACAACAAGAGCTAAAGGAGACGACCAACAGTAGTGATGAAGTACAGTGTGGTACTCATGGATCTAATAAACACTCTGGAAAGTCCTGGCGATAATACGGTGAGCCTTCCCACAATATTGCAATAAATATCGTACCTTGAGATTTACATATTGTTACGTACTTAGTTCACACACACTAATGTTTAAGTATGGTGTGCATACTATATGGTGGTCTACATTTTGGGACGCTGCACTCTCCTCTTGAGGTACATGACGACCCGCTTGAGCAATATAAATAAAATTTAGATTTTTTGGGGATAATAAAAATAAAAGCCTAGTTGTATTAAATGTAATTAATATTGTATTTTATTAACCTTTATTTAACCAAGTAAAAAACCCACTCAGATCTAAACCTCCTTTTCAAGGGTGACCTGGGCCAAAGTAAAAATGAATTATAATGTTTGCTATAACTCAACTTGTTGCTCCGCTGGCCTCAGCTTTGCACAAAGAGGTAGGAAGTATAGTATAGCATTATGTAAATTATAGTTAACGTTGTTTTGCAGGTACGCAAAATTTGAAAATCGGATACATCGTTCATTTAAAAAAACGAATTCAAAAAGTTGTAATCTTTGCAACATGTGATATTTCCACACTTTTTCACCTAACACATTTAAAGAGATTTTAGGCTGTATTGTCAAACTATCTTCTGATTATTGTTATTAAAATACACCTCCCAAAAAATCTCTATCACTATTTCTGTCAATATCCCTCACTTGTATTGCACAACACTATTTTAGGTCCTGAAAACGCTTTCCACTCTGCTTAGACTGAATAAATGCCTCGAGTATCCTCAGAGTAATAATGTCCATAGGGTAAGGAAGTGAAATCCTCCTGGGTCGGACGGCCTCGGCTTATTCTTGATGCTGTTTCTATAAGGACTTTAACGCCTCGGTCAGCCATAAGTGATACAGAAAGGATTAGCCGTCGCAGATCAGCAGAAAGTTACAGCTCAAAACGTGCCGCAAACTGATTAAGAGTCAATGTAAGACGTAGTGGTTTCTACTAACTGCTCGATTGTGAAAAAATGATAATGATTCAGCGAAATATGAGCTAAGCCGGTTGCATGTTCGGTGATTAAAGGCTAAAACTCCATCTGTCCGTGTGCGGTCTATTTATCTATTACTGATTGTTGCCCGGGCTAATTGGCTTGGAAGAATTTGGTCCTTGCCGCTTCCCTGTAAACAAGGAGACCATCTTCAGCACTCAGAAGGATTGGATTCAATTACAGTCGGCTACGGTCTGCATATCAGATAAGACCGAAATTACACAAGCGTTCTCAAGGTGACAAGTTGAGTGAACGCTGGATGAATAAAAAGCAGCAGCCAAGGACGCACCGGTCTGAAGTGGGGACCTCTCATCACAGGCTTATGCTGAGCTCGGCTTAAGAGGCCAGCTTTAACATACATTCAAGTCATTAAGTCAGGGCCAGGTGACATGGCCTGAAAATAAGATCATGATATGTAAACTCTTTTGCCCCTGGAGATACGGCCCATCGCGACTTTGCCTCTGTTCAAAGTGGAGTTGTAAGAAGTATCGAAAATCAAATACTAATATGACACTGGTATCGAAACTAGACTCATTTGAGCAAGTATCAATTCTCTAAAACAAAACATTAAACAGGACAAATTGTGACTTCTCCTAAACAGTTTTAAGATGAATTTGAGCTTTATTAGAACTAGAATAAGAGCACAATGTTTGGTAAAGAAAGTACAATTAGTTTGTGTTGTGTTGTCAGTCTTATTTGACCTCAAAAAGAGCATGTTAATTATCATTTTAGTGTCTTTATTTTTGTTTAATAATTGATTGGATCCCTAATTAGTCTTAACAAAAGTATATTCCGCAAGATCAACATTGAGTTTGAAAGCCAAGCTAAAGACCTATTTGTTCACAAATGCCTTTAATACATAATTGCACTGTAATTCATTGTATAGTTATTGCTCGTAAAGAATCTTTTAATGCACAATGGAAAGTACTTTGGTTGAGTTGTTGCTTTTGTCAAGCGCTATACAAATAAAGTTTGATTGATTGAAGTTTGAGTTTTGCTTCCAAAATGACTTAATTACGAGTGTGTTTAGCATCCGCAGAGCCTCCACAGTCAGTGTTTTAGCTGCTCTAGGCGTCATCAGGAGCTCTAGTGTTGACAAAATCAGATACTAATATTATGTTTAAAACAACAGTTTCTTGTCTAAAAAAATATTGTTTTTCTTTTTGTGGTATCAAAATTGGTATCAAGTTTGAAATGTTAGAACAGTTACTGCAGTGTGCATTTCAATGATATCACATTATTAGACTTTCATATCACCCACAAAGTAAACAACAATCTATCATGAGCGATATGCGACGGCCAAGTCTCACATCAAGCTTTCCATTTTCTACCAAGAGTAAATGTATTGTGCTTTGAACCATAACTCAAGCCACTATTCTTTATAACTGAGGTATAAGTTATGTAAGTCTGAGTGCATTCTGCAACTTTCCATAACTCTCACTGTGGCGCAGAGAAAAAGACATTATTTTAGTATCTTGGATGGTTTCCATTTTCAAAACCAAAATGTTTCTTGCTGAGTGGGACATAAAAAAAAGATGTCGCTTTATATAAGATTCCTTGGTAAAGTATTCACAAGGCATTGGTACTGCGTTTGTGTTTGTCTGACATTATTAACATTAGTAGACGCTTATAAATACAGAATAACTGTTAATGAGTCAATAATGAAAAGCGTCTTAAAAAGCGTGAGTAGAAGTCAAGTGCTTTAACAAGAATATCATTTTACACTTATCAATTATGTGCCAATTATACAAAAAAATAATAACAATAATGTGCATATAACAATAATAGGGTATTAATAAGAATAAGAAGAATAAGAATTGTTAATAGACTGTTATATATTTTTGAAGTAGTACCCTTATCTAAAATAATTCTATAATAAAGATGAATGGAAATCCAGACTATACTTTTAATTGTTAAAATATAAATGTCATGTTAGGAGTGGGCACAAGCCTGTAATGGTAAATGGAAATGGTTTAAGCTAGTTGTCGATAGCTGTGTTTGGCGTTATGCAAAACAACACTGCATAAAACTGTTGAGAAATGTCTCACTTGGTGCCTTGTTCTTTTGGCAGCAAATGGCCGCAGTTTATTTATGGTAATTCATTATAAATAGTTTACAAAGTGCTCAGTCTCACCAGTATCTTGGTGGTGTAGGCGCTGTTGAGGGAGATGGCATTGACTAGTAGCTCCAGAGACTTGGGCGGCAGGACTCCAGGGTCTGGGATCTCCTTGTAGTGCACATCTGCGACGTACACCTGCACGGCCGTCATGCGGTTTGTGGTCAGAGTCCCGGTCTTGTCTGAGCAAATGGCTGTGGCGTTCCCCATTGTCTCACATGCATCCAGGTGACGCACAAGGTTGTTGTCCTTCATCATTTTCTGTTGAGACCAGACGATACAAGGTCAGCGCATGTTTTACATCAGACACGTAAGAAGTGATATATTTGACTTACATTACAGAATTGTAAATTATACTTTTTCCTTTTAAAATGCCCTGACAAGCCGTTGTTGTGAATACGAACTGTTTATACTCCAAAGAATCAAGATATAAAAGTTTTAATAACATGTAACATGTGCACTGAAATGGAGCAAAGTATCGTGGTCTATGTTGTTACATCTTTGTTTTTTTGTTGCGGTTGCTGCAACAAAACCATGCATTTAAGCAAAGAAGCTTGTTATTATTCGATTGTTATTATTGTTGTTATTATTAGTGACGGCGGTAACACATTTATTTTTTTTAAGAATTTCTTTCTCAGGTTTGCTGTTTTGTCGATTTTCTTGATACTTTTAGAATTCTAGTAATCCTAGTACTTGTAGTATTTTAGTACTACACTGTAGTACATTTGTAGTACTTTTAGAATTCTCTAATTAGTACGTTTTTTTCCAGGTTTTCTTTCCAGGTTTGTAGTTTTGTAGATTTGTTTTCATACTTTTAGAGTTAGAGTCGAGTAGTTCTAGTACTTGTAGTGTATGCAGTAATTTGTAGTATATGCAGTATTTCATATATAACAGTACTTGTTGTAGTACCACATTGTAGCACTACAATACTACCTTTTGTATATTTTTGTACTTTTAGAATTCTAGTAATCCTAGTACTTGCAGTGCATTCTGTATTTTCATTACTATGTTGTAGTACTTGCTGTAGTACCACGTTATATTATTACGTTGCTGTACTACATTGTAGTACTTTTTCATGCTTTTAGAATTCTAGTAATTGTGAGTTTCCAGGGGTGTTTTTTTTAGGTTTTCTTTCTCAGGTTTGTCTTTTTGTAGATTTATTTTTGTACTTTTAGAATTCTAGTCATCCTAGTACTTGCAGTGTATTCAGTACTTTTAGTACTATGTTGTAGGTTGTAGTACTACATTGTAGTACTACATTGTAGCACTACCTTGTACTGCATTTGCATTTTTAGAATTCGAGTAATCCCAGTACTTGCAGTGTATTCAGTATTTTCAGTCTTATGTTGTAGTACTACATTGTAGTACTTTGTTGTAGTAGAACTACGTTGTAGTACTTTGTTATAGTACTTGTTGTAGTACTAGTACTTTGTTATAGTACTTGTTGTAGTACTAGTACTACGTTGTAGTACTTGTTGTCGTACTGGTACTGCGCTGTAGTACATTTTGTACATTGAGAATTCTAGTAATCCTAGTCCAAAAGTAGTCTAGACCAGAGCCCAAGGTCTCAGGACCCAAGTATTGCAGTAATGCAGTCGAAGTACATCGAGTACTACCTTCAAAATAAAAGCACATTGAACAATCAATGCACTTTAATACATATACAGTCAAATTGAGGCACGTTTTGAGAAACCATTCTTCTGTAGTCAACACAATACTCCAACGCCTTCAGTCCCTCACAGTGCTACTACAGACTATTACAGTGATGCAGTAGAAGTACATCGAGTACTACCTTCAAAATAAAAGCATTGTAAAACAATGAATTTGGGTTTTACACAATAAAAGCACGTTAAAAATATGTTTTTGGGATTTTCACAATAAAAGCACTGTAAAACAATGTTTTGGGAATTTTCCCATTAAAAGTACTGTAAAACTATGTGTTTGGGATTTTCACAATAAAAGCATTGTAAAACAATACATTTTAGTCCAAGTCCTTCACAGTGCTACTACAGCCTATTGCAGTAATGCAGTTAGAAGTACATTGAGTACTACCTTCCCAATAAAGCGCTGTAAAACAACATTTGGGGGATTTTCACTGTAAAAGCACTGTAAAATAATGTTTGGGGGATTTTCACAGCAAAAGCACTGTACTTGTGAACGTGTGGTTTGTATTTCTGCCTTGTGTACTTTTTTAGAGTTTTATATAATTTCTGTGTTCTTTTTTACAGTTCAACAGTATTTCTAAAAATGTTTGTGCTTGTTTTTCTTGTACTTGCAGTCTATTCGGTATTTTTAGTACTATGTTGTAGTACTACGTTATAGTAATAGTACGTTGCAGTACTTGTAGTACTTTTAGAATTCTAGTAATTGTAAGTTTCCAGTTTTGTATTTTTTGGAGTTTGTTGTTTTGTATATATTTTTTTGTACCTTTAGAAGTTTTCGTACTTGTAATTTTCATTCTCGGGTAATTTTCGAAGTTCGTCGATAGTTTCGGTAATTTTAGCAAATTTTTCGCCAAAACTTTTTGACCTCTGCCGTCACTCGCAATGGCTTGTTGCCATTGCAATTTCTAGTTCTTACTGTGACAGCCCACAATATTGGCGATTCAATATCATAATATTTCAGTCATTGTTACATCCCTATTTTACACGGTTTACAATTTTAGTAGTTTTGGAATCCGCTATGTTTAAATCATAAAAAAAGCTTCTTGTTGCCATTATGAGAAGAATTTACCATTTTTGTTTCCTGCATCATATTTAAAAGGTGCACATTTTAACTTTTCTGCTCAAGTGTTCACCACCTGCTTGTCTCCAAGTCAGCAAGTTTGAGGGGGTTTGTGATTTTGTCTGTACGTACAAGTTTATTCAGAATTCAAAGTAAGGTCATGAGATAAATGAGACCCCAGTTCAGTGGATAGGTGACCCCACTAACAGTAAAAATGCTTATCCAGGTACAGTTTTGCAATTAAAGCAAGAATAAATGAATAAATAAATAAATGAAAGAGAGATAAGTTCAATGCCATTCTGAGGAACGTTCCAGGCAAAGTAATAACATCTACATAGAGCCTCCTGCCAGAAAAGTTACATAGTGAAGCTTATCATTATTATTAGTCGTTATTTAAAAACCTGTTCTTAAGATATGCATTTCACCTTTGTGTTTCTCTGTTCTTAAAGAAAATTATCACCAAATATTCTCTCTTACTT
The DNA here is from genome assembly GCA_015082035.1 of Chaenogobius annularis. Lineage (NCBI taxonomy): Eukaryota > Metazoa > Chordata > Actinopteri > Gobiiformes > Gobiidae > Chaenogobius > Chaenogobius annularis. The sequence goes on along the minus strand of BJKM01000013.1, from coordinate 19,475 downwards.
GAATAATTATTCGGTACTACTTTGACTGTATTCAAGTAATATAATTTGAATGTACCTCTGCTGTTTCCTACTTCTGAACGTAGTAGTAGTAGTAGTACTAGGTGATAAATGAGAGCATGTTTTGTTCCTTACTTTGACAGAGTAGGCCAGGGAGATAGTGACAGCTAACGGCAGCCCCTCCGGCACAGCCACCACCAGCACAGTGACTCCGATGATGAAGAACTTGACAAAGTACTGGACGTAAATGGGAGTGCACTCGGTAAGCCAGGGACGCTTCTGCAGCACGAAGTTATCGATGGCAAAGAACAGGACCAGGATGATGACTGTGATGGCCGACATAAGCAAACCTGGAGAGAAATCAGAGAACAAAAATATTTATAGAAAGATTTGAAAATGAAAAAATGTGTACAGAAGATGCTGAATTCCTAATAAGACAAGACTTTCTTAGTGAATAGAATTGGGTCTATAACACCCTACTGACTTAATGACTTCTCCAACATCACTATTACCATATAATAAAGCCTTACAAACTAATGCACAATATTTCAATCTGGACAGTTAAATTGAAACAATTCGACCACCATCCATATGCAATTTTCAATCTAAAGGTACTGGATTCGTCTTGTTCTAAGGGAGAAGCCATAACATAAAACTGCTCTACCTTTCTCGTACTACCCTATTGTCCTCTGCCTCACAGCTCCTCATTGTAACCTATTGTTCTCTACCCGCCTCTCTCTCCCTGGTTAGCATTTCACTGGCTTAATTTCTTGATTGGCTTTCTTTGTTGGACTGTCTTCATTAACAGAAATGGCCTTTTTCATACCACCGCTTCTCCCTGTTTAAAATCTGCACCTCAAAGCGTCTCGATTTCAAAAACAGAGATGCAAAGATGACCACCTTTGACACCTTTTCTACCACAGTATAGAATTAAACGTATCCATCTTGCATTTATTCAATTATAGTATTTTTAGGTAAAGTTAAGGAGGTGCTAGATTGATTATTATCATTTATTACAGTGCATTTATATAGCGTTTTTCCACTTTCAAGGCACTCAAAGCGCTCTATTAGGACATGTGGGTGAAGTGTCTTGCCTAAGGACACAAGGACATTTCCTCTAGCGCCCCTCTGTGGCACCGGTTGTTCCAGCAGTCTCCCATCACAATACTAACCAGACCCTGCCGTGCTTAGCGTCCGAGAGCGCATTGCCTGCTAACACCTCCTTAGTGATTGCCTTTTATTTAGTGTCAAGTAGATGCTTATTTTAAATGTTATGACACACAGATATCGATAAGAATTTCATGTTTGTACAGTTAAAAGGCTTGAGGTGAATATCGTGACGTTGCCGGCTGAAGAATGCCATAAGTCCAAACAGTGGCTGCTGCTGCTGCTGCTAATCCATCTCTGGTGCCACATTGTTATGACACTGTCCCCATTCAATCACTCAGACCCACAGAGTGATGCAAGGCTCACTGTAAAACACCTCTGGCCTGCAGGCTGAAATTAAAATGATACAACAAACTATGGTTGTTGTGGAAAATTTGCTACTAGAAAACACATCAAAATATTGAAGGATCATTTTAAAGATAGGATATTTATGTACTAGAGTTGTTAGGCTATAATCATAGTTTAGCTAGATGAAATATTTATATTGAGGTGGGTGAAAAGCATGCTTATTTAGGTTGTTTCTTCATTTAAATGTTTGTATTCTTATATCTATTTCTATGTATCCATGTAAAGCACTTTGTGATTAAAAAGGCTACATAAAGAGCAGAATAACTTACTTTCTGCGGTTTATGGTTTATTTTACAGTTTGTTCACTATTTGGGTAATCAATACTTGAACCCGACACCAAGACACTACAGTCACTTTTGAGCACATTTCCAATGGATATTCTTAACATCGGCTGAATATCATCCCCAGGATAATTCAAACAAATATGAAGATATTCATTTTTGTCGATATTGCCCAACACTGTGCAGCATACGTTAGTGCAGGGCTATTCAATTTAACTTTCCAGAGGGACAGATTTTTCGGCCGGCCAAGGTCTCTGGGCCAGAGGTGCAAGTCACGACTGTAACTAAATTTTGGGTTGCACAAAATAGATTAGATTTTTGTGTGAAATGACAAACAAAATGCAACATTTCATCCAGTTCTGAACCAGAATTAAATTAGGACTAGACTAGTATCAACCAGGTCTGAACCAAGACTAATCCAGAATAAATACAGACAGTTCTAAAGCAGACCAAACCAGACTGAAACAGACCAAACCAGGTCTAAACTAGTGCTAACCCAGAATTAAACCAATAAACAAGGTATTATTGTTTTTTAATATTGGGAGCATGGGTTGTGGGCCGGATGACATCGCTCGGGGGGCCTGATTTGGCCCCCGGGCCTTATGTTGAATAGCCCTGCGTTAGTGTAATAAGGCAAATACGAAATCTGCTATGCAAAGTGTGTTCATAAATCTTGCAAAACAAAATTCCCCAGAAGGAGGCTCTAAATAATCCACTAGTAGACAACATATAGACCTCATATATAACATCAGAAAGAATAAAGCCTGTTCGTGGATTGACTAATGGTAAATAGGCCAAACTTTGAGCAAAGAGGAGGTAAATTACTAAATAATGTTTGATAAGGCTCATGTGGAGATTGCAGGTAAAATAAATAAACACACACAATATGCAGCGCTGATTGAGCTCTACACTGTTGTTTTGGTCTGATTACAAGTGTAACTAGACCCGCAAATAACTGGGCTAGGCTTGAAGATTACATAATTTGACAACCAAATGTTCCCCCGTAGTTTTGAAAGAAAAGTTTTAAAATGTTTTCAACTATAATAGAAAATGAAAATGGCTACAGGCGTCTGTGCATTACTGCTGTGTCTTTGGGCACGACACTTCACCTATTTGCCTCCAGTGCAGTCCTGTATGAATGAGTGTGAGACTGGGTGAGTGGTTTGTTGATATTAAACGCTTTAAATGCCCATTGGTGGTCAAATATTAAATTTGACCATACATGGATACAAACCTGCTATATTCAATATATTCTGCAGTGACGCCGCAGGTAAGATACATTTTAAATAATTCATTCGGAAATGTTTTAAAATATGCTTTAGTTATAAGCACTAGTTAATAGTTTATAAGTACTCATAAAGCATTTACAAGTCTTTATCACTTGGTTATTGAGAACAGTTCAACAAGCAGCTTATTGATGCTCTAACATACATTTATGAACACGCCATTTACAAATGCCTGGAATTGTGCTTTTAAACAAATAACTAGTGCTTATTAATGACTTAGAAATAGTTAACTAAGGAATCTTATTTTAAAGAGTTATCAAACATTTTTTGATAATATGAATCCAAGTCTTCTGTTTTTATTTGAATACCTCTTTTTATGCATGCCCCTGTTTTATCATAGTTTATATACTCTACTCCTATCCGCTCTCTTCCTAAGTAGTTCGTGCTCCACAGTTTACAGTCTATCTGCAAATGGATGCACGTCAGTCCTGGACCATCTGCAGCCTGTCCGTCTGTGGGAGTAGAATCTCTCCTTCACAGTGGTTCTCCTCGAGGTTTCTACTTTTTCCCACAGGGTTTCTGTAGTTTTATTTCTGGCCGAAAAGTAGGGTCTAAGGACAGGAGATGCAGGACAGGAGACAGGTATCCATTCGCTAAATTCCTGTGAACATTGTTTAATCAGCTTTTGATTGCTTCAATGTTTTATTCTACTGTTTTTGTTGCACCATATCGCCTGAGCAAATTCCTAGTTTGTAAATTCCGTTCACTGACAATGGCAGTAAAACAGTTTCTGATTCAGGTTGAGGCAAGCTGCCACATCTCCCCAAAGGAAAACTGACTGAAGGCTGCCAATCTCCGCCTACTGCATTCCCAAAAACACAATTTAAAGATTTACAATATCACATTCAAACAAGAAATGTAGGCGAAAGCCTTGTCCCCTTGTGGACTTGAACCACCAGCTCAGTCACTATTGCTTCTTGTTTTTGGCCTTGATGGAATACATTTGTATTGAACTGTGTCTTCCAGAAAAATATAGCTCGACTGACTGATAATGTCGTTCTGAACTTAGTCGAACCTGCTTTCCCGATTTGCACGGCCAGTTTGGTGAGCTTCCCCTGCAGCACAGATTTTTCCTTTTTGGGTGCGGACACTTTCTTCCTCTCCTTCTCCTCCTCGCCTCCCTCCGCGCTCTTGAGGGGCTGCATCTCCATGGCAGCCGCACCGTCCTGCTTCTTAACTGTGAAGACAGCACACGGGACAGTCGTGTCACACATAAGACAGGGCCTACACTGAGGTATCGACAGCTCCTGCACTGCTTACACATGAAATAAAAAGGAGTGTAATTTTTATTATGAGTTTTGTTTTTCCAATAAAAAACAACAAACTTCTAATACTTTATGTTCAAAAGGTGGTCCTGGAACTAAAGCAGTACAGTATGGGTCAGTTTAGTATTGGCTTTCATTGTCAATATGAAAAATTCATTTCATTTTCTACCGCTTGTTCCCGTTAGGGGTTGTGGGTGACTGGAGCCTATCCCAGTGCCTTTGGGCCTTAGGCGGGGTACACCCTGAACAATGGCCAACTCGTCGCAGGGTTAACACAATATGAAAAATGACAAGTAAATTGTGCTATGTAGAATTTGTTATTCAACTAGTCCAGTCAAGCTCTAACTTTTCCACATCAAGTGCCAACTAAACTGTGTGAGTACCAACATCTAATCCCAGACTTCAACTGGGTTAAATAAGGCTAACCATGTCTTTAAATTAGATTAAATCAGAGATCTTGAGACTAAACCATAGAAAAAGTTAAAGGATGACAAAAACATGAAAAGATTTGCCTCTAATTAAAACATATTCTCAAACTTCAGAGGGTACCAGTGGTACACATACCACAGTTTGAGAAACACTGTACTAGTCAATAAAAAAATAATGGAAATTAGGGTTGCACCTAACGATTATTTTAGTTGTCAGCGATTATTTTTTGATTATTCGACTAGAAAGGATTATTTCTACTGTACAATTTTACCAAATTAAATAACCAAATAAAGGTTAGAATATGGTGACTGAAGGTTTCTAGAAAGAGAATATTTACAAATAAAGAGTAAAATGTAAAATCAGAAATTATTTTTAATATTTTGACATTGTCATCAAATAAGGTCTTTTGGCATGTTTTAGAGTCTGTATAGTCCAAATAACAATTACGGATATCAAAATATGATTATTCCCATTAATAGCTGCAGCCATAATGGAAATACTGGTGTTAATAAGTAAAAACTGAATATAACCATACTGCCCCGACTCTTATTGTACTGCTAAAGGAAAACCATATTATCTTTGTACAACCAGCATATGAAAAAGCACCATAGCAAGATAAGAGAACCCTAAATGGAGGTCACCTCCATGGTAACCTGCAAAAGAAATGAACACCAACTAATCTGAATTAGCACAAATTATTACAGTATTTTAAACCAGCCATTAAAAATCCTCACTGATGCCACTTATATATATAAAAAAAAAAAGTAGGTCACTTGTTATTACTGCATTTGTCACATCTACTACTTTAGTAGCTATGCAAAGTCGTAAATCAAGAAAATAAAATGCAAGTTGGACTCAAAATGATTTCAGACTGATCCCAGTAAAAGGTCCCTGCAGGAAACTAAACATGTTAAATCAGGTAAAAAAAAAGACTAAAAGATGGATGATCATGAACATTAAAGGTGCACTATGTAACTCTTCTGATGAAAGATCCGCCACTTCCTTATAGCCATGGAGATGTTGTTTCTTTGCAAACAATCTTCCATGTTTCCCTTCAATTCATGGGTCAGAAGTGACGTCACACACTCGTTACTACCGCCATCTTGAGGACAAAAGTCGCATGTTGCTCTGTGGGCTGCGCCAACAAAAAGTCTCAAAGCAAAGGATTCTTCTGTAACATCCCTAAAGACCAAATTTGTCCAGAAATGAGAGGTAAGGAGGGACCAGTGGACTTACAGAAATCAATCCAGACTGAGGCTGAACTGTTTGTTTCAGGGAGTTAGCATCTGGCTAATGCTAGTTTACATATTATTGCGTGGCTATGCTAATAAACGTTAGCCTACTTGCAGACAACAAGCCTATTTCCCAACTGTCCGGGTGTTATATTTTAGGCTCAGACACAAAGTCTCTTGGAAGCTTTGAGGGCTTGTCCGGTGCAAAGGGCTTGTGGACGAGGAAACTTATAGATGTAAATGTCCAGAAAAGTTTGTTGTGGCAAGTTGTCGCTGCCTTTATGTGTCAGCAACTCGCCGCTGTAGATAAGGATCAAATAACTTCTGTCTTCTTAAACCGTAATCAACTCTTTTCATTTTAAATGTTATATGCTGTTTTTCATGACTATCTGACAGCGGAAAGGCAACAGCATGTGGTGACGTCTTCAAAATGGCAGTGACAAGAATACGTCACGTGACTGAAACCCATGGATAGAGGCATCACAAAATCACACAATGTTGCTCTTTAATCAGTTCAATTTGATAAACGGACAATAAGATGTGATTATTCTCCACAAATAGTTTGAAGGGAAATTTATGGTATTTTTTAAGTCGTTTTAACAATAAAAATTAGCAGTTTTCATACAGTGGAAGAAGGAAAAACAATAACACCTTGGAGACAAGCAGGTGGTGGACCATTCACCAGAAAAGTTACATTGTGCATCTTTAACTTCATAAAATCACAACAGAATTTTTTATCATAAATAACTGATAGTGAATTACATTAGTGTCTCAAAAAACCTAAAATTATTATACTATGTATTATCATTTTAATACAATTCAAGAGTCACTTGGAATAATGGACAAGTGGACGACACACACATGAGAAACAAGAGAATGATGAAAGCTTCAGAGACAGTGTGAGGGGTTTCTACACTACTGAGACAGCGTGTACGTACTAGGTCAATGTGAGGGACAGCGACTTTATTCAAACAGATACCGTTTTATTCAAATACACTTAAACGCATCTGACATTGTGCAATAGTAATAATATTTGACCCAGAACGTGCACAAGTGTGAATGAGGGGAAAACACAGAGGAGAGATCGAGATGAGGTTTGTTACCTTTTATCTGGTTGCTCTCCATATTGCCATCTTGCATTTTACCTATGATGGAGACATATAAGACAATAACCAACAAAAATAACCAAGGCCGACACAGCAACAGTCCAAAGACGTGGACACAACGGAAACAGCAACAGGAGAATGACTTTAATCCATGTCACAGAGAAAAGGTCATGTGCAGCGAGATCACGACTGCCGACAACAATGTACAAATGCAATATGAAGAATGTGTATGCAAGTCTATCTACACAATTAGTCACTTAGGACTAACTTTGCCTGTAATATATTATAACTTAATGTTTTCTGAACAAATAATTGTACACACATAATCAGTTCAAGTCAAACCGGTGGCCCTGAAGAATGAAAGAAATTAAATGACAAAATCTGAAAAACATTGAAAATAAGCCACAAAGAATTAAATACATGGCAAAACTTAAAAGAGGTTTGGTTATATCTACCGTGTTTTCCAAGCATTATCGTCTGTAGTGATATATCAGGTGGAAAATATCATAGAAGATAATTGGTTTAATTTGTTGTTTGCAAGAAACAGGGGCAATGTGGATATTTATTTAAGTCAGGGTAAAATGTCATTATCATTGTCTGACAGAGGTCACAGCTTTGCAAGTTTTATTTTCTCTTTCTTCAACTTATTTTTGTGAGTTGCAAATAGTTCCTCTCTTTGTCATGATTTGTGTCTGTCCCTTGCCCTTCAGGGCCACCGTACCATCAGAGGAGAAAATGAGTTATTGAGACAGAAACACTACACACAAACTGAGCACACACACCACAGACAAACAGGAGAAAGCATGCAGAGGAGAGGCGCATGCACGACTGGAGCCGACGGAGAGAGAGAAGGACAGAGAAAAAGGGAAAGAGAGAGAGCAAGAGAGGGAAAGAGAAAAAGGGAAAGAGAGAGAGCCTGAAGGAACAGCCTCCCACATTGTGAAGTTACGTAACTCCAGTTGAAACTCCAAACTAAGTCCAGGGGAAGATTTGTCTGCATTTATCTATTTTGGGTTGTTTGGAGATGTCTTCCACAAAGGCAGCTAAAAATACCTGTTCCTTGTGTCTGTATATATTGGTCATTAAAGGACGCTATAATTACAGTAATAATGCCATGTTTGTTTTGTTGCTAGTCTCTGCAGGGCGTCCAAACTCGATTGTCGGGATGTCTTTAGCATGTATGTTCAGGAAATGCGGCTCATTCCACCTCCACGTTTCGCATTAGCCCGAGTCCCTGGAGTCACAATAAAGCTGAAGATGACAAATGGCTCTGTTCCAGCGCAGGACAAGGGCAACATTACGCTGCAAATCACGCCTCCTCCGCATCGAGAACAAACGCTTTAGAAGACAATCTCCGAGGAGAGGCAGATAATACCCTCCCAGAGCCGCAATGAGGGGACTTAATCTCATTGCATCTTGTCCAGTTAGCGTTGAAAAAGAGTGATCTCAGAAGACACAACTAACTAACTAAAGCAGATGACCCAATAGTTTAATTCATGCACAATAAATACAAATGAATGGACTTGAACTTGTGCTCTGGGCAACAGTGATAAACGAGTTAAGTGGGTTAGGTCCCTATACAGTCGTTTACAGAAATGATGTACAGCACAAAGGACTGCCACCAGGCCAAGTTACAAGTTTGATCTCTGGAGGTAAGAATGTATATTTGGGAAGGCAGTAGATCAGTGGTAAGAGCACTCGTCCACCGACCTGAAGGTAGTATGTACAATATGAAGTGGGGTGTACATGAATGGTGGTGGTAGTCCGAGGGGCTGATGGCACAGATTGGCAGCATGCTTCCAGGGCAGCTGTGGCTACAATAGTAGCACAGAGTATGGGATGAAAGAATAATAACAGTGTAGCGCTTTGACAAACCTGTAAAGCGCTTTACAATTATTATGTTAGCATGTATTATATTTTTCAATGATTTTTTAGCAAATGTAATTGAATAACTGAAAGATAAACCAATTACTATTTTATGCACTTATTGTATATTTTAAAGATACAATAAGATAAGATATGAAACAAAACCTCTAAGTCAAACACTTTGGCCCAAGTTGAAAGGCACTGGATGTTGAAATGTGTTTAAAGTGAAGTGTTTGCTCATAGCGAGTGCAGAGACACAGTGAAAGTGTGGACAGAGAGAGAACACAGAGGAGCTGAGGCGGGCGGCAGAGAAAGGAGAGGTAAGTCACAACAGTCAGAGATCAGAGCTTATCAACCTACCATTAATGAGGCTGGCACTGCCGGGAGCAGTAATGCCCGCAGCCCCATCCGTGGCTATAGTGGCGATGGGGTGGAGAGGGGGGTGGGTGCAGTCTAGCCGGTAACAATAAGGGTCAAAATGAACAAAAACACACAAACAGCCACACAGGCACAACGCCACACAAAACAATGAACAGAAATAACATGGTTATAAGACATTCAAGATTCAGGCTCAAGTCAACACTAACTTTACTCCTATGTCAGTGACAACTGATGACAATTAAGTAGCAGGTGTATTACTATTTATTTTATTATAGCACATAAAATGTAACATTAAACACACAACACATGAGGAGGTGGGGACAGTATGTCAACAGGAATGGACCTGCTCGTTTTACAAAGTGATTTAGTAAATATTTTAACCATGTTATTCATGTTACTTATTTGGTAGAGCTTAAACTTAAAAGTCTAAAGCGTTGCCCAAGTCAGTTTCCTTTGCATGTTGCTGTCCTTCTGAAGATATATTAGGACATTATTTTAGCACAGAACAATCTATTGGACACAAACATCATAGAGAAGTTCCTCATCATCACCATATGCCTCAGAAAAGCACATGTGAACAGATAATGTCTAAACCTAATCCCATTGTTCTCATTATTACCGCTCTGAGTTGGCAGCTCATCTCTCTAAAGACAGTCTACACATGGAGGAAACCGCGCTGATGCTGAATGCTTGTTATAAAAGCTTGTTAGTTTGATGAGCGCTCAGAGAAAAGGAGGAAAAATGTGTCGTCTGTTAACACTTAAAAAGATGCAGCGCTGCGTGGACCGGGCTTCTCTTTTTAAGTCAGCGTTAATGTGGAGAACACTGCAAAAATGTTATATCTGCATTAGGTTAATTCAAGTAAAGTTCAATTAAAAGTAAAAAAATATATATATATGTTATTAGATGTTGCATTAGTTAATTTTATTTTCTGCAATTTTCAAGTAAAATGTTCAATACAAGTGGATTATGTTTAATTGTCTTATTTCAAATGCATTATATATATACAAAAAAAAACTAGTTCCATCTAGATTAATTTTATGAATACAAAACTCATGAAAAATGCAATTGTTGTTACATTTTCCCATAGAATTATTTGTTTAGATGTTAAGATAAGATATTTAAAATGTGTACTTCAATTAAATAGTGAAATATATTTGTGAGTGAAGGCATTTTAACTAAGACAGATACTCTTTTTGCAGTGTAGGGACTAAAATGGTGGGTTCCTAAGGGGTCATTGGGGTCATAGGTCACAAGGCTCAGGTAGGACTCCCGGGGTCAGAGAAAAGTGATACTGTACCTGTGTTCTGGTGTCCGTCCTCCACTGCCCCACCTTCAAAAGGCGAATTAGGAACAATAAGACAGTCATGACAACAGTGAACGCAGCCACAGACTGAACTGTGCAGATTTGTGTCCATCACCAAGACATTGAGGCTAAAGCTGATAGGTTGTGTTCATGTACAATTTGTAAAATCTAAAAGTCTGAAATTCAAACAGAGAATCTAAACACGTTGAAAATTGTTGCTTTTCTGATGAAGAGGGATGGAGATGTTATTGCTCTGCCTGGAATATTCCACAACATAGCATTAACCATATCTATATCCATGGAGACAAGCAGGTTACGCCACCACGCCAAGCTACAGGTCAGATCTAGTGGTGAGTCGTATTTATTTATTTATTTTCAGCAATAAAAACCCCTGTATCAAATAAATGCAAGCTAGATCAGTTTAATGCCATACTGTTGAAAATTCCAGGCAAAGCAGTAACATCTCCATGGAGACAAGCATGTGGTGAACCCCCCCACACCAGAAAAGTTACAAAGTGCAACTCACTATTTTACATCCTGTGGCTTTTGTGGCAAGTCTTTACTTTTAAATACCAACCTTTTTTTTGCCATTTCCAGTTTTCCGAAACCATGGCAACAGACATCAAACTAAAGCACTCAATCGGCTCGGAGAATTTGATTAAATCACATGAATACAACTTATTGTCAAAAATGTGACTACAAATGGCACCACTATTTCACAAAGATTTACAACGGTTCCTTTTCAAAGTAAAGGAGAAAAACTAACCGGCAGGAAATAACGTAGCACTTTGTTAAATGCGGCCAATAGTGTTGAAAAATAAGTGTGTTTTGTGTCAGTACCTTTCTTCTCCTTCTTCTCCTCCTCCTCGATTCCGGCCCCCAGCAGAGTGAAGATGATGCCGGTCTGAGAGTTCACTCCCACCGCAGTGACCACCATGCGCCCGGAGCCCTCCATGACATGAGTGCCTGAGGACGGAAGATGCTTCAGTTTGAGGTAAAAGTTGACACAAATACTTAGTTTCTGAGTTTTACGCAGGTAATTTACTTTTTTTTTTAAGAAAGTTATGCCATGCACCTTGAAATAAAGTCTATTTAGTAATATTTTTTATAATTTGAGCTAGGGCTGCTATGTAACTGTCCATGACACTGTCTCAAGATCCACCAGGAGTAAAAACTTTAAATCAAAAGTACCAAAAATTGTTTAGAGGTATCTTTTAACTTTACACAGCTTTGTAGTTTTGTTGTCTGATGGATCAAAATAACCTTTCTGTGAATTCTACACAGATGTAACTACTAAAAATATTGATAAGAACTAGATTTTAGCCGTGTTTACAGTGAATACAAGCCAATACAGGATCAGGCTTGGTTACATAATTACGTCTGAAGCACTTCCTGCATCTCAATTTAATTAACAAGCTTCCACCCGTGCGGTAAACCCACAGCTTACACGTGTATAAAGGATCTTTCCCTACACAGGAAAGTACAGCTCAAATATGACTTTCTAAGGCTTTCTGACTGACAGCCAAACCTGCTTTGCTCATTTACATGTGTTAACGGTGATGTATTAAAGGGGACGAGGCATCAAGAACACAGCCCACTGCTGTGTGCTTCTACTGTACTCTGTGAACTGCAAGTGGGCGATACACATGCACGTTAGAGAGAAGGCAGTGCTGAACCATTCGAGAAAACAATACCTAATTGCAGTTTTTTTGGCAGTTTTTGTTTCAAAATCGAGATTCAGTTCACAGAGGGCATTTTAAACCATGTCCAGAAGTATTTAAATTTGAGAGAAAAGTACCTAAAAAATAAAAAAGAAGGTGTTCGGAGATAAACTACTGGGTTTTATACATGCAAGAAAATATTTGCAGAAAATATGCAATAACTATGCAAAAATATGATAAAGTTAAATAATTGTGGCTTCTGGAAATTGCTATTATTAGTGAAGGGAGATATATTTTTGTATTCAATCCGGTGCCAAGAAATACTAAGGCAAATATCACGACATTGATCCGATACCAACAAGTTTTGTATTAAAATATATAGAAACTCCACTGTTATAAAAAACATTGTCATTATTTTCTTTCTAGCCCAGCTTGAACTAATATAAAAAGTAACTATATGTGCATAAAACCTAAAATAGAAACATTGTATTTCAAATATTAAAAAGTATTTGATAGAAGAAAGAAGAAAAAAATATATATTAATATATATATTAAATATATATTAATATATATTTTTGGAGGAATTTTCAGTATTGATATTTTAGCACGAGTTTGGATACTTTTCAATACCTGGGCCAGTAGTAAAATATGGACATTTTATATTTATTGCACCACTAGCAAGTATTTAAAATGCAATTTCACTGTGCACCCTGATCTTTTTGCTCTTGTTTTCTGATGTGGTTTTGAAAAATAGAAATAGTAAATAAACTAAACTACTTTTTTTGGGCTTTTTGCAAATGTTATATTTCATAAATAATAATAATAATAACAACAACCATTCAAAGCTCTCAGAAGGTGAACTGATCTGTTTAAACTCGAGCCACGTACCAGACAGGAGCATGGGGTCCTTGTCGGCTGATTTTTTGACATGGTCCGACTCTCCGGTCAGTGACGACTCATCAATCTTTAGGTCGTTGCCCTGAATTAAAATTCCATCAGAGGGAAGCAGGTCACCTAAAAGACACAACAAGTTTCATTAACAGTAAATATTTTCAAACAAGCCGTCCAAGAAGCTCCCTTAAGCCAACCAAAACAAGTTTGCAAGCCAGCGAGACTTCACACCTCGCTTGTATACTGTAGATATGTACAACAGAGTGAGGCCCCAGGAGAGTTGTGTGAGTGGGTCGGTATATAGGACTGTCTCCAGTTAATTAAATTTTTTATCATTAACATATCGTACCTTTAATATGTTTAATTGCATGAGGTGGACTTAATAACTTTAATCCCCTTCTGGAAATGAGATGGAGGCCTATTTTGGCTTGGTGAACCATGAAAATTACTTTTGGAAGAACATGCACAAGCCAATCAATGCCTTTTTGTAACCAAACTTATCACAAAGAGCTTTCTGATGATGAACTATAATTTAATTTGTTTTGCATAATAGGAAGAATTGAAAGAATGGTGTGGAACTGGGATGGAGGGGAATGGAAGAATTGTGAAAAACATTTGCTTCTGAAGATACATTATTCAGTGCTATTGATTTTCTAACTCATTCTGTAGCCCTGTGCGGCGACAGCTGTTGTGATTCTGGACTTTACAAAAATAAATTGAATTGAGTACTTACTAAACTGACAAAACAAGCACAAATGGAAATAAATGCAGTGTATTTCTGCAGTGATAAAAAGCAAAATATCAGGACACCTTTGCGCAGATTTTGAAATAACTTCTTGAAGGTAGATATAATGTCAATCAAATAGAATGTTTTTGAAGGTATTACAAGGTTTAATTATCAGAAAAATGTGAATTGTCTGTCAAATGAATCAGAAAAGTTAAGACATATTTTTGCTTTCACCTGTATTTGATAGTTTTCAATGTACCTTGATTTTTTATTTTTTTTTTAGCAGTTTGTACTATAAATGAACGATTTATTTTATATATTATCTAAAGTGCAATATATTGCCCACTTCGGACACGTTTAGAAGCAAAATGTATTCAAAATCAATCTGTATGCACCAAAAAATCAACTTAAATGTTAAATTAACTTTATCTTATATTTCAGAGGATTTGACATTATAAAACTGGTCATATATAAAAGATAATTTCAAATAAAAGTAGATTATGATTTCACTGTTTAGTCGTAGTGTCTGTATTTGTGAATAGTTTAGTCATATATTTAAGAATGATTGTTTTCTGTATGTAGATGGATGGCCACTTTGAAATTCCCCCCGTGATTAATCAAGTTAATCTATCATCTATCTTATTCTCAAATTGTGTTGTTTCTTCTCACAATTATAAATACCGAGACATTTCTCCTCACCGTATTTGATCTGAGCGATGTCCCCCACCACGATGTCGGCCACGGGCAGCTGGATGACCTGTCCCCCCCGGACCACCTGGAACTTCTGCTCCTGCTCGATGCGACTCTGCAGCCCCCGGAACTGCTTCTCCTTGGACCAGTCGTTGAAGGCAGTGACCAACACCACACAGACCACAGACAACAAGATGGCCGCCCCCTCGATCCAGCCCGCCTCCGCCTCGCCCTCGTCCTCCACGCCACCCGCAGCGGAGCCACATGCTGAAATACAAACGAGAGCGAGAAACATGTTAACAGTGTAAGAAGGAGTGTCTAAACAAGTTTAAAAGAGAAGACAACACAAATTGACCTTAAAACATGCACTATATAACTTTATTGGACCTGTCTGTGTATATGGAGATGTTACTGCTTCCAAACTATTCTACTACATTGTACATCTCCATGGTGGGGCTGGGAAATGAGTTTATAAATGCAGATTTAAAAGCAGAAAGTGACTGGGCCTGTCTAAGGTGCAAGGGCAGTGCGTTCCATAGTTTTGAACCCGTAACAGAGAAGGAGCGTCTCCTCTAAGTTTCCACCTTGTTTTTGGGACCAATAACAAGGAATGATCTGCTGACCTGAGAGAGCGCGTAGGGGCGAAGGGCTGAATCAGGTCGGGCAGATAAAATGAGCGAGGCCTTGAAGTCATTTAAAAACAAATAAAAGGACTTCAAAATCAATACGATAAGAGAGAGAAAGCCAGTGCAGAGACATTAAAACAGGTGTGATATGATCCTGTTTTTTTTTTTTGTACCAGTCAAAAGGCGAGCGGCCGCATTCTGTACAAGTTTTAGTGCCAGAGACGTTTGGTAAGCCCAACATAAAGTGCATTGCAATAATCTAGGCGGTGAGTGAGGTCCACAGCTAATCCTCTTTCAGTTGAAGCATGTGGTTTTGAGGAAGTGTTTGTAGGCAGAAACTGGACTATTGTTTGTGTTTAAATGGCTCTGATTATTTATGATCATTTAATCATAGTGAAAGCCAGTTTTTGTTTTGGAAAAGATAAAAAGATAAACATGAAATGGAATTTTAAAAATCAAGATCAATATGAGGAATAAAACATGGAGTATATACTGTATATCTTTCTTTTTTTTTTTTTGCAATATTGCCTCAAATTACAAGCCAGATCTGAGGAGAGATGACCACTCGCATAGTAAGAATCCAGGTTTTTCAAAGCACAGCAGAAAAAGCAAGTGGCTGACCCTTAATTAACAAATTAGATTAACAAAGTTAATGCCTTTAACCAAAATCCAAAAATATGTTTCTTATAAAGAGCTAATCGTGACTAGTATAAAATAAGGGTAGTCGTATTTTGATCATCGCCATCATTATCTGCACTATATAAATTAAGTTACACTTTATTGTCCATGTGGAAAATGTGTCCTCTGCATTTGACCCATATTACATACAAAAAAAAAATATATATATATATTTGTAACAAAGACAGAGACAGAAGAATAAACCATGTCTGATTTTCTATCAATATTTGTTCATTAATTCTCTATCAAAAAGCCTTCAGTCACAAAAATTAATCATTTATTTGGTTAAACATTATTTGAAAAGTCACAATGTACAATAGAAATAATTGTTTGACTAGCTCTTTATAAAACATATTCTGTCTCAGATTAGTACCGTATTTTGCGGGCTAATAAAGCCGCTACTTTTGTCAGATGTTTTGAGCCATGCGGCTTATTTAAGAGCTGCGCTTTTCTGTGTTTTTTTTCTTTCACCGCTTAGGGCGAACTAACCGGAATTGGAATCAAAACTACAGAAAAGTTAAGCAAAGAAGCAGATGTTGCTTTTTTATTCAGCTAGCAAAATAGAAACACGGACGACAAATTACCAACTATAAATTATTTTCAAATTCTTGCCGCATCATTATGGAACCCAAACGAAGAAGTTCGTACGAAGCAAGTTTTTAAGCTGAAGGCCATCGATCTTGCTAGGAAGCCGCGCGGCTGCACGCAAGCTTAACATCAATGAATGTACGGTGAGACGCTGGAGGGGAGAGCACGCTGGAGGGGACAGCGGACGAGCTCATGCGATGCCAAAAGTCAAGGAAAGAGTTCTGCGGCCTAGTACAAAAGGTGCGGCCTATGTATTGTTTTATTATCGTTTTTTTAAAAAATAGAGCAAATGCGGCTTATATAGGGGAGCGGCTAAAGGTCCGGAAAATACGGTACTCAGGAATCAGATCAGAATCAGGATATATTTATTGCCAATTCAATGAACAAAATTCACAACCATAGGACTTGATTTGATGACAGATGCGACATGGAAAGACATGCAGAAAAGAGCATGAGTCACCCGGGCAGCTGGTTTTCACTCGGCGCCTGCTGGGATACTTAAACTCTTGGAAAATGAGAACAGGTTCAGCATAAGCATAACAATAATACACAGTATACAACACATATAATGACTACGTTGTGCGAGGTCACGTGCAGAATTTTTCAGTGGATGTGGGGCAGGGTCACAAACAAGAGGAGAAGTAGATACGAGGGAGTGCAGACGGCGATATGAAGGGAGATGTCTGTTGTTTGTGTGTGTGTGTGTGTGTGTGTGTGTGGCTCGGTTTCACTGGCTGTCCAGCTGGTCTCACGGCCAAGGCCGGGAGAAAAGATAAGGAGACGGATCATGAGTATGGAGAACAGGGAAAAATACTTTTTAGTACATTTGTTTGATCAGAAATTGCCAGATCAAATAGTCCAATCATTTCTGGTTCTCTGTGTAGTGATCCGTTTGTGCCATTGAGTTACTCCATCGTTCAAAAAGTTCACTGTTCTTGATCTCGTCCCACAATCTTCTGCACGTCCGTAATCCGGACTAAGATGTTTTTGTCCAGTTCTACGAGCTGTGCCATACTGTACTCAAGTCTCTGTTCTCAAACTGTTTAGTTCAAACAAATGGGGGGAAACAAGCAAAACTGCCATCAATCCACTTAACTTCTGCTTTAGTGCACACAAAACTTTAGTAAATCTCCCCCTTTTACTTATACAGTTTGTTCAATAGATGGTGAAAAACAACCCTTTCACATTGACTCTTCCCATCTTCATTTATTTGCGTTGGTTTTGATGAATGAGCTTCAGTCCCTGTGTGCGCTGACAGACTGTGCGTTTGGGAATGAAAAACCGCTCTAATCCAACTCCTCCTGGTGCTTTGTGGAATTCTCCTGAAGCCAAGTGGAGCTGTACTCTATTGGCTGGACGACTTTAAAGGCTCTCCCAGGACTAATTTAACTTGGACTATAAAACACTGCAGCTCGCAGGGGCAATGGTGGGCTTTTTCACACCTATATATAATCCATAAAGCTATTTATCATGTATAGGATGAGACTGAATTAAAAGTGAAGTATACCACAACATTTTATCACTATCATTCAGTATTACTCATATATATAAGTAAGTGTAATCACAATATTGGCTGCAGAATTACTGTTTTACTGCAAAGAAAAGTGTTGTTTGCAGTTTCCAAATCAGCAATGAAACTGTAATGATATTTAAATATGACAACTGTAGAACAAGCTGTTGATTATAATTGATCAAATAAGACAAAACTGTGTTGGTATTGTAGTGTTTAAATAAATAGTAATTAAACAGTTGGAATAGCGTTATCACATGTGCAGAACATCCAAACAAAACACGAGAAAGCGATTAAAATGATTAATTAAAGAAAACATTGAGAAAAGTTTTATTATACACTTTGTTGTCCAAAAGAATAAGAATTTATTAGCCTCATGTTTTTATCTCTAACATTCGTGAGCATCGAGTTTGCTTGACATATTATTAGTAGAGCTGTAGTTGACTAATGAAATTATTTGTTGACTAAAGACAAGTCCTGTGTATTAATTAGTCGTCTAACAGGGGTGAGGCATGAATGTGGCAAAACTCTTAAAACGATGAAGTATCTAAGAATCTGGATCAGACCAAATATCAAATATCTAACCCAAAACGCACTCACAAGATTTAAAAAAATATATTTATAGTAACTTGGTAGTAAAACATTTTGTCGACTTTCGAGAAAGATAGTGATTAATCGACGAAAGACCTACAACCCAAATGACTCTGACGTCATGGAAACTATGATAACTGGAGATATGCTCGAACTATCAACAGCAAAAATGTAAAGCTGATATGTTATTGGAATTTAATAGCCTATTCAAACTAGTTTAAAATAATTTGCTGACTCACAAAGTAATGTTAATGCCTGTGGAACTCGGCTGTAGCTGTCCATGGTGCTGAATGAAAAGCAAGACTAACCGATCAAACCAACTGCACCATGCCAGATGCCATTTTAACAGTGTTGCTTTTCTATCCACCTTAGAGTTGTACAAGCCTGACCGCTCAGACGTATTCAGTGAATGTTGATTTCTTTTTTTGCCAGTTTTATTGCTGCAATCAAATGTGAATTATGCTTATAAAAAGATAATTTACTTTGTTAAAAATACATACCAACGATGATTCGACTGTTATGCACCAAGAATCAATCATATTAAGAAAAATAATTACTGGTATATCAAATAGAACTAAACATCGACTTAACTGAGGCCATGTACAGATGTAGTATTTTTTATAAACGCATATCCGCCGCCCTTCGTTTTAAAAAGTATTGCGTACACACATAATCGTTTTAAATATATGTCCATCCACACAAACCTGTATAATTGCGCTCTTGAGCGCGGTCATAAACATGCCAGACCAATAGTTGACGGTGTTTACCTAAAAGTTAGACCCAATCTATCCAATGAGAGCACGCCTTTTCTCGTCATCACTTCCGCAAAACATGAAGCGTGGCGCCAGA